>CM024756.1:57051678-57132088 GCA_014218235.1 Colocasia esculenta
TAAATATCTCGTCAGCTATATTTATAAAACCTATTGAACTTGACAAGTCATTGCGTGAGGGAGTGCCTCAGAATTATCCCGGATACGTTATGGCGTCCTTTCGTCCATAGAAATAGGGGTGAATTCTGCACTCTGGCATTCCTTGTAATCCATCTCCATTTCGTTACACTCTGAAAGCCCTTGTTGTGATAGCTGATGGGGTACAAGTAGTGCTTGTGTTTTGAGTTGGACTATACTTTTTTACGCATAAGGAAAGGCTACCACAGTATGCAAAGGTGCCAGACAGAGGAAGCATGAGAGGAAATGTTGAACTCGATACCATGAACACCTGGGGAGGAGAGAGAAGCATGGATGAATGTTAGCAAAGACATAAAAGAACTGGTATAAAGAAAAATAAATATCAAGGGCTAGGAAAGGAGATCATAAAAGAATTATGGTTTATTTGATGTTCTGAGTTGGATCGACACTGGTCAATTCAATATATTGTTGGTTTTTGCACAATGTTTTCTTAAAGAGTTCGTCACCTGGTAGATGTTATTTTGAACCGGCTATATTCTTATTTTTCTTTGTCACCATCCTTATCATGTTTAAACTGTGCCTTTTTTTAATTTTTTATTATCTGGACTGATATCTGAAATTCTATGTATGTCCCTGAAAGCTTTTTTTTGTCCACATCGATAATCGCTCGAATTATCTATCCTACTGCGCAAAAGGTTGTGATTTATTGGTGCAAAAGTCCAAGCATTGATCCATTTTGAGCTGGAAAATGATCCCCGGAAAGCTTGCCTATCCGTCCATAAAGTGGTCAAATGCAAGTGGGTTAGACATGTGTAACTTTGTTCATAGGTTAGAGTTATCTTAACTCCAATCCATTACCAAAGTGGCGCTAACATTCCAAGAGTTTTGCTAGATCTGACCAATGACATACTTGACGTGAATTAGTAGCTCACCTACGGGACACTCCAAGGAAAAGGAGACGCTAGAGTGTACAACTTTGTTCGGATTATTAAGGCAACGTTTGGTATCAATTGAGTAAAATAAAAAAAATCTGATTTTGCAAAGGCAGCAGCGCGAAGCGCTGTGAGGCCTCGTCGCCTGTGCCTTTGCGGCGCAGGTGACGAGGTCTCGTCGTTCGTGCGCCTCGCGCACGAATGAACGACGAAAATAGTAAAAAAAAAATTCTCTCCGTCGCCATTTCCTTCTATTCGTCGCCCTTTCCCAAAATCAATGTAAAAGCGGGTCTTCGACCGCTTTTCGGCTCTGCGCAGCTTCTCTCTATCTCTCTCTTCGGCACAAAATCCGACCTACACGAAAGTCGAAGCGCCTGCATGTATTTGAAATGCTTCTGCTGTTGTCAGATATTTTAACACAAAAATCTCCACCACCGGTGTTGCCAAACGTTGCCTAAGACGGTGACCCTCCCTGACAGCTTTCTCCTGTTAATGCATTTGGATCGGGGCAGCATTTGGGAACTGAGACGTCATTTGATTTATGGTGGTGTTTTCCTGTTTGGGCCTGAGCCAAACGGGCCTCCACTGGAGAAGATGGGAAGACGATCGCCGGTGGCAGACAGAGCCTGCAAAAACCAGAACAGAATCAGGGGGGTCCAGTTGAAGAACCAGGGAGAACCTTCCGATGCCAAAGTCAGTACGGGACAGAGAGGCTAGAAGGGAAAGGGGGGTTCTCACGTGTGAGTGGTGCGAGGACCAGTACGAGTGTTCAGGATCACGTACCTCTGCATGGAGGTTACCTGGGCCTTTTTATAGTGAAGGTGTTGAGTGGTGGGATAACGTCCCTTGATGATGCCGAAAAAGGGCGCGCCAGTTGGCACCCTTGGCGGGGAGTTTCGCGTTGAGGTGCCCGTTGAGGGGTTCTGCAGTTAACGCATCACTTGATCGTGGAGTGCGTGTATGCAGTCGTTATAACTGTTGCAAGGAGGCAAAAGGCTGCACTGATTTCTCTGGTCAGGAGGTATCAAGCTGGTAGTCTGTTCGGCGGGCTAGACCTGCTGTGGTAGTTGGGCCCGCTGCCTGATGCCTGATGTCCGGGCAAAACGTATGCCAGCGGGACCACGGTACGCCTCAAGCAGGGCCTGTTCGGTAGGCTGGGGCTTGAACCGAACAGAATGAGGGGTGTCCGGAGACCACTCCCGGGATCCTGGAGATGCTGGGCGTGAAAATCGTGTTCGGGTTCTTCAAGTTGCTTTCGAGGACACGTGGTACCCTGCGGAAGGGCTGCGCCGCCCTACAGGATCATGATGGGCCATGATGGGCCTCGTGGGCTTAGGTGGCTAGAAATAGCCACCACACTTGCCCCCCACGCCTTCGAGCCGGATCGGGAACCGGGACGCTTGAGGGCGAAAGCCTGCTCGAATGTCTCCTCCGTATTAAATGTGATGCCGACTTCGGCCATGCGAACGGCAGCAGGGCGACGCCGCTTGGTGCTTTTCCTCGAAGGCAGGGGAGATCTCATGATTAGCGGGGTGACGTGTCGAGCCAGGGATCTCGCAAAGCACGCTTGAACAGTCTTCTGCGGCACGCCCGAATGGTCGTTTGGAGCGAGGGAAACGACGTTTCAACTTTTCAAATTTCAAGCCGCCTTTTCCTTATAAGGGAGAAGAGGAGCGAAGGTGGGAGCCCATGCCTTCGGCCTTCGAAAAGCTTGCTTCCCCCCCAAGCCTTCTCATTTCTCCTTCCTCGCGATCGCTTGCTTCTTCTTGTCGCTTCCGGTGATGGTGCACAAGGGAAAGGCCGCCGTGGTTGCTGAAGTGAGCGGGGGGGCGGTGGGTGACGCGCGGGAGCCCGGGGGCCGAGGTATCGCCACTATGAAGACCTTACGAACGCTTTCGAAATCGGAGACAAGTATGAAATCGTCATGGCCAAGGAGGAGTCGCACTTGGTGAACAAGCCAGGGTGCTTCGCTCTCTCTCTTGGCCACTTGGAAGCAGGATTCTGGCTGCCGTTGCTGGAAGTGGCGAAGGCATTGCTGAATAGATGGGGGATCGTTGCCCATCCAGCTAACGCCGAACTCGTGGAGGACGATATGCATCGTCTGCAAACTTCAGAAAGTTGCGGTTCGGTGGAGGTCTTTCGAGCGCAATTCAGCCTTACAGCCTCGCCAATGGGGGCCAAGTGTACTCACCAAACATCGTGCAGACAAGTGCAGATCAACCTGTCAAGAAGCACTCCAACAACAAGGGTGGTGCACCGTGTAACACCCTCCTCCGACTTCACACAAACACATACGTAACCTTTGATCGGAAGAGGGGTTACGCTGACAAACTTTCGTTATGGGTAGATATATCCGCGCTTTGCCACAAAACTGGCAAACCATTCCACAAAGGTATCTTGGAACATATATAATACACAAGGTCACAAAGTGCTAACACTCATATTTACAAAAGTCAAGTTTCTCTTCTACTTAATACATCAACAACTAAAAGAAACTGTTAAAACTACAATATCCTCTTCATCTCTTCGTCGTCCGCAGCGGAATTAGGATTCACATGTAGCTGAGATTATACGCACCTTCAATCTGAAAGGGTTGGAGGAAACAAAGGCGTGATTCGGAAGGACTCAGTAGGTGACAGTAAACATAAAGACTGGAGTTTCAAATTTTAGAGCTTCAAGAGTATTAGAAAGTGCATATATGGAACAAACATAATTGCTCATGAATCTTCATACTTAACATAAACATATAGCCCAAATTAATTTCATGACGGGCTCAAACGAATATTAGAACAAAGTCATATTGTCTTTCAAAATTCATATCATAACTTGATTTCGGAACAAACTTGACAGGCATCACTGCTCTCAAGAGGTTACTATATAGACGTAATATACCATCCTCAGTGCCTAGGCGATTCCAGCACCTTAGATCTTGTTCATTGCGCAAGAACGGGGTTTATTACCCACCATCATCAGTCCATTGACTTGGATTTACCTACAAACTGTCGCCCTCAGCTGATCACAAGTGGCTGGTGCTACACAAGTGATCCTAACCCTCTTTGAAGAGAGCACTGTCTTCAAATCATAAATTTCTTTTCATGAGCATAAAGGAAATGGAAATCCAAAGGTAGTTTGGTTGAGAATTAATACACATATTTAGTGACAAAGTAGCTCAGAGTTCAAGAGATAAGAAAGACAATTGGCTGAGACAGGGTTATGACTCAAGTCAATAACTTCAGAAGATTTGATTCATATAAGAATCCAAAAGAAAATGAAGATCATAATGGTTCAAAAATTATTCACATCTCATGAGGTGTTCAAACATATGAACTCTCAAGTGGTCAAGTTTTATAACCTCAGTTACCGAATACCGAAGAATAGACTCAATCGGAGTACTATTCGTAATTGCCAACTTTAAGAATAACTCAAGGAGGTTAAGGTACATAATGTGGGTAAACTTTGAGGTAGTATGACAATAAATACCAAGGTAAATGAGAGGGTAACTTCCATGGCTTTTAGGATGAAGTTCTAACATGGATTCAGACATGAAAGAGTGCAGAAACCAATCAGGGTGTACCTGTCAACAGCCAAGAAGGCCTGTCGACAGATGGCTGCAGACAGAACATTAGCTTACTGGACTGTATGTATCTGTCGACAGCAACAAGATGGTTGTCGACAGATGCACACAGTCCAGTTAACTAGAGTTCTGGCAGGCTGGCCTGTCGACAGCTATGAGCTGCCTGTCGACAGCCGCCTGTTCTTCACTCATAAGGGACTATGAAATGCACTCTAAACATGCTAACCATGGAACCTATGAATCAAGACATGATGTATATCAATAGAAGAGTCTAATTATAGTTCTCACAGTGGTGTATAAACCGAACTAGCGAGATGAAACAAGAGGTTTGCAATTCAAGCTTGTCTAGCTAGAAACTAGACATAGTATATTGTTGGAAGTGTGGTCTTGATAGCAATGGATTATTGGGAGATTCTTACAAAATGAACACTAAAACACAAGATATTAATGTTCCAAATCAAGGCTTGAGGTACAAACATCCGAAAGGAAAGAAATCACAATATTCTAGGATATCGAAATTTCTAGCAAAACTCTATAACACAAACTTGGATCATGGGTGGGACAAGAGGTTTGAAATCTACTTAAATTTTAAAGGGGAGTGAAGAAGCTCCTTGATAATTATATGATTCCAGAGGTAATAGGGAAAATCAAACGAAAGATTCTGAAAGTACAATCTCGTACACAGACTTAAACAAGACTGGTTAATGAGCTTGAAGGCAACTCATGTAAGGTTATGATCTTTCTAACTAGAGCAGTGGGTAGAAGTATGAGGAGAAGATAGGAATCTACTTTTCCTCAAGGTAAACAAAATCCTTGAATACCTATAATCAAAAGTGAACCAAAACAAGAAGAACTCTACAGATCATGGCACAAACAAGAGACATGGTTTCTACGAATGAGGAAAACCATGAGCATGTACATAGGAAACTGAGAAGGATTCATGGTATGACACCTACTTGATCTGAAAGAGAACAAAAGTTCTTCTTCTTCTTCTTTATAGAGATCAACACAGCAACAAGTGAGGAAGTTAAGAAGACTGTTGAAACAGGGACTTCGGCAGCTACACCTCCAGCAAAAAGTGGCTCCAACGCATAAGCCCAACAGAAATTCACCAACACCAGGCTTGTAAACACAGCAACAGCAGGACTAGGAGAGAACAAAAGTGTTGGAAAGGTGTATACGATGTGGTTGGGAAGCTTATATAAGCTCCCAAGTTCCCTGCAAACTGGCACGTTGGCCATGGACGTGTCATGGTAAACCCCCTAACCATGTGAGGCACCTATCTCATGCAACACATCTTTGTTACACGCAAGTAACCTTAATGATAGCCCAACCCCATGGCTAAGCCTATCCTAATGTGTGTGGCTTCTCCTAAGCCTCACACGTAGCTCCAGGAAAAACCCAGAAAATCCCTGCCGTAAATAGCCCATAAATTAGCTGGGCCAAAGATCTTATGTTAGGTGTCCTAATGATATCCGTTTAACTTGAAATTTCAACCATAGACTAATAGGGAGGTTTTACTAATTGTCATGATTTTTATTTAATTTTTAGAATTTATTTGCTACTGGGTGAAAAATCGCCCGGAAAATAGTTGCGTCGACTTAATCTCAAAATCCAGTCGTCAAAAATTCTGAATAATTTGATTTTAATATCTCCACATTTTCTAAGAATTATGGTGTTCTCAGATTTTATTTTCGTTACAGTTTTCGGTGTCGCCCTGTCGGGGGCGCACGACCGAAAGTAGTACCTGGGTATGATAAAGTATCTTAAACATACCCTTAATCCTAAATATCACAATTTAAACCTAATCGGTTGCATAAACAAGAATTTCTAAGTAAAACATGGTATTTAAAATTTGAGGGTATTACATTTCTCCCCTGTTAAAATAAATTCGTCCTCAAATTGCAAAATTTACTTACCAAATAGCTGTGGATACTTTTCTTTCATCTCTTGCTCCAATTCCCACGTTTCTTCTTCGATGAACGCGCTTTTCCATAAGATCTTCACCATAGAAACTGCTTTGTTCTGAGGACTCGTTCTTTCCTGTCCAATATTTTCACGGGTTCCTCTTGTACGGTTAAATCTGATGTATTTCCACATCTTCATGGCTGATCACATGAGAGGGGTCCATTATATTTCCTCAACATAGATATGTGAAATACATTATGAATATGTGACCAAGAGGGCGGAAGAGCTAATTGGTATGCTACTTCCCTATTCTTTGTAATATCTCAAAAGGTCCTACATATCTTGGACTGAGTTTTCCTTTCTTACCAAATCTCATAATACCTTTGGTTGGAGAGATCTTTAGAAATACATGATCACCTATGTTAAATCCAGTGGCCTTCTTCTTCTATCAGCATACTTCTTCTGTCTATCTTGAGCTATATAATCTCTCCTGATTATTTTAATCTTCTCTGAGCAATTCTGAATTAATTCTGGCCCAATGAGACTCTTTTCTCCCACTTCTGCCCAAGAGGGGTGATCTACAGGGTCTACCATATAATGCCTCATATGGTGCCATTCCAATACTTGTATGGTAACTATTATTGTATGCAAACTCAATCAAGGGTAAGTAATCATCCCAGCTACCACGCCAATCCAAACTACATGCTCTCAGCATATCTTCGAGTGTTCGGATAGTTCTTTCTGATTGGCCATCGGTTTGTGGATGATATGCTGAACTGAATTTTAATTGTGTACCCATGGCTGCTTGAAGACTTTTCCAAAATCTAGCAGTGAATCTTGGATCTCTATCTGAAATTATCGACAAAGGAATTCCATGAAGTCTCACTATTTCTTTATATACAATTGAGCCAAATCTTCTAATGATTGTGTCTTGTAATTGCTAGAAAATGAGCCGATTTAGTTAATCTATCCACAATCACCCAAATAGCATCATGCTTCTTCTTTGTCTTTGGCAAACCCATCACGAAGTCCATAGTTATCTGCTCCCATTTCCATATTGGAATTTCAATGAGTTGCATAGGCCCTGCTGGCTTCTGGTGCTCAGCTTTTATTTGTTGACATGTCAGACATTTACTCACAAATTTTGCTATGTCCTTTTTCATTCCATGCCACCAAAACTGCTTTTTCAGATCCTGATACATTTTAGAGCTTCCAGGATGAATCGAATACTGAGATTTGTGTCCTTCCTTCAATAACTCACTTTTAATCTTCACTCTCTGGTATGCATACTCTATTTGAAATCTAATTATCCCTTGACCATCTCTGATGTATCCTGGTTTATTTACCATCTCTTTAGTTTCTGATCTTGGTTCTGTGCTTCACTAATTTTATCTATCAGTGCTGACCTTACTGTCAATTGTGCCAATATCAGATTTTCTGCATCACACCTTGGTGAGTATTCGATCAAATCTGTCATTTCTTTCCACTGTTGGTGTAATTGTAATGCTCTTGATTTCTTTCTGCTCAAAGCATCAGCAACCACATTAGCTTTACTCGGATGGTAATTCACCGTAAAATCATAATCCTTTAAAAATTCTAACCATCTTCTTTGTCTTAATTCAGTTCCTTCTGAGAAATATGTACTTTAAACTCTTATGATCAGTATAAACTTCAAATGTTCCCCATACAAATAGTGGCGCCATATCTTCAAAGCATGTATGATGCTGCTATTCTAAATCATGAGCGGATAATTCCTTTCATGATCTTTAATTGTTTAGAGGCATAAGCTACCACTTTCCCATGTTGCATAAAACACATCCAATTCCTTTTGAGATGCATCTGTATACACTATAAATCCTCCCGATCCTTGAGGTAAGGTAAGAATCGGAGCTGTGGTAAGCTTCTCTTTTAATTCCTGAAAACTGGCCTCACATTTCTCATTCCACACAAAAGGTATCTTTTTCTGGTTAACTGAGTCAAAGGCATAGCTATAGAAGAAAAGCCTTCAATAATCTTCTATAGTAGCCAGCTAATCCCAAGAAACTTCGAATTTCTGATGGATTTTTGGGTCTTTCCCAATTTAGAATTGCTTCAATTTTACTGGGTCTACTGCCACACCTTTTCCAGAAATCACATGACCCAAAAATTCACTTCCTTGAGCCAAAACTCACATTTACTTAATTAGCTACAATTGATGATTCCTTAATGTTTGTAGTACAATTTCAAATGCTCCTTGTGTTCTTCTTCATTAGAAGAGTATATCAACACATCATCTATAAATACACCACAAAATTATCCAAATAAGGCTGAAATACTCTATTCATCAAATCCATAAATACCGCAGGTGCATTAGTCAATCCCAAGGGGAGTACTAAAAACTCATAATGTCCATATCTGGTTCTAAATGCAGTCTTAGAAATATCATCTTCTTTACTCTCAATTGATGGTACCCCGACCTTAAATCGATCTTAGAGAATACTGTAGCAGACCGGAGTTGATCAAACAAGTCATCAATAGGTAGGATAATTGTTCTTAATTGTGTGATAATTTAGGTATGATATTTGTTCTAATTGTGACTTGATTCACTTTCTATAATCAATGCATAATCTAAGGGATCCATCTTTCTTTAACAAATAATACCGGAGCTCCCCATGGTGATACACTTGGCCTAAAAAACCTTTATCTAACAAATCTTGCAACTGTCTCTTAATTCTGTCAATTCGGCTGGTGCCATTCTGTAAGGAGCTATGGATATAGGTAAAGTTCCAGGTAAAAGTTCAATGGTAAAGTCAATTTCTCTAATGGAGGTAATCCAGATAAATCATCAGGAAAAACTTCTGGAAATTCTTTTACAACATCGATATCTGAACTGATACATGTTTATGTTCATTTGGTATAACCATCACACTTGCCAAATAACCTTGACAACCATTTCCTAGCCATTTCATGGCTTTAAGTGCTGATATAGTCTTCTTGTTTCCATTATTCCTTGGACATATATAGCTGAAATCTGCTAATCCGGCCCTTTAAATGTTTAAACTTTCTTATGGCAATCTAATACGGCATGATTTTCTGCTAACCAATCCATTCCCAGTATAATGTCAAAATCTTGCATGTTATCCAGTACATATACATATGCAGTAAGTTCACATTCTCCTATTTTCAGAGTTATTTCTGGAATAACAGAGGTAAGTGTAGCTATTTGACCAGTAGGACAGTCAAGTATCATGCTTCCTACTAATTTCTCTGGTTTCCGAGACATAGAATTAACAAATACCCGAGAAATAAAAGAGTGTGTAGCTCCAGGGTCAAATAACACTCTAGCATATTTTTCGGTTAGGAGATAACTTCAGCTACTGTAGGGGTGTCCTGGGCTTCCTCCTTTGTCAGAGCAAAAGACTCTAGCTGGTCCTTTGGGTGGTTGTCTTGGGGCTTGCTGGAAGTAAGGTTGTGGTTTTTGCACTTTTGACTGGTCTGCTTTGTGTGGACAGTCCTTAATCATATGCCCTTTCTGACCACATCCATAACATTTCCCTGCTACTTTCCAGCATTCATCACCGGGGTGTCTTCCTCCACATTGAACACACACGGGCCAACTCTTTTTTTGTTCTCCCTGTGCTTGGTTGAATCAACCTTTCGCTTCTGACCTTTTGTTCCTTGGTATATACATTTTTCTTCTTACCCCCATTGGTTTCTTTGTTTTTCATATACTCCATAAACTCGGATTCCACTATAAAGCAGTCTTTAGTGCCACAGCCATGCTCTGGGGATCTAGTGGAGCTACCCTACTCCTCACACTGGGTTTCAATCCTCTCACAAACTTCTTTACCCTTCTGAGTTCATTATCACAAATGTGAGGTGCATACTTTCCAGTTCAGTGAATTTTGTTTCATATTCTGCCACCGTCATGTCTTTTTGTTCCAATTGCAAAAATTCCACTTCCTTCCTATCCTTGATATGTGGTGGAGTGTATTTTTCATACAACTCTCTCAGGAATTCTCCCAACTAATGTTATCTCTCTATTTCTGAATGCATTTCTCATGGCAGATTGCCACCATTCATCTGCTCTATCCTGAAGCATATAAGTCGCCAATGTGACTTTGTCTTCTTCTTCACATCTAATTGCCTTAAATATCTTTTCCATTCTCTAACCCATCCTTCTACAATTTCAGGTTGGCTGCTTCCTTTGAAGCTGGAGGTCCCATCTTCTTAAATTTCTCTAACAACGATGCTCCAGAAATTCTTTCTCCACCCACATCTTGTTGGTTCTTCATTAGTGTTTGCACCATTACCTGAAATGACTGCATAAAAGTAGCCAAAATCAGGAGTCCCAGTACTTCCTTCTTGAGAATTTCCGGCCAATGGGACATTGTGAACTTCCTCCCTAAAGCTTTCCTCATGCCTATCCTCACTGGATGTGTCGATAGCTTTCCCTTTGTCTGCCATTTCCTAGAACACCATCAAACACATCCAATTAATTCATGCTAACTACTTAAGTTTTTGTTAGAACCAAAATGATCTTTAAAGATTCTAGAATACACACAAATGTTTTATTTATTTCCTTTGTGAAAATGGTCACAGAGAGATATCTATCACCCATAACCTTGCTCTGATACCACCTCTGTAACACCCTCCTTCGACATCACACAAACACATACGTAACCTTTGATCGGAAGAGGGGTTACGCTGACAAACTTTCGTTATGGGTAGATATATCCGTGCTTTGCACAAAACTGGCAAACCATTTCCACAAAGGTATCTTGGAACATATTATAATACACAAGGACAAAGTGAAACACTCATTATTTACAAAGTCAAGTTTCTCTTTCTACTTAATACATCATCAACTAAAAGAAACTACTAAAACTACAATATTCTTCTTCATCTCTTCATCGTCCGCAGCGGGAATTAGGATTCATGTAGCTGAGATTATACACACCTTCAATCTGAAAGGGTTGGAGGAAACAAAGGCGTGAGTCGGAAGGACTCAGTAGGTGACAGTAAACATAAAGATAGGAGTTTCAAATTTTAGAGCTTCAAGAGTATTCAGAAAGTGCATATATGGAACAAAACATAATTGCTCATGAATCTTCATACTTAACATAAACATATAGCCCAAATTATTTCATGACGGGCTCAAACGAATATCAGAACAAAGTCATATTTGTCTTTCAAAATTCATATCATAACTTGATTTCGGAACAAACTTGACAGGCATCACTGCTCTCAAGAGGTTACTATATAGACGTAATATACCATCCTCAGTGCCTAGGCGATTCCAGCACTTAGATCTTGTTCATTGCGCAAGAACGGGGTTTATTACCCACCATCGTCAGTCCATTGACTTGGATTTACCTACAAACTGTCGCCCTCAGCTGATCACAAGTGGCTGGTGCTACCACAAGTGATCCTAAACCCTCTTTGAAGAGAGCACTGTCTTCAAATCATAAATTTCTTTTCATGAGCATAAAGGAAAGGGAAATCCAAAGGTAGCTTTGGTTGAGAATTAATACACATATCTTAGTGACAAAGTAGCTCAGAGTTCAAGAGTATAAGAAAGACAATTGGCTGAGACAGGGTTATGACTCAAGTCAATAACTTCAGAAGATTTGAATCATATAAGAATCCAAAGAAATGAAGATCCATAATGGTCATCAAAAATTATTCACATCTCATGAGGTGTTCAAACATATGAACTCTCAAGTGGTCAAGTTTTATAACCTCAGTTACCGAATACCGAAGAATAGACTCAATCGGAGTACTATTCTTAATTGCCAACTTTAAGAATAACTCAAGGGAGGTTAAGGTACATAATGTGGGTAAACTTTGAGGTAGTATGACAATAAATACCAAGGTAAATGAGAGGGTAACTTCCATGGCTTTTAGGATGAAGTTCTAACATGGATTCAGACATGAAAGAGTGCAGAAATCCAATTCAGGTTGTACCTGTCGACAGCCAAGAAGGGCTGTCGACAGATGGCTGCAGACAGAACATTAGCTTGCTGGACTGTATGTATCTGTCGACAGCAACAAGATGGTTGTCGACAGATGCACACAGTCCAGTTAACAGAGTTCTGGAGGCTGGCCTGTCGACAGCTATGAGCTGCCTGTCGACAGCCGCCTGTTCTTCACTCATAAGGGACTATGAAATGCACTTAAACATGCTAACCATGGAACCTATGAATCAAGACATGATGTATATCAAATAGAAGAGTCTAATTATAGTTCTCACAGTGGTTTATAAACCGAACTAGCGAGATGAAACAAGAGGTTTGTAATTCAAGCTTGTCTAGCTAGAACTAGACATAGTATATTGTTGGAAGTGTGGTCTTGATAGCAATGGATTATTGGGAGATTCTTACAAAATGAACACTAAAACACAAGATATTTAATGTTCCAAATCAAGGCTTGAGGTACAAACATCCGAAAGGAAAGAAATCACAATATTCTAGGATATCGAAATTTCTAGCAAAACTCTATAACAAAACTGGATCATGGGTGGGACAAGAGGTTTGAAATCTACTTAATTGTAAAGGGGAGTGAAGAGCTCCTGATAATTATATGATTCCAGAGGTAATAGGGAAAATCAAACGAAAGATTCTGAAAGTACAATCTCGTACACAGACTTAACTAAGACTGGTTAATGAGCTTGAAGGCAACTCATGTAAGGTTATGATCTTTCTAACTAGAGCAGTGGGTAGAAGTATGAGGAGAAGATAGGAATCTACTTTTCCTCAAGGTAAACAAAATCCTTGAATACCTATAATCAAAAGTGAACCAAAACAAGAAGAACTCTACAGATCATGGCACAAACAAGAGACATGGTTTCTACGAATGAGGAAACCAGGAGCATGTACATAGGAAACTGAGAAGGATTCATGGTATGAAACCTACTGATCTGAAAGAGAACAAAGTTCTTTCTTCTTTTATATAGAGATCAACACAGCAACAAGATGAGGAAGTAAGAGACTGCTGAAACAGGGACTTCGGCAGCTACACCTCCAGCAAAAGTGGCTCCAACGCATACAGCCACCAGCAAATCACCAACACCAGGCTTGTAACTACAGCAACAGCAGGACTAGGAAGAACAAAAGTGTTGGAAAGGTGCATACGATGGTGTTGGGAAGCTTATATAAGCTCCCAAGTTCCCCTGCAAACTAGGCACGTTGGCCATGGACGTGTCATGGTGTAAACCCCCTTAAACCATGTGAGGCCACCTATCTCATGCAACACACTCTTTGGTTACACGCAAGTAACCTTATGATAGCCCAACCCTTGGCTAAGCCTTATCCTAATGTGTGTTGGCTTCTCCTAAGCCTCACACGTAGCTCCAGGAAAACCCAGAAAATCCCTGCCGTAAATAGCCCATAAATCAGCTGGGCCAAAGATCTCATGTTTAGGTGTCCTAATGATATCCGTTTAACTTGAAATTTCAACCATAGACTAATAGGAAGGTTTTACTAATTGTCATGATTTTTATTAATTTTTAGAATTTATTTGCTACTGGGTGAAAAATTGCTCGGAAAAATCGTTGCGTCGACTTAATCTCAAAATCGGTCGTCAAAATTCGAATAATTATATTTTAATATCTCCACAATTTTTAAGAATTATGGTGTTCTCAGATTTTATTTTCGTTACAGTTTTCGGTGTCGCCCTGTCGGGGGTGCGCACGACCGAAAGTGATATCTGGGTATGATAAAGTGTCTTAAACATAACCTTAATCTTAAATATCTCAATTTAAGTCTAATCGGTTTGCATAAACAAGAATTTCTAAGTAAAACATGGTATTTAAATTTGAGGGTATACACCACCGACTCTTCTTCGTCAAGCGTCGTGACTGCGCGCCGGAGTTTGGGTTTCCGACCAAAGTCCAGATGCGAGGAAGGAGATATCTCTTTCCTGATCAAGGACAAGGCGAAGGCCTCAGACAGCTTGAACGAGCTTCGGTGCGGAATGGTGACGACTATCGCTGAAGAGTTCGGGCTCGTCAAACATGTCTGAGCCGACCTGGAGTAAGTACCCGAACACGCCTTGCTGTAAGTCCATTGGGCGACTGTTTTCGATCGTTCTTCCTTTTCCTTACAACCGCTGAGGAGCTGGCCGCTGGTCGGGACCAGGAGGCCATGGAGGATACGCGAAAAGATCTCCGTCACTCCCACCTAGTGCACGAAGGCGATGACATTGCCGCCATTGTTAGGATTCCCACTGCGGTGAGGATTCCTGTTGCGGTGACGACTGCAATCGTGGCACCGTCTCTTGCCGAGGAGCGCCCCGTGACCAGCCCGCGGGTCCCCGAGGAGAGGCCCGGAAAGATCCGGCTGAAAAAGAAGGCCACAAAGGTGGTGATGCAACCCCTGATCGAAGAAGGGGAAGGAGCAGGCTAGCCTCAGGCCAAGAAGAAGAGGAAGCCGATGGCGATCAGACAACAGAAGACCGAGGAAGAGGCCGAGGAAGGGGAGGCGGAAGACCAGCTTCCCCCACCGAGGCAGAAGAAGAGGAGGTTGGTGAAGACTGTACAACGGGTGGCCGAGGATGAGGCCGAAGAGGAAGATGCTGAGGGGGAAGTCCCTCCGCTTGTGGCGCGGAAGAGGCGCAAGGCCGGGGAGACGGCCGAACAGGGGGCGCTGTAGATCTCGCCCGAGGTCAGACCTGGGGCCACAGAGAGGGTGGCTACCGAGCTTGGGCTCGTCGTGGTGAGCGATGAGTCTGAGGGCTCCGTTGAGGAGCGAGCGGGGAGATTTACGCCCCAAGGTCCCGTTGAGGGCCGATCCGAGGAGGTGGCCGCGACGGGGGCCTCGAGTACCACAGCTGTCGAGCAGAATGCAGTGGCAGGTGGTAAAGGTACGTCCGCCGGAGGGGGCGAGGGAACGTCACACAACGTCGAGGTACTTGAGGGGGCCACGATCGCAGCGACGACGATTCCCATGACAGTGGCGATGACGGCCCCAGCAACCGTGGAGACGACGGCTCCTGCGACGGCGGCGGTGCTAGCCCCCATCCCCCCCACCGAAGCGACTGTGGGTTCCGAAGGGGCCGAGCAGACCGTCGAAACCGAGGAGGAAGGACTTCAGGAGTCTCTTGTCGCTGCGGAGGGCCAGGAGACGATGGCTGGTGCTGACACCCTTGGGGCCGCTGAAGGAGAAGGCCCTTCAGCAGGGCAAACGAGGAGTGCCGCCGAGGACCAGGCTGACTCCAAAGAGGGCCGGAGGCCACTCACTCAAGTGCTGGGGAAGAAATCATCAGCACTTCCTTCGGAGTCAGTGCTGGAAGAGGCCCTGGAGCGCCTTGAAGGGAACACTTCGAGGGTCCTCCTCCAGTGCCCTACCTCATCTCAGCTAGAAGTGCTGGCGCGCGGTGTCAGCAGCTGAGTCCAGAGGAGACCCCCGAGCACACGAGCGGAGCTTGCCGACCAGGGTATCAGGTTAGGCATAGTGATGATGAAGATGCCGATGTGGAGGCGTTGGCAGATGAAGTCGTGAAGTCGCTGGGAGTGCTGAAGAGACTTGCCGCGCGCGCCCAGAACCAGAGGCAAATGTGGGAGGCCGAATTTGCCTTCTACAAGGAGCTGGTGGCACAACACAAGGCTTGTGAAGCCGAGCTGTAGAAGGAGGTGAAGAGCCTCCAGGATGCGCTTCAGACTTCCGAGCTTAGCTTGGCCGTCGCTCGGGCAGAGAGGAGGTGCTCGCCAACGTCCTAGCCGATGCCAAGGCCTGAGGGGTAGCCGAGTACAAGGAAGGACCAGACTTTAAGGAAGACCTGGAGCAGTTCGGTGCACACTGCTACAAGGTGGGCCTTGGAGCTGGAGAGGATCGCGGACGGAGGTTGGCCTCGATCGAGTATGCCCGCAAGGCCTTCGAAGCTGCTGTTGAGGAATGTCAACGACAGACCCAGGATCCGTGCCTAGATGGAGTGCGCTTTATGCATTTCCAGTCAGGGCGAATGACTCCTGCGGATGGTGGCACAGGTCCCTTCGAGCAGGCTCCGTGAATGTATCAGCCTTTTCTCTTTTTTTTTGTAGCTCGGCCTAACGAGCTCTTTATAAGAAGAATCTGAATAGATCCTCCTTTGAGTTTATAGAAGAATCTATCTCCGCTTCCTTACATTTGTTCTGTCCGAATCGGAATTTGTTGGTCATTGCGAAGGGCTCACAGTTACCGCGCAGGTCGCTTGAAACTAAAAGAAGTTCCGACCAGGGGTTTATGTGGAACGCCTTTTTACTTGGAGATATCGCGCTATCCTTTTGAGCTGAAAAGCTTGGAATAAGGATGTTTCGGATACCTTCTCAAGCCGACCGAAAGAACCTTTTATAAGGATGTCGAGCAGGAGGCTTTTATAAGTAATAAGCCTTCAAGTTAGATACAAGCCAGGTTCTGGGTATGGCTTCGCCACTAGGAGTAGTTAGCTTATAAGAGCCTTTTTCGAGAACCTGGGTGACCTGATAAGGTCCTTCCCACTTGGGGGCGAGTTTGCCGACTGCTCTTCGGGAATCCGATGCCGAGCAGTGGCGCATGACAAGATCGCCTTCGAAGAAGCGCCGCTTCCGAACTCGAGCATTGTAGTACTGCGCGAGTCGTTGCTGATAGGAGACTAATCTGATGCTGGCGTCGCCTTGGCGTTTGCCGAGCATGTCGAAGTTCTCCCGTAGCGCGCAGTTATTGACAGCTTCGTTGAAGTGAGTTGTCCGGATCGTGGGGAGAGCTACTTCCAAAGGCACCACAGCCTCTGAGCCGTAGGCCAAGTGGAAGGGAGTCTCACCAGTGGCCACTCGTGCTATTGTTCGGTGGCACCATAGTACATTGGGGAGCTCATCGATCCACGAGCCTCCTGCAGCTTCAACTCTTGTGCGTATCCCGTGCAGCAATGTTCGGTTGGCGTTCTCAACCAGACCGTTTGCCTAGGGATGTGCAACTGAGATGAAGTGGTTGTAGATGCTGAGCTCGGAGCATTTCTACTTGAAGTATGTGCTGTCGAACTGCTTCCCGTTGTCTGAGGTGATCACCTTTGGAACACCGAACTGGCAGAGGATGTTCTTCCATACGAACTTCCACGCGGCTTGATCGGTGATGGAAGAAACGGGCTCGGCTTCGACCCATTTGGTGAAGTAGTCGATGGCCACGAACAAAAACTTCTTTCGCCCTTGAGCCTCTGAGAACGGACCTAGGATATCAATCCCCCATCTGGCGAAAGGGCGTGGTTCGAACAGGGTGTGAAGTTGCTCGGCCGGCTGCTTAATAACCTGTCCGAATTTCTGACACTCTGGACACCTCCTGACGAAGGACATGAAGTCCTTTTGCAGGAAAGGCCACCAAAATCCTGCTCGGACGATGTTGCGCACCAGCGTTCTGCCCCCCGGTGGCTTCCGCACAACCCCCGTGGGACCTCTTCAGTGGCCGATGCTGCCTTTGTAGGGTTGAGGCACCGTAGGAGAGGCCTCAAGAGGGATCGTCGGTATAGTTGGCCTTCAATGAGGGTGAACCTTTGGGAGCGTAACCTGATCTTGCGAGCCTCGCCTTGATTTGGCGGGAGCTCTCCTCGAAGTAGGTAGGCCATGAGAGGGTCCATCCAGCTCGGAGCCGGGGGGCTAGTCTCAACGGCAACTACATCTACCTCAATGCTTGGTGAGGCGAGCTCTTCTATAATATGGAGCGAGAAGGGGCGATGTCACCTGAAGATGCCAGCTTGACAAGTGCATCAGCTCGCGCATTCTACTCCCGTGGGACGTGTATGACTTCGAAGTAGAAGAGTCCCTCTGCTCGGTTTTCACCTACTGGAGGTATTGTGCCATGCGAGGCTCCCTTGCTTCGAAGTGTCATTCACCTGGCTGGCGACTAATTGCAAATCACTAAAGTAGTCGGAGTGCTCCAAGGTGCCTAGCCATTCGGATTTCGGACAGCAGTGCTTCGTACTCAGCCACGTTGTTGGAGGCGGAGAAGTGGAACCTGAGGGCGTATTGGAACTCTAATCCTTCCGGAGAGGTGAGAACCAAGCCTGCTCCGCTCCCTGTGACACAAGAGGATCCATCCGCGTAAAGCTCCCATAGGGGCTCGTCAGCCAATGGAGGGTCCTGCTCGGCCGGAAGGGTGCACTCCGCGACGAAATCCGTCAACGCTTGCGCCTTGATGGCCGTCCTTGGATGGTAGCGGATGTCGAACTCCCCAAGCTCGATGGCCCATTTGATGAGCCTGCGGGAAGCCTCTAGCCACTGAAGGATAAGCTTCAACGGCTGGTCGGTAAGGACCGTAATTGAGTGGGCCTGAAAGTAAGGCTAAGCTTCCGTGCGGCTGTCACAGTGCCAGGGCGAGTTCTCTGCTTGAGGGTACCTTCTTTTAGCCTCTTGAAGGACCCTTCTGATGTAGTAGATTGGATGCTGTGCCGCCGCCTCTTCCTGATCAACACTGCGCTGATGGAGTGTTGGTGACCGATAGGTACACAAACAAGGTTTCCCCGAGCACAGGTTTCGAGAGAACAGGTGGGGCTACTAGGTATGCCTTCAGCTCGGTGAAGGCAGGTTCGCAGTCCTCCGTCCACATACATGCCCCCTTGTTGCGAGGAGCCTTTGGGCCGCCGCACTTGAAGAAGTTGAAAGCTCCTCTCCGCTGCTCGGGACATGAACCGGTTAAGTGCGGCGAGACGTCCAGTGAGACATTGGACGTCGTACACCGTCCGGGGAGAGCCATCTCTAGTATGGCTTGGATCTTCTCAGGGTTGGCCTCTATTCCTTTGTTTGAGAGAGGAGAGAGCGAGGAACTTACCCGAGCGTACTCCAAACGCCCACACTTGGCTGGATTGAGCTTCATGTTGTACCTCCGCAGAGTTGTGAAGGTCTCTTCGAGGTCGGAGATGTGGTCGGCGCTCGGGAGCGTCTTGACCAGCATGTCATCTACGTAGACTTCCATACTTCGCCCAATCTGTGGTTCGAACATATTGTGTGACTAGCCACTGGTACGTTGCGCCAGCATTCTTCAGACCAAAGGGCATCCTGGTGAAACAGTACAAGCCCAGGTCGGTGACGAACGTGGTTGCGTCCTGGTCTGGAGGATGCATGCTGATCTGGTGATAACCAGAATACGCGTCCAAGAATCTGAGAAGCTCGTGATCGGACGTTGCATCCACCAGCTGGTGATGCGTGGCAGAGGGAAGTTGTCCTTGGGGTGGCTTTGTTGAGATCTTTGTAGTCCACGCACACATGCCATTTGCCGTTGGCTTTGCGCACGAGGACCACATTGGAGATCCACCTCGGGTATTGGGCTTCCCGGACGAGCCCAATAGTTCGACTTTTGACAACGAGATCTTGGATCACGGCCTGCCGTTCACAGTTTACGGGTCGCCTTCTTTGCTGGACCGGAGGCACCTTCAGGTCCAGGCGAAGGAGATGCACCATCACTTCGGGGATATGTCGGGTAGTTCTTCGTCTGACCATGCGAACACGTCTAAAATGGCTAGAAGGAAAGCCTTGTAGCGCTGCTGTTCGGCTTCCGGCAGTAGTGCGCCAATATAGAGGACGTGTTCGGGGTCGTCGTCCACCCAAACAGGAAGCAGGTCTTCGGCAGGTGTGCCTCTGCTGGTGGAAGGCTGATCGGCGAGTGGGGTAGTAATTGCTGGTGCTGTAAGGGCCTGTTTATCTCTCAAGGAGAGGACATAGCACCGTCGAGACTCGCGCTGACTGCCTAGCACTTCACCAATTCCACACGGAGTGGGAAACTTCATCTTTGATGGAGGGATGAAGGAACAACTTTAATTCAACCGATTAGGCCCCTGCTAGGATGGCGTTGTAGCCGGGCATGCTTCGAATAACCAAGAAATCCATCATCTTGGTTACGCTCTTTGGAGCCATCCCAAGAGTAATTGGGAGGCGCACTCGTCCCATGGGTTGAACCGAAAACCCCCCGAGAAGCCGAACAGAGGCGATTCTACCGCGGGTGAGCTGGTCGGTTTTTAAACCATAAGAGCAGGAAACAATCGTAAGCCAATACATCCGGGGCACTTCCATTATCCACCAGAATCCAGTGCACGGTACAGTTATTGATGGTGGCCGAAACGACCAACGCATCAGTGTGTGGAGTGGAGACTCCTACAAGATCTTCGTTCGAGAAGGTTATAGCCTTCTCGGACCGTGCGCGTGAGGGATTCGGGGGATAGGGACCTGGGCGAGGCACTGGGGGCCTATCTGTTAGTTATGGGTGTCCTCAAGCCAATCATAACTTGTACAATCTTGTTCTTTAATAATAATACTAAGGCTTTTATATTCATTATGTGTAATTCGTTTATCGTTTCATTATGAAGTCATGAATATGCGCAATGGATACTAATTATGATGAGATCATAACAATGAGATTAATGTCCTTTAAACGCATATTCTTAATTGTTCCTAGTCGGAGGATATTAGAGAAGGACATCGAATATCTGGTTAGACTAGTACAGGTTGCACCTGCTCATATGATGAGGGTGACTGGTCTCATAGTCACTTGTGTGGAGACACTAAGGTGAATCTGTAGGTGCTCATTGGAGAATGAGTTCACTGAACTGATCCGTTATGAATCGCTGGATGGTAATGTACCTAACTGTCAACCAGCTAGATTCATTGTCATAGTGGCGTGATTGGTCCTTAGACCTGAGACACCAAGGACACCTTGTAGTGGACTTCTGGGTTTGACCTTGACTTATAGATCTCTAGCCATGAGGTCTTAATCAGTAAGTGTTCGGATCTAGCGGAATACCTTCGAAGGTGATTGTGTGGTCAATATGAGATCGCTCGCTCTCGGTAATAAGAGAGTGAATGCTCTAGGGAAGATGCCTGATAGTCCCTGGCCAGGGCAAGACTACTTATCAGAAAAGAAGTTTTCTGATATTGTTATGCGGCATCTAAACCAACTCATAGTCACGTGGTAACTGATGACAGAAAAAGGTTCCTTGATTGGTTGCTGAACCCAATGCTTTCCAGGATCAAGTGGTGTTGCTTGGCACCCAACTTGATTAGAAGCCTGGTCAATTATCGTGAGACGATAATTGATTGTGTAATTAATAATATGAGATATTATTAATTACAGTAAGTCATAAAGAGTTATTGGCTTAATGGGCTGAAAACTGGACTAGCACGGGCCTAGAGGGTCACACGCAATAGAGTTCCGAGCAGACTAGGCAGGATGGTCGTTATAGATAATAACTGGGTTTTTGTGAAAAACCGCACAGTGTCTATAAATATTAGCGGAGAGTCAAACCCTGGCCCAAGCTACAGGCTCTCTCCCTGGCCACCACCTCCTCTCTCTCTCCCTGGGCGCCCCCACCTTCTCTCTCTCCTCTCTCTGGCACATGGTGGAGTTGAGATACGGGAGACGTGTGGAGAACGGGGAGATCCCGTCTGCGTCCGGAGCTCGCGTGGATACGTCTAGAGGTCGGACACCTGAACGGCTTGAAGCACCAGTGCCTCCAGCGCTACCTCCTCCCCGGATTCGGAGTTTCGCAACCCCGTAAAGGTAAAGATCATATCTTCCTACGCGCGGGTTCTCCATTTTTCTTTGATTACGACCGCCGGGAACGATATCTACCTGAGGGAATCGCGTTTCCGCTGCGCTCTGATCGATTCCTTACAGTGGTATCAGAGCCAGGTTGCTGGCTCGGTCGGAATCGGCGTCATATGAATGTCATTTTTTGCGTTTTCGTCGATTCGTGTTCTGCATGAATCCCTAGTTTTTACCTCGTTCTTGGGTCGCACATGGGATGTGCACTTCTCGTTTGGTACATGGAAGTTGTTCTTGGTACCAAGGGCTTCGCGAAGAACCCTTTGTGGCGTTGTTTGGCCCTCTATAGAGGCCACACGACCCCTACAAGATGCCGCCGCCATGCTTCTTGGACAGTCCAAGAAAGGGGTGTTTTCTACATTTTATGGGGTTTTTATGGGGTTTTCTGGGCGTTTGGGGGCGATGGGAGACGATATCCGGCGCCGCCGGCGCCGTCCGCGGTCGCCGGAGGCGGCGCGGGGGCCAGCGAGGCCGCCCTCCGAGCGGAGGGGGCGACCCCGCGCGGGTCGCTCGCTGATCCCGCGCGGGTCCGCCTGCGGGTAAGTCGCGGGCGGACCCCCCGCGGGTCCCAAGCGGGCCGCGATCGGATCCGGCCTGCACCGGATCCGACCGGCCCTTTCCCCCATTTTTTAAGTTTTTAAATTGTTTTTAATTGTTTAAAAAACCAGAAAAATTCTTAAAAATACCAGAAAATTCTTAAATTAGCTTTAAGAGCTTTTAAAATTATTTTAGTTCTCTGTAAATTAATTTTCAGATGTTTGACCCAATGTTTAATTAGTTTAAGGGAATTCTAAAATTGTTTTAGTTATTTCTTTATCTAATTAAAGCATGTTAATTAATTTAACATGTGATTCTTGTTAAATTAATTAACAGTAAATTTTGGCGGATTCATGCAGCAACGGTGAATAGCGTTTATCTAAAGTTGGTTAGATGTTATCCATGTTAGCTAAATTGTTTAGTTAAATGGTTTTCAAAATATAATTATTATATTTTTAAAATAAAAAGTTAATTCAGAAGTAATTATGTGATAATTACTTATTGATACATGTGATGTGTTGATGTGTGGATGGATGATCATGGACTTAGATATCATGTGATGATGTTTATGTATTATGGCATGTGATGTAATTTATGAGGACTGCGTGCCTCCCTCTCTTCCTCTTTTAAATCCGGGTTGTACATTCTATCTCCCTCCTGTTATGTACTCCCCTTGACTTGTTCAAGATTTCTTATTATTATATGATGTAATTTTGGGCTGCGAGCCCAATTTAATGTTACTTGTAATTTGAAGAAGCGGATTGGCGGAGATGGAGGAGAGTACCATGCAAGGCCTTCCTGGAGATAGAATTAATCAAATAAAAGCATTCGATGCGGGACTGCCATATGTTTGCCATGTTTGTGGATTACCAACTAGCTCTGGTAATGCCACTTTAGGTTAAAGTTCATGATCATCCATTATTTTCTTCATATATATGATATATGTGGAATGTGCTATGATATATATAATTAAATATATGATATTCCAAATTCTATATATCAATAGCACGCAGATATAGAGACCAAGATAAATATGTCAAAATCCCTCCTCGTTCAAACTTTAAGCCGTAGCGTAATCATTTAGAATGAATTACGTGGCCCTCCATCATTATAGTTTTAGGATTGCCATTAGATCGGGCAAGTTTGTTGTGCTATCCACAAGGCTTGCCAAATCTGATGACAGACTAAAACTATGGCATGGTGATGCCTTAAACGGGGTAGAGGAACGGTATAGCTTTGTTGTGCTATGCACAAAGGCTACATCCAAATCTATGCTCGTTACGTAATGATGGTGCTGCTTAGACTGGATTTAATGACTTGTTGTGTTATCCACAAGGTCATTAAAATTCAGGGGCCAAAATAAGATCGGATATTGCAAGAGTTGCAAGTGTCAAGAGTTGACCGCTTTCAAATCATAGTGTGGTTTGTTGTGCTATCCACAAGATCATGCTATGAGTCTGTAAGATTCCGATTCCACTAGGAGACCGTCGGAGTCTCCCATTCTGTATATCTGAGGGTTATACAGTCTGTCAGAAAATAGTGGGAGGAGCTAATCTTGATTAAAGTCCTAATCTAGATTTAATTATTATTATGAACATCTGCTATTGTATTTACATTTCCTTTATTGGCAAAAATGTCGTCGAATAACCCACTCCGAGGCATACTGGATGCCAACAAATTGACAGGCCCGAACTACTCGGATTGGCTCAGGAACTTGAAGATTGTCCTCAAGTCTGAGCGCATTGCCTATGTCTTGGAAGGTGAGTTTAGCTGAGATGCTGAACATGCTGAAGACTACTGAGGGCAACCTTAAGAAGGAAAAGCCCACTGTTCTCATGATTGGAAAGTCCAACAAGAAGAGGAGAGCAGTGCAAGCATTGAGAAAGGCAATGCAAAGAAGCAGTCCAAGCAAAAACAAAGAAGGACATAAGCAAAGGAGCAGAAAAGGGCGAGTGCTTCCACTGCAAGAAGAAGGGGCACTGGAAAAGAAATTGCAAGGACTACCTTGCATTGAAGGCTCAGGAGAAGCAGAAGCTTCGCGAAGCTTCAGGTATCTATATGATAGATCTTCACTTGTCTATTAGGATTCCACATCTTGGGTTTTAGACACTGGATGTGCTTCTCATGTCTGCAATGATGTGCAGATGTTGACAAGTAGAAGGAAGCTGAGCAAGGGCGAGGTGAACTTGAGGCTTGGAAACGGTGCAAGTGTTGCTGCACATACTGTGGGGACAGTGAAGCTCAAGTTACCCTCATGAGATTTTCTTTCATTAGATGATTGCTACTTTGTGCCTAACATTATTAAGAACATTATTTCTGTTTCTTGTTTAGACAGAATTGGATACAAGTTTACCATTGAGAACAATAGTTGTTCTTTATTTGAGAAATAACTAGTTGCTTTAGCAAATTTGGTAAATGGTTTGTATCTACTTGATGTTTCTTATGAAAATCTCCATTTTGATGTTTCTCCTAAGAGAAGTAAGAATAGTGTGAACACTGCCTACTTGTGGCATTGTAGGCTTGGTCACATTGGCGAGAATAGGCTTCAAAAGTTGCATAAGAATGGATACTTGGATCCATTTGATTATGAATCATATGCAACTTGCGAATCCTGTTTAATGGGTAAGTTGACCAAATCTCCATTTAGTGGACATGGGGATAGGGCCAAGGACATATTGGAACTAATACACTCGGATGTATGTGGTCCAATGTCTACCCAAGCCAAGAGTGGCTACTCATACTTCATTACATTCACGGATTACTACTCAAGGTTCGGATTTGTTTACTTAATGAAGTACAAGTCTGAAGCGTTTGAGAAGTTCCAAGAATTTAAGAATGAAGTTGAGAAGCAAACTGGAAAAAGCATTAAAATCCTACGGTCAGACCGAGGAGGTGAATACTTGAGTACAGAGTTCACACAATTCTTAAAGGACAATGGTATCCTTTCTCAATGGACTCCTCCCTATACACCACAAATGAATGGTGTATCGGAAAGGAGGAATTGCACCTTGTTGGACATGGTACGATCCATGATGAGCCGTTCACAGTTACCAGTTTCCCTATGGGGATATACCTAGAGTCAGCGGCATATCTACTGAACAGGGTTTCCAGTAAATCTGTGTCTTCTACTCCCATATGAGATATGGAGGGTAGAAAGCCTGATTTTAAACATGTTAAAATCTGAGGCTGTCCTACCCACGTGAAGAGACACGACCCAGATAAATTGGAATCCAGAACTGATAAGTGCAGGTTTGTTGGATACCCAAAAGAAACGTTTGGGTACTACTTTTACCATCCTGGTGAACAAAGAGTGTTTGTCGCCAGGAGAGCTATCTTCTTGGAAGAGGAGTTCCTTACCCAAGAGGATAGTGGGAGTAAGGTAGATCTAGAAGAGGTTCTAGATCCACAAACTGTGCAAAGTCCACTAGTTAAACATCGGTTCCGGAACCTGTTCAGAAATATACACACATTCATGTAGGTCTGGTAGAGTACCTAGACGCCTAAAGATAGTTGGACATATCAGTGAAGGCATGTCTTATAATAAGGATGATGATCCAAAGACCTATCAAGAGGCTGTTGATAGTCCTCAGTTAGGGAAATGGCGAGATGCCATGAATTCTGAGATGCAGTCCATGTACACCAACCAAGTTTGGAACTTGGTCTTGCTTGAAGGTACTTGTACCTATTGGGTGCAAGTGGATCTTTAAGAGAAAGATCGGTGCAGATGGACAGATCGACACTTATAAGGCAAGGTTGGTGGCAAAGGGTGTCGTCAAAGGCAAGGAATTGACTATGACGAACTTTCTCACCAGTTGCCATGATAAAGTCGATCAGAATTCTTCTCGCCATTGCTGCATACTTTGATTACGAGATCTGGCAGATGGATGTAAAGATTGCTTTTCTCAATGGAAACATTGAGGAAGAAGTGTATATGATGCAGCCTGAGGGTTTTACATCCAAAGAGTGTCCAGATAAAGTATGCAAGTTTCAAAGGTCCATCTATGGATTGAAGCAAGCTTCTCGTAGTTGGAACATAAGGTTTGATGAGGCTATCAAATCTTATGACTTCATTAAGAATGAAGATGAACCATGTGTGTATAAGAAAATCAGTGGGAGTGCTATCACTTTTCTCTCATACTTTACGTTGATGACATCTTGCTCATTGGGAATGATGTAGGGATGTTATCATCAGTAAAGGTTTGGTTGTCAAAGAACTTCTCTATGAAGGATTTGGGAGAAGCATCCTACGTATTGGGAATACGTATCTATAGAGATAGATCTAAGAGGATGCTGAGCTTGACCCAATCCATGTACATAGATACCATTGTCAAAAGGTTTGGCATGGAAAATTCCAAGAGAGGTCTCATACCAATGAGACATGGGATTAATCTCTCTAAGGAACAGTCTCCTAAGACTCCTGAAGAGAGGGCAGTCATGGATAGAGTCCCCTATACTTCGGCTATAGGGTCTATCATGTATGCCATGCTATGTACAAGGCCTGATGTAGCATTTGCTCTAAGTGTTACGAGCAGATATCAGGCAAATCCAGCGAAACACACTGGATGGCTGTGAAATGTATCCTTAAGTACTTGAGAAGGACTAAGGATATATTTCTGGTTTATGGAGGAGGGGACTTGAAACTTCGTGCATATACTGACTCGAGTTTCCAGTCAGATCCAGATGACAGCAAGTCTACATCTGGGTTTGTGCTCACCCTAAACGGAGGTGCAGTGAGCTGGAAGAGTTCCAAGCAAGAAACCATGCAGACTCGACGACAGAAGCTGAGTACATTGCTGCAGCTGAAGCCGCCAAGGAGGCAGTGTGGATGAAGAAGTTCATCACCGACCTTGGTATGGTGCCAGGTGACTCTGATCCGATCCCATTGCTGTGTGACAACAATGGGGCCATTGCGCAAGCGAAAGAGCCGCGGTCTCATCAGAAGTCGAAGCACATTTTGAGGCGATTTCACCTGATCTGGGAGATTATCCTAGAGGAGATGTACTGGTGGAAAGGGTTCCTTCAGTTGACAACATTGCAGATCCACTGACGAAGCCTCTAACTCAAATTGTGTTTGAGCGCCACCTAGAGTCTATGGGTTTAAGACATAAAGGTGATTGGCTTTAGTCCAAGTGGGAGATTGTTAGTTATGGGTGTCATCAAGCCAATCATAACTTGTATAATCTTGTTCTTTAATAATAATAATAAGGCTTTTATATTCATTATGTGTAATTCGTTTATCGTTTCATTATGAAGTCCATGAATATGCGCAATGGATACTAATTATGATGAGATCATAACAATGAGATTAATGTATTCCTTTAAACGCATATTCTTAATTGTTCCTAGTCGGAGGATATTCGAGAAGGACATCGAATATCCGGTTAGATAGTACAGGTTGCACCTGCTCATATGATGAGGGACTAGTCTCATAGTCACTTGTGTGGAGACACTAAGGTGAATCTGTAGGTGCTCATTGGAGAATGAGTTCACTGAACTGATCCGTTATGAATCGCTGGATGGTAATGTTACCTAACTGTCAACCAGCTAGATTCATTGTCACAGTGGCGTGATTGGTCCTTAGACCTGAGACACCAAGGACACCTTGTTGGTGGACTTCTGGTTTTTACCTTGACTTATAGATCTCTAGCCATGAGGTCTTAATCAGTTAAGTGTTTGGATCTAGCGGAATACCTTCGAAGGTGATTGTGTGGTCAATATGGGATCGCTCGCTCTCGGTAATAAGAGAGTGAATGCTCTAGGGAAAGATGCCTGATAGTCCCTGGCCAGGGCAAGACCACTTATCAGAAAAGGAGTTTTCTGATATTGTTATGCGGCATCTAAACTAAGTGAGTGCACATATTAGGGTTTGACAGTTGACCATACCCTAAGTGCACTCGGGAGTATTGTACGAGCGAAGGATTATAGTCACGTGGTAACTGATGACAGAAAAAGGTTCCTTGATGGGTTGCTGAACCCAATGCTTTCCAGGATCAAGTGGTGTTGCTTGGCACCCAACTTGATTGGAAGCCTGGTCAATTATCGTGAGACGATAATTGATTGTGTAATTAATAATATGAGATATTATTAATTACAGTAAGTCAATAAAGAGTTATTGGGCTTAATGGGCTGAAAACTAGACTAGCACTTGGGCCTAAAGGGTCACACGCAATAGAGTTCCGAGCAAACTGGGCAGGATGGTCGTTATAGACAATAACTGGGTTTTTGTGAAAAACCGCAGTGTCTATAAATATTAGCGGAGAGTCAAACCCTGGCCCAAGCTACAGGCTCTCTCCCTAGCCGCCACCTCCTCTCTCTCTCCTGGGCGCCCCCACCTTCTCTCTCTCCTCTCTCTGGCACATGGTGGAGTTGAGATCCGGGAGACGTGTGGAGAACGAGGAGATCTCGTCTGCGTCCGGAGCTCGCGTGGATACGTCTAGAGGTCGGACACCTGAACGGCTTGAAGCACCAACGCCTCCAGCGCTACCTCCTCCCCGGATTCGGGAGTTTCGCAACCCCGCAAAGGTAAAGATCGGATCTTCCTACGCGCGGTTCTCCGTTTTTGTTCGATTACGACCGCCGACAACGATATCTACCTGAGGGAATCGCGTTTCCTCTACGCCCTGATCGATTCCTTACACTGTCCATCACATGCACCCGTCGAGCATAGTCGCGCCAGCTTTGATTGCTTTCTCCGCCCGCGCCAAAGCCTCCCGCGATCACGTTGATCTCTTGCCCATTGGGCTCGTTGTTGATCGGTTGCTCGGGAGTCCGCTCTCGGCGCCTTTGGCAATCTTCATTGTGGCGCACATACTGTAAGGCCCTCGAATTTTGTCCTTTTATTTGATATCATGTATGGATTCGTGCTTGTGTGTAAATATCATGTGTGCATATGTAGTAACCATGAACATATTAGCTAGGTGTACTTACGTGTGCATGTGTAAATTATTGTAAATAATGGATGATTGCATGGTGTAGTAGTGTGTATATTATACTATATGTATTGCATGCATAGATATAGTGTACATAGGTTTTCTGCATGGGTTTTAAGCTCTGTCCGAAGAGCAAATTGGTGTCAACATGGATGGACGTCCATGATGAGTCAATGTCCATGTCGATGGACGCCAACACTAAAGTAGACGGCCATCTATGTGGACGTCTACTTCTCTGAATTTTTGTGCGTAGCAGACCCAGAAATCCCGGGTTTGCCTTGCTCACCGATTGGGAGATATCCCCCAACAGCTATCTCACCTCTCCCATCATCTGTGCACGAGATCCCAGGCCAAGACTTATAAAACACCCCTCCTTGTGTATGGAGAGCTCTCTTGGCTCTTTACAAGAGGGAAACCCTAGCTGTGAGGAAAAGAGAGAAAACCTGAACTTTGAAGGCTTAGATCCGGCTAATTGGAGCATCTTCCAGTGATCTACATCGACTGGGAGGTAGTCTGGACTTAGAGGAAGGCTTCTCCAACGATTGGTTGCAGCCTACATCGACCTAGAACCCAAGAAGAGAGATCTTGGTGGTTTCTTGGCACTGTCCAAGGAGAGCTTCTCCGGCCATTTAGATCCCTTTGGAGAATTTTTCTGAGGCAAGTAACCCTTACCCGTTGTCCATGTGTATGTCTAGTAGGTCTTAGGCATTTTCTGAGATTTATTTCGTGTCCTGGAACCCCTACATTCACCCATCTTTGGAGTTTGGTCTGTGTTTCTGCACAGACGTGAACTTAACAGCATGATCTCTTACCGTTAAGCTCTTCATTTGGCGGCAGACGATGCTGCCGTTAACCTCTGTGAACGGCCAGTCTTTGCCGTTTAGTTCTTCAGGACAGAACAGTGAGCTGTTCTTCCTTCTATATGACTATTTTTCAGATTTCCTTCGCATGAGGATATATTGTAAACATTACATGTTATGTAATATAGATAATGGAATGTGTTGTGAGATTTTTATGTATTTCTGCAATTAGTATAAATTGTTGGGTTTATGTGAAATGCATGTTAGATGAGACCTTGAATGTGGCAGAGTTCTGTTCATATGATCCCTGCGAAATTTTAGTGCCATAAAATTGTTGACTGATGTGCATGAATGTCAGTCTTGGTTCTGAAAATTTGGGAATTTTTCCATGACCATGCTATTTGTTATAATTTATGTATGGAAAAATAGGGAGCATGTGTAGGATGTTTTAAAATTTCAGTAATTGTATGATGCTTGATAAATTCGGGAAAATTTCATGTGATAATATGAATGTTAGATGCAGGTTAGTGAACTGTTAAATCCGACCTTGACACTATGCTTCTATGATAAAACTACTTTATGAATGGCATGTGAATGAGTATTTTAATTTCTGAAAAATCAATTAGCTCAAAAAAATATGAAAATGTGTATGTGTGATCTGAAACCTGCCAACAGCATGTGGTTAAAATTTCGTGTGATTTGGGCAACAATAGATGAGGTTGTGAAATTTTCATGTGAAATTTAGTTTTAAAGTATGCTTATTGTTTATGATTGTTAATGAAATTCCCAACATGATTAGTGTAGATTCCTAAGTGTTAAACTCTATAACAGTGGCATCATGTTAGGGAAAATTGAATCATGTTCCAAATGGTGAAATGTAAGTCATGTCCCAATTGTGTGAGAACTATGTGTATAATAAACGGGAAAATGTGTAAAATGTGCCGTGTGTGACACTGCTTCCATAGAGGCTGTGGACTGTACCGTGGAAAAGTCTCCACGGGAAAGTTCAATGTGTTTAGAATCCTATAGGCATTAGGATGAAATCCCGGAGGTGGACAAGTACCACTGGTTAGGGTGGAGATTACTTCTCCCGGTCTGCGCAGTACCAAGAGCCGTCACTATGTTTCCTAGGTGGCGTCTATGTGTTATGTGCTATGTGATGTGTCCTTCTAATGGTGGTTTGGACTATGTGTCATGGCATCTAATGTGAACAATGTGAATGTGTGTATGTGGCACTGTGTAGTGTGACATGTGAATGTGTAATGTGATGCTCAGTATGTCCCCATGTAATTTTAATTAATTACTATTTATTTTGGTAATTAACAAAACCAAACAACCCTATAAAAAAGTTCGAACACATTCTTTGTAAGTCTTAAGTATAGGAATTATACCAAGGTCAAACAAGCCAATATTGGTAAGTATTGCCTTTCTGAAGCTTTTATCTTGTCAAGATCATATTTCTCTAAGTCCACATCGACTTCTGTTGAAAGTCACAACGACTTCCTTTAGTGCTATAACATTTGAATTCATAACGATTTCTTAAGTGTCTGAACGACTTCTTTACTGTGACATCGTTTGATTACAAACAAATCATTCTCACAACGATTCTATAAGTCATCGCAACGATTTCTTCAGAACTCCTAACGACTTGCCCGTCACAACGATTTCATAAGTTATCATAACGATTTCTTTAGAATTCGCAACAACTTGCTCGCTGTAACGATTTCTTAAGTCATCATAACGATTTCTTTAGAATTCACAACGACTTGCTCGCCGTAACGATTTCTTAAGTCATCATAACGATTTCTTTAGAATTCGCAACGACTTGCTCGCCGTAACGATTTCTTTAGAATTCGCAACGACTTGCTTTTTCAACACGATTTGTTTAGAGAGCTCATAACGATTTGCTTCGCGCATCGATTTCTTTAAAGCTCATAACGATTTGTTAAGTGTTTCACAACGATTTCTTCGGTGAACACAACGACTTGCTTTCTATAACGATTTGTTAAGTGTTTCACAACGATTTCTTCGTGAACACAACGACTTGCTTTCTATAACGATTTGTTAAGTGTTCATACTGAATCCTTCAGTAATGTAACGATTTGCTATGACTCATAACGACTTGGTCAAACTGACTTGATCATAACGATTTCATAAGTCATATAGACAACGACTTTATGGTTTATATCGACTTGACATTTATTTTAAAGCGTTGAATAGTCAAAGTCTTCTGTTATCTGTCTGACTGCTATGCATTTAATGAAGACAGAACGTATCTCTGCATGCATACAGATGATATCTTTTCATTGTCGTGCATATTCTGTCAACATCGTTTAGAACAAGCTACTTTGCATTGCTATTTTGGTGATTATTCATATCAACGTTTACTGACACAAGAGACAGCCTAGCTGTCTACTGTTCTAGCATTTAATATGTGCAGGGTCCTAAAGACATTCTGTCATACAACGTTGGACCATATAGACGCCAAAGACCTTATCTCTTTGCGTGCTCAAATGGATAAAAGATTGTTGAAGCTTCCAAATGTCAAACAGTCTAACGTCTACCAATCTAAGAGACAACGGTTACTTCAACGGCCGTATTTCAAAAGAATATATAAATACAGACAGAAGAGAAGAATGAGGAGTCATAAAGTGGAGAACAAGTATCAGACATATACAAGCATTCAAATTCTTCCGCAAGAATTCTAGAGCCAAGAATCTCATTCCTCATCATCTTTAGCTCTTCGCTCTCTGTACTGTAATAGAATTTCTAAGAGAGCCCGTGTAGTTCTGAGAGTGTGCCTTGTTTAGATCTCTTACTCTCAGTGCTTGTTGCTTTAGATCTTGGCTTGTAAAAGATTGATCTAGGGGCTTGAATTTATTCTATTCTCTTTGTTGTGTTTCCCTTCGTGTGTGAAGGAAGACCTGGTGGGATCCAGGTGTTGTTTCCCTTCGGATGTGAAGGAGGACCTGGTGGGGTATCCAGGGTGTTATTGTTGCCTTCGGGGTGAAGGAAGACCAGCTGAGCTAGGTGTTGTAGTGTCCATAGGGGACTGTACCCTAGTTAGTGAAATCCTGAGTTGTTGCTCAGGGACTGGACGTAGGACTCCTAAGGAAAGGAGGTCTGAACAGGATAATTCCTTGCGTTGTGTGATTGATTCTTTGTGGGTTGTTGTTCACACTAACCGTTACTACCAACATCGAAGATTGTTTTTGTGTAATTTTTACGTACAGGTGTCACCTAGATAATTTTTAAAGACCCATTCACCCCTCCTCTGGGCTTGTCAACTGGGCAACAAGTGGTATCAGAGAGAGTCTCTTCGACAAAGAAGAAAGATCCAACGATCTGAAGAGTAAAGATCCATGGCTCCCAAGGTAACATTGAAGGTCAGTCTGTCAACCGACCCCCTCTCCTTGATGGTGAAGATTATGCTTATTGGAAAACCAGAATGGAGTACTTTCTTCAAGGTCACGACTATCAGATATGGTCAATAGTAGAAGAAGGTGATCTCCTGGTCACAAATGAGAAAGCTCAGTGGACAGATGATGACAGGAAAAGATCTCCTTAAACTGTAAGGCTAAGAGTATTCTGTGCTGTGCACTAAGCAAAAAGGAATTCAACAGAGTTTCAGCCTGCAAATCCGTAATGGAGATGTGGGAAAAACTTAGAATTACCTATGAAGGCACAGACAAGGTGAAGGAGACAAGAATTGATATTCTTGTTACTCAATATGAAAGATTTCAGATGCAATCAGGTGAGTCCATAACTCAATGTTCAGTCGATTCACAGATATTACAAATGGATTGGCTGGACTTGGGAAAACCTATGAGATTGGAGACATGGTGAGGAAAATTCTTAGATCCCTACCATCTTCATGGACTCCCAAGTTACAGCCATTGAAGAAGCTAATGATCTAAAGAGAATGTCCTTGGAAAAGCTCATTGGGTCCCTTATGGCCCATGAGATAAACATGGAGAGATTAGGAGAATCCTCCAGCAGAAAAGCAATCAAATGCGCTCAAGGCTGATAAAGAGTTGTCAGAAGAATCACTGGACAACAGTGAGAACAGCAAGGATAGTGATGATGAAGAAGCTATGCTGTCCAGAAGACTACACGAATTCTAGCCAAAAAGAAGAAGTTTCAATCTGGCAGAAAATTCTTCAAGAAAAAAAAGAGTTTAAGAAGCCAGAAGGAAAAGATCTGAAGAAAGGAGACCTACATGTTATGAGTGCAAGAAGTCTGGACATATCAAGACAGAGTGTCCAAAGCTCAAGAAAGATGGACACAAGAAGAAAGATAACTTCAGACGATTCAAGAAATACAAGAAGAAGGCAATGGCAGCCGCATGGGAAAACAACAGCGCGACTCAGACAGTGGGTCAAGCTCAACCAGTGATGAAGAAGAAGCCAACTTGGCTTTCATGGCAAATACAGATGACAAGGTAACATCTGATTCCTCCTTTGATTCCTACAATGATTCTGATTCTGATAATTTAGAGGATGCATTCAATGAACTATATGATAAATATAGAGATATATCTAAATTATTGAAAGTTAGTAAGAAAAACATTACTTGTTTAGAAAATACAAACTCAGATCTAAAATCTGAAAATGAGCAACTAAAAAACAGTTAACTGAACTTAAAAGAAGAAATGAGTTTTATGTGAAGATCTAAAGGATAAGAATGAACAAATAATTAAGTTGGAAAAACAGGCAGGCACAGATGAACTGAAAACAGAAATAAAATCATTAACAGATGAAAATACAGTATCTAGTACATTAGAAAATTCACAAATGGTAAAAACTCCATAATATTAAAAGGTGTCAGAAGATCAGGTAAGAAGAAAATGGATTAAGATACACCCCCAGACAATGAAGAAACCATAGTTTATCCTAAAATATATCCACGCCTAAATTTGTATCTGAACAAGACATTGCATACAAGACAGATTTCAAATATATAAAAAATAACAAAATTGTCCTGCTGCAGTCACTGTAACAGTTAGGACATATCATAACAACATGCCCAACAAGACATAAGAAATGGATATTAAAGGTAAATTCAATGATACTAACAAATCAGGACCCAAAAATTTGGGTACCTAAAACTTGATGATTTTATTTCAGGGTAACACTCGAGCATCCAAATGGTATTTGGACAGTGGATGCTCAAGGCACATGTCAGGGAATCGGAAGCTATTCACCCATCTCCAAGCTGAAGAAGGAACAGTTACCTATGGAGACAATGGGAAAGGCACAGTAATTGGCAGTGGTTCTGTGAGCAACAAAGGAAAGATAGTCATTGAAGATGTACTGCTTGTCAAATGGCAGAAGCACAATCTGATTAGCATCAGCCAGCTTTGCGACAGAGGCCATCAGATTCAGTTTCAAGAATCAAAGTGCAGCATATTGAAGGATGAAGCAGTAATTTTCGAAGCCAATAGAGAGAAGAACCTGTACGCACTCCATCTTGAAGAACTCAAGGATCAGGACGTCTGTTTGACAGCAAGCAGGATCAATCTACTGAATTATGGCACAGAAGACTAGGACATTGCAGCATAGATGGCATGAAAAATTGTTAAAGAAGAATCTTGTGGAAGGTCTGCCAAAGGTCAGCACAAAAATGGATGGTGTCTGCAGACCTTGTGCAAAGGAAAGCATGTCAAGAGTTCCTTCAAGTCAAAGAATGTGGTAACAACCTCAAAACCCTTAGAGCTCCTTCATATGGATCTATTTGGGCCAATGAGGACTACCAGTCTTGGAGGAAAGAACTTTGGATTTGTCATAGTCGATGATTACTCAAGATTCACATGGGTATCATTTCTAGAGCATAAAGATGACACATTTGAAAACTTTGTCAGTTTCAGCAAGAAAGTCCAGAAGGATCAGAAGTTCAGCATTGTTTCTATCCGATCAGATCATGGTGGTGAATTTCAGAATGAAAAATTTGCTAAGTTCTGTGATGATCAGAGAATTGAGCATAATTTCTCAGCACCAAGGACACCACAGTAAAATGGAATTACTGAGAGAAAGAACAGAACTCTATTGGATATGGCAAGAACAATGCTATCAGAATATGATCTGCCAAGATATTTTTGGGCTGAAGCAGTCAACACAGCAAGCTACATTATCAACAGAGTAATGATCAGGCCAATCCTAAAGAAGACTGCATATGAACTGTTCAAAGGAAAGAAACCAAAGATCAGTCATTTCAGAACCTTTGGATGCCCATGTTTTATACACAACAATGGCAAGCGAGATATTAGTTAGTTGGATGCCAAATCAGATGAAGGCATCTTCATGGGGTACACTTCTAAACCCAAAGGTTATAGAGTATTTAATAAACGTACTTTATAATTGAACAGTCTGTACATATTATTTTTGATGAAACTAACCCTTCCTTGAGAAAGGAAGAAGATAGTGATAATGATGATGCAGATGAACTGTCCAAGAAACTAAAGAATACATCAATTGAGGACAAGGATGATCCACCTCTAAAGACATGCAACAAAAGGAAATTACTCATGAAAATCTTCCAAAGGAGTGGAGATAAAGAAAGATCACCCACTCGAAAATATTATTGGTGATCCATCTGTAGGGTAAGAACAAGAGGTAATGTAATTTCTTGTGACTACCTAGCATTTGTTTCTCAAATAGAGCCTAGGACAGTCAATGAAGCACTCACTGATGAATCTTGGATTATAGCCATGCAAGATGAACTGAATCAGTTCAAGAGAAACCAAGTATGGCTCTTGTTCCCAGACCATCAAACCATCCAGTTATTGGCACCAAATGGGTGTTCAGAAATAAATTGGATGAGGCTGGTGTAATCTTAAGAAACAAGGCCAGACTGGTAGCTCAAGGCTATTCCCAAGAGGAAGGCATAGATTTGATGAAACCTATGCACCTGTAGCTAGACTTGAGGCTATTAGAATATTACTTGCATATGCATCAGCATTAGATTTAAAACTATTTCAAATGGATGTCAAATCTGCATTCTAATGGTTTTATAAAAGAGGAAGTTTATGTGGAACAACCTCCGGTTTTTGATGACACAGAATTTCCTAATCATGTTTTCAAACTTCATAAGGCTTTATATGGTTTAAAATAAGCACCTAGAGCCTGGTATGAAAGGCTTAGTTCTTTTCTTTTAAACCATAGTTTCAGTAGAGGTCAAGTAGATAGTACTCTCTTTATAAAGTCAAAAGTCAAACACATACTGCTAGTTCAAATTTATGTAGATAATATTATTTTTGGTTCTACTGATGAATCCCTTTGCAAGTACTTTGAAAAGTTGATGCAGGGAGAATTTGAGATGAGCATGATGGGGGAGCTCAATTATTTCCTTGGATTGCAAATCAAGCAAGGAAAAGATGGCCCCACATCTGCCAAGCAAAGTACACAAAAGAACTCTTGAAGAAATTTGGATTCGATAATACCAAGCCACTGTCAACACCCATGAGTACATCAACAAGGATGGACAGTGACAAAGATGGTAAGAAAGTAGATCAAAAGATCTACAGAGGTATGATATGTTCATTGATTTATTTAACAGCTAGTAGACCCGATATTCTATTTAGTGTATGCATGTGTGCTAGGTATCAAGCAGATCCTAGAGAATCGCATTTAATCTCTGTGAAAAAATATTTAGATATTTAGCTAGAACTCATGATTTAGGTCTGTGGTATCCAAAATCTTGTGAACTAATTTAGTAGGATACTCTGATGCTGACTATGCTGGATGCAAAGTAGATAGAAAAAGCACCAGTGGTTGTTGTCAATTTCTTGCAGGATGTTTGATATCCTGGTCATCAAAGAAACAAAATTCAGTGGCACTGTCTATAGCTGAAGCTGAGTACGTGGCTGCTGGAAGTTGCTGTACACAACTCCTATGGATAAAGCAACAACTTGAAGATTTTGGATTAAATATCAAATCGATTCCACTATTGTGTGACAACACCAGTGCTATCAATCTCACCAAAAATCCAGTCCAACATTCAAGGACCAAGCATATTGAGGTTAGATATCATTTCATTCGTGATCATGTTGCAAATGGTAATATTGAAATATCCTTTATTGATACAAACTGTCAGTTAGCAGACATTTTCACAAATGCCTTACCTGAAGAGAGATTCACATCTCTTAGAAGGGAATTGGGCATGTGTAATTTGTGAAAAGATTTCTGTTTAAAACTGGCATATAAATTTTCAGAATTAAGTAAATTTTTCCCTCCATGGTTTTAAGCAAAAGAAATTCAAATTATCTTTCCTGGCCGCTTCTTTATTAAAGTCGGTTTGAATAGTCAAACTCTTTTGTCACTTTCTGCTGCCTTTGGCGCCTCACTTTCCACAAAGCATTTATTCAATTACAAAAATCGATGTGGGAACGTTTCATCTCCCATCTTCTACCTTTTTCCCTCTTTCGTCTGGTTGCCTAAGCCGATGCCCTAACGATTCGGACATCGACTCTCTCTCTGCAAGTTTGAAGCTCCTCTCTCCTTCCCGCGATAAATTTCTTGAGGGCTTTCACTCCTTCTTCCTTCTCAACCCTCCAGAAACCCTGTTCACCTGATTCCATGGCCGCATCCGTCATCTCCGGAAGTCTTGGGGGCTACGGTGTTGAGTTCCTTACTCCTGAGCAGCAGGAGAGGTTCACGTTTGTGAAGACCAAGGTTTGTGGGAACAAGGCAGTGGATGTAGCTGATCTCGAGAAGAACGACATGCACATGTAGTAGCAGCAATGAGCATGATGTTGGATGGGAATCACCACCTTCTCCGAGGTAAGCTATCCAGACCTCGTGAAGGCCTTTTATGTATGCTTAAGATCAGGCAGACGGGTCCCTCTAGTTTCATCTGTCAAGGGAACCCAGATTAAAATAGATCATGAGTTATTGCATTTGTTGTTTGGAGTGAAGACATCCGGGCACAGTGGGGTTCACACCGTGGACGCCCAAGCTAAAGGTCTTGGCATTGTAGGACCAGGGTTCAGACTGAGAGATGGGAAAATAGATATCAATCAATTGAATGCATTCAACCGTCTTCCTACACTTATTGTTTGTCAAATTCTAGTTCCTAGAAGTGCAACTTTTTCAACATGTACCAAGGCAGATTCGGATATGATGTTCTGGGCCATACAGAACAAGGAGATCAACATGGCCGAAGTAATGATAGAAAGGATGAGGTTTGCCCGTGATCAGATCTGGGATACAAAGAGCAAGCTTAATGTCTCTTTGCCTATGCCCATTTGCTTACCAAGATCTTCAACACTTTGGTGTTGATCTATCTGGGGCAGTAGTTGAGAAGATGGCCAAGCAATTAGGTCCAGAAATCTGAGGAAGAGTGGTTCTCAGTTGTTGGTGGTGGAGTTTGGTCTAAGACCTCTGTGGCAGAGGGAGAGGCCATTATAGGAGATATTCCAGATATTCAGGAAGAAGTACCAGAAGCTTTAGCAGAACCAGCCGCAGTAGCTTCAGCAGCAGAAGCTGAGCCAGCAGGACCATCTGAACTGGCAGCTCAAGTAGCAGGAACAGCAGAGCTAGCAGAGTCACCGGTAGTGGCAGTTGAATCTCAACCTCCAGAAGCATCAGTAGGAGAAGCAGTGGTAGGTGCAGCAGATCCTTTGCCCACCTCCATTGTTGCCTCTTTTCTTAGAGAGGTGTTGGATTCCATTCATTCCACCCCAGTCACTCCAGAGGCTGGTGGAAATCCAGAGGAAGAGGTTTGTGGCATCAGGCCACATTGAGGAATCAGTTGCAGCAAAAGCCACTCAGGAGGAGCAAACAGTTGCTCCTGAAGACATTGTTATGGAAGCTCCCATTCAGGGGGAGCAAGAGTCAATGGAAGAAGATGCTCCTACTGAGGGGGAGCAATTAAAGGGTGGACCAGCAGAAGCAGCACAATGTGATGAGCCTATGGGCAGTGTGCCTGCTGATGAAGATTTGTCAGATGTTCAGGATGATGGTACTCAGGGGAGAGACATGACAACCCCCCAGATTGTGATGCTAGAGATGGGGAGACTGCTAGCTCCTCAGATTCTGATGATGGAGGTTAGCAGCCTCAAGCATAGAGGCTAGGAAGAATGGAAAGGAAGTGGCATCCGGAGTTCCTCTCCTAGCAGATACTCCTTTCGAGAGGCAGGTGAGATAGAAATTGTCATAAATTTGAAACCTGTCGTTGAAAGATTAGATGCTCAAGGTGAGATCTTGTGCTCTCTTCAATGTGATGTGAACTCCATTTTTATGAGCCAAGCATCCACCACTAAGGAAATCTCTCAAATAAGAAATGCCATGAAATGGTTCAACAAAGAGATGGGCAGCATGAAGTCTAGGCTATCTGAAATTCTGCAAGCCATAAAGCTCAAGCACCTCCATCCTCTGAGCCTCCTACATCAGCAGCAGAAATGGAAGGGCCATCTGTAGTGTCAGAAGAAGTTCCTTTGGAGTCAGGGCCATCCGGGCCCTCAGTTCAGGAGCAAGGGCCATCAGGGACTCCAGCTGAAGGGTCAGAACCATCTGAGCAGGCAGGGAGCAAGCAGATTCCAGCAGAAGAACCTGTTGTAGATCCAGTGCCCCCAACTTCTTCTCCCTCTCAACCCCTGCTCCTCCATCTCCTCCTTCAGCCTCCACTGCTCCACCTGCACCTCCACCTTTAAGCAACCACACCCTAGAATCATCTCCTCACCAGCACCTTTTTCCTCTCAATCCACCTCACCTCCTGCATCTTCAACCCCTTTCCTCCACCTCCTCCTATCTTTGAAGTTCCTCCAACCTCATCATCAGTTGAGCCTCCTCCTCTGGTCCCTCATCATCAACTGAACCATCTCCTCACACCTCTTCTCCTCCACCATCCCTTCTTCATCCTCATCCTCCTCCCTCGTTCATCACCATCATTCCAGAAGGAGCTCAAATTGATGGTCCCTATCTGAGCCCATCAAGACGAATTTGAGGACACTATTCTTGGCTCTGTTCTCAAAGTTGGCCAGCATATTCATATCTCTGATCCCTCCTGTCCTCCCTCTAAGAAAAGAAAAACCTCTTCATCTTTTAATCTGTTGTATCCTCCCTTGTGGTTTTCTCTCACAGAGGTCACTAAAAATAGGCCTCTCTATAGGGAATACCTCACCAAGGTTGTCTTTGCCACCCTCTTCAATCTACCTTTCCTAAACCTTTCTGACCATCTTCAAACCATCCTACCTTACACCTCTACCAAGGTTGTCAAGGCCAAGATCTTCTCTCTGCTCAATCCCTATCTGAAGAAGAATGGGCACGCTCAAATAAGGTCTCTACAACAAGTTTCTCTCTGCCAGATCTGAAGTGTTTTCCTCCCAGGGATCACTCTCTCACCTTGTCAGAATGGTTTCTGCTCCACCATAACAACTCCTGGGCTCCCTTCATCCAGAAAGAGATCAAGATGATCAGGCAATTCAAGCTGTTTAATGATTATAGGTATCTTCATCGTTTACCTGAAGTCCAACTCAGTCAGTTCAGGCAAGCCATCCGAAATCTTGGACCTGAGCTTGGCACTGCAGCAATTCAAGTAGACTTCGCTACTCTTCAGCTGCCAGAGGCTACATATCTTCCTCCCCTTCACTCTTTGCTCATGGATACACTAGTGGGCTCAGTTATTTTGATCGTTTTGCGCGAGTGATGGGCAGAATCAAAGTTCAGAAGGGCAGTGTGGTAGCTTTCTCCAGATTTATCTTTAGGGAGTACCACCTAGGCCGCATCCGTGCTGAGATTCTAGCCCCTGCCTTGTCAGAATGTGAAAGACTGACACCTGTAGGGTGAGCCAAGTTCTATCCCTTATTTGCTCAGTAATTGTCGGATACAAATGTAACCTTAGCCAGGGAAGGCCCCCCTCCAATCTCAGCTGCAACCTTTCTGGACATGAATTCCCTCCACCTTGTAAATGATCCTCTTCAAATTTGGGTGGAAAGGTACAAAGTCTACGTCGCCATGCGCCAGGAATTGAAGCATAGGCAGATCTTCTATCCTGTTTCCCTTAATCAGTTTCTTGCTTGTGCTAGCTTTGGAAAAGTCACCTACTACAAGGTATCCTTGGACAGAGATCCGTACAATGATTTCCTTGAAGCTCAGTTGGTCCTTCACCTAAAAAGAATGGCTCCCTCTATGGGACCAAATTATTCTGTTGGCCCTGGACCCTTCAAGACTTACTTTGAGAGGCAGGAATGATGATCTCTGTCCCCATATAATTTTAATGTATTTGGTGGTAACAAAACTAAACTAGTTTTTATAATAATATTTAATGAATATTTCATAAGTCTTAAAGTACAGGAAAATACCAAGGTCAATCAAGCCAATAAAGGTATGCATTACTTCTCTGAAGCTTTAATCTTTTCAACATGATATACTAAGTCCATATCAATTTCTGTTGAATTCATAACGATTTCCTTATAAGACCAAAACTTCATGTTGTTTCAATCAAGTCGATGTCATAACGACTCTATAATTTATCGCAACAATTTCTTTAGAAAGCGCAACGACTTGCCTGTCATAACGACTCTATAAGTTATCGCAACGATTTCTTTAGAAAGCGCAATGACTTGCCTGTCATAACGACTCTATAAGTTATCGCAACGATTTCTTTAGAAGCGCAACGACTTTGCCTTCATAACGACTCTATAAGTTTTGCAACGTTTCTTTAGAACGCAACGACTTTCTTGTCATAACGACTCTATAAGTTATCGCAACGATTTCTTTAGAAAGCGCGACGACTTGCCTGTCATAACGACTCTATAAGTTATCGCAACGATTTCTTTAGAACTCGCAACGACTTGCTCGCCGCAACGATTTTATAAGTTATCATAACGATTTCTTTAAAACTCGCAACGACTTGCTTGTTGTAACGATTTCATAAGTTACCGTAACGATTTCTTTAGAACTCGCAACGACTTGCTTGTTGTAACGATTTCATAAGTTACCATAACGATTTCTTTAGAGCTCATAACGACTTGATAAGTGTTCATAACGATTTGCTCTCTATATGACTTGTTAGTATTTCATACGACTTGAAAGTGTCATAACGATTGCTCTCTATAATGACTTGTTAGTATTTCATAACGACTTGATAAGTGTTCATATGATTTGCTCTCTATAATGACTTGTTAGTATGCATAACGACTTGATAAGTATTCATAACGATTTGCTCTCTATAATGACTTGTTAGTATTCATAATGATTTCATAAGTCATATAGACTCAACTTTACAGTTTATATCAACTTGATTTTTAATCTTATCTTTTGAAGCATTGACTAGTCAAAGTCACGCATATATCTATCTGTCACTGCCTGTATTTATGAGTTCTGAACGTATCTCTGCATGCATGCAGACAATATCGTCCATTATTATGCTTACTCTGTATACATCCTTTAAAACAAGCTATTTGGGATTGCTACTCTAGTGAATACTCACATCAACGTATACTGACAACAAGAGACAGTTTGAGTTGTCTACTGTCTAGCATTTATGTGTGCAGGGTCCTGAAGACTTCTATCATACAATGTTGGACCTAGACGTCAGAAGACCCTATCTCTTTGCGTGCTCGAATGGATAAAAGATAGTTGAAGCTTCCAAATGTCAAACAGTCTAACGACTACTCAAGAGAGAGACACAACGTTACTTCAACGGACATATTTCAAAAGAAGAATAAATACAAGAGAGTAAAAGAAGAACATGAGAAGCATTTCAAGCATTGAAGCATTCAAGCATTCAAACTCTTCTGCAAGAAGTCCAGAGCCACGAACCTCATTCCTCTTAGCTTTTTGCTCTTTGCTCTTTGCTCTCCACCAGTTTGTGAAATCTTGAGAGAGCCTGTGTAGTTCTGAGAGTGTGCTAAGCTTAATCTCTTTTTCTCAGTTCTAGTTGCTTCAGATCCTTGCTTGTCAAAAGCTTGATCTAGGGGCTTGAATTTCATTCAATTATCTTGAGGTGTAGTTCCCTTCGGTTGTGAAGGAAGACCTGGTGGTATCCAGGATGTGGTTCCCTTCATTGTGAAGGAAGACCTGGTGAGGTATCCAGGGTGTTGTTGTTCCCTTCGGGTGTGAAGGAAGACCAGCTAAGTTGGGTGTTGTTGCATCCTTAGGGGGACTGTACCCTAGTTAGTGAAATCCTGATTTGTTGCTTAGGGAGTGGACGTAGGACTCCTAAGGAGAGGAAGTCCGAACAAGGATAATTTTGTGTTGTGTGATTGTCCTCTTTGTGTGTTTGATATTTAAACTAACAGTCACTAACCTCCTTCGAAGAAAGTTTGTGTGAATATTTTTAGTTACAGGTATCTTACAGATTATTTTAAAAGACCCATTCACCCCCCCCCCCTCTGGGCTCGTCAACTGGGCAACAAGTGGTATCAGAGCGAGTCTCTTCGACAAGAAAGGATCCAACGATCTGAAGAGTAAAGATCCATGGCAGCCCAAGGTAACATTGAAGGTCAGTCTGTCAACCGACCCCCTCTCTTTGATGGTGAAGATTATCCTTACTGGAAGACCAGAATGGAATACTTTCTACAAGGCCACGACTATAAAATTGGTCCATAGTAGAAGAAGGTGATCTGGTAGTCACAAATGAGAAAGCTCAATGGACAGATGATGACAAAAAGAAGATCTCCTTGAATTGCAAAGAAAGAGCATCTTATGCTGTGCTCTAAGTAAGAAGGAGTTCAACAGAGTTTCTGCCTGCAAATCCTCTATGGAAATATGGGAAAAGCTCAGGATCACATATGAAGGCACAGACAAGGTAAAGGACAAGAATCGACGTTCTTGTCACTCAGTATGAGAGATTTCATATGCAATCAGGTGAATCCATAACTCAAATGTTCAAACCGGTTCACTGACATCACAAATGGACTAGCTGGTCTGGGAAAACTTATGAGATTGGAGACATGGTGAGAAAATACTTAGATCCTTACCGTCCTCGTGGACCCCCAAGGTCACAGCAATAGAAGAAGCTAATGACCTCCAGAGAATGTCAGTAGAAAAGCTCATTGGGTCCCTCATGGCCCATGAGATCAACATGGAAAGCTGGGAGAGTCATCTAGCAGAAAGAAGCACTCCAACGCCTTAAAAGCTGAAGAAGATTCACCAGAAGCAAGTCAGCTGAGAGTGAAAGTAATGCAGACAGCGAGAATGAGGAAGCAATGCTATCTAAAAGATTGCATCGAATTTTGGCTAAGAAGAAGAAGTTCCAATCAGGTAGAAGGCACTTCAAAAGGATAAGGACTTCAAGAAGCCAGATGGAAAAGAGATGAAGAAAGCAGAACCCATCTGCTATGAGTGTAAGAAGCCTGGACACATTAAAGCTGAGTGTCCAAAATTTAAGAAGCCGGAGTTCAAGAAAGAAGACAGCTCTAAGAAGTTCAGAAAGTACAAAAAGAAGGCGATGGCAGTAGCATGGGAAAACAGTAGCGACTCAGACAGTGAGTCAAGCTCTTGCAGCGATGAAGAATAAGCCAACTTGGTCTTCATGGCTAATACTGAAGAAAAGGTAACCTCTGACTCTTCTTTTGATTTATGCAATGGTTCAAATTCCCATAGTTTAGAAGAGGCTTTCAACGAACTATATGAAAAATATAAAGAAGTAACCAAACTATTAAAAGTAAGCAAGAAAAACATAGTTTGTATAGAAAATACAAACTCAGATCTAAAATCAGAAAATGATCAATTAGAAAGGAAAATAACTGAACTTAAAAGAAGAAATGAACTGTTATGTGAAGACTTAAAAGCTGAGAATGAACAAATAATTAAACTTGAAAAATAGGAATGTAGATGAACTAAGAACTGAAATTAAACACTAACAGAAGAAAATATACAGTTATCTAGCACATTAGAAAAATTCACCAATGGTAAAAACTCCTCATATTAAAAGGTGCTAGAAGATCAGGTAATAAGAAAAATGGATTAGGATATACACCCCCATAATGAGGAAACCATAGTTTATCCTAAAACATATCCAACACTAAAATTTATACCTGAACAAGATATAGCATACAAAGCTGATTTCAAATATATAGAAAAGTAACCAAATTATCCTGCTGTAGTCACTACAACAAGTTAGGACATATCATAACGACATGCCTAACAAGACATAAGAAATGGATAATAAAAGTAAAATAATGACACTAACCCATCAGGACCCAAAGAATTTGGTACCTAATTTGATGTTTTTATTTCAGGTATCCTTCGAGCATCCAAATGGTATTTGGATAGTGGGTGCTCAAGGCACATGTCAGGAAACCAGAAGTTATTCTCTCATCTCCAAGCTGAAGAAGGAACAGTCACTTATGGAGATAATAGGAAAGGAACAGTGATAGGCAGTGGCTCTGTGAATAACAAAGGAAAAACAGTCATAGAAGATGTGTTATTAGTCAAGGGATTGAAGCACAACCTTATTAGCATCAGCCAGCTGTGTGACAGAGGCCATCAAATCAAGTTTCAAGAGTCAAAGTGCAGCATACTAAGGATGGAGCAGTCATCTTTGAAGCTAATAGAGAAAAGAACTTGTATGTGCTCTATCTTGAGGAACTCAAGGAACAAGACGTCTGTCTGACAGCAAATAAGGATAAATCTACTGAATTATGGCACAGACGACTAGGTCATTGCAGTATAGATGGCATGAGAAAATTGCTGAAGAAGAATCTTGTGGAAGGTCTACCTAAGGTCAGTGCAAAAATGGATGGTGTCTGTAGACCTTGTGCTAAGGGAAAGCACACCAAGAGCTCCTTCAAGTCAAAGACGGTGGTGACCACCTCAAAACCTTTAGAGCTCCTTTATATGGATCTATTTGGGCCAATGAGGACTACCAGTCTTGGAGGAAAGAACTTTGGATTTGTCATAGTCGATGACTACTCAAGATTCACATGGGTATCATTCCTAGAGCATAAAGATGACACTTTCGAAAATTTTGTCAGTTTCAGCAAGAAAGTCCCAGAAAATCAGAAGTTTAGCATTGTGTCTATCCGATCAGATCATAGTGGTGAATTTCAGAATGAAAAGTTTGCTAGATTCTGTGATGATCAGGGAATTGAGCATAATTTCTCAGCACCAAGAACACCACAGCAAAACGGTATCGCTGAAAGAAAGAATAGAACCCTATTGGATATGGCAAGAACTATGCTCTCAGAATATGATCTGCCAAGATACTTCTGGGCTGAAGCAGTCAACACAGCAAGCTACATTATCAACCGAGTAATGATCAGGCCAATCCTGAAGAAGACTGCATATGAACTGTTCAAAAGGAAGAAGCCAAAGATCAGCCACTTCAGGACTTTGGATGTCCTTGTTCATCCACAACAATGGAAAAAGGGACATTGGTAAGTTGGATGCCAAATCAGATGAAGGTATCTTCATGGGGTACACCTCTAAACCCAAAGGCTATAGAGTATTTAATAAACGCACTTTATTAATTGAACAGTCTGTACATTATTTTTTTTATGAAACTAACCCTTCCTTGAGAAAGGAAGAAGATAGTGAAAATGATGATACAGATGAGCTATCCAAGAAACTAAAGAATTCATCTATTGAGGACAGGGATGATCCACCTCTGGAAGACATGCAACAAAAGGAAATTTCACATGAAAATCTTCCAAAGGATGGAGACACAAGAAAGATACCCACTCGAAATATTATTGGTGATCCATCTGTAGGGGTAAGAACAAGAGGTAATGTAATTCCTGTGATTACCTAGCATTTGTTTCCCAAATAGAGCCGAGGACAGTCAATGAAGCTCTTTGTGATGAATCTTGGATATTAGCCATGCAAGATGAATTAAATCAATTCAAGAGAAACCAAGTATGGTCACTTGTTCCTAGACCATCAGACCATCCAATCATTGGCACCAAATGGGTGTTCAGAAATAAACTGAATGAAACTAGTGTGATTCTAAGAAACAAGGCCAGATTGGTAGCTCAAGGCTATTCACAAGAGGAAGGTATAGGTTTCGATGAAACCTATGCACCTGTAGCTAGACATGAGGCTATTAGAACTTTGCTTGCATATGCATCTGCATTAGATTTGAAATTATTTCAAATGGATGTTAAGTCTGCATTCTTGAATGGTTTTATTAAGGAGGAAGTCTATGTAGAACAACCTCCAGGTTTTGATGATACTGATTTTTCGGATCACGTTTTCAAATTACACAAAGCATTATATGGTTTAAAGCAAGCACCTAGAGCCTGGTATGAAAGGCTTAGCTCTTTTCTTTTAAATCATGGTTTCAGTAGAGGTCAAGTAGATAGTACTCTTTTCATAAAGTTAAAGGTCAAACACATTCTACTAGTTCAAATTTATGTAGATGATATTATTTTTTTTCTACTGATGGATCCCTTTGCAAGTACTTTGAAAAGTTGATGCAGAGAGAATTTGAAATGAGCATAATGGGAGAACTTAATTATTTCCTTGGATTACAAATCAAACAAGGAAAGGAAGAACTCACATCTGTCAAGCAAAGTACACAAAAGACTCTTAAAGAAATTTGGATTCGATAATACCAAACCACTGTCAACACCAATGAGTACATCAACAAGAATGGACAGTGATAAAGATGGTAAGAATGTAGATCAAAAGATCTACAGAGGTATGATAGGTTCACTTCTTTATTTAACAGCTAGTAGACCTGATATTTTATTTAGTGTATACATGTGTGCTAGGTATCAGGCCGATCATAGAGAATCACATTAATTTCTGTGAAAAGAATATTTAGATATTTAGCAAGAAGTCATGACTTAGGTCTTTGGTATCCAAAATGTTGTGAAATTAACTTAGTAGGTTATTCCTGATGCTGACTATGCTGGATGCAAATTAGATAGAAAAAACATCAGTGGTTGTTGTCAATTTCTTGCAGGATGTTTGATATCTTGGTCTTCAAAGAAACAAAATTCAGTGGCACTATCTACAACTGAAGCTAAAAACGTAGCTGCTGGAAGTTGCTGTACATAACTCTTATGGATAAAGCAACAACTTGAAGATTTCGGATTAAACAGCAAATCCATCCCACTGTTGGTCACAAACACCAGTGCCATTAATCTTACCAAGAATCCAGTTCAACATTCAAGGACCAAACATATTGAGGTTAGATATCATTTTATTCGTGATCATGTAGCAAATGGTAATATTGAAATATCTTTTATTGATACAAATGGTCAGTTAGCAGACATTTTCACAAAAGTCTTACCCGAGGAGAGATTCACATCTCTTAGAAGGGAATTAGGCATGTGCAATTTGTGAAAAAAAATTTGTTTACAACTGGCACATTAAATTTCAGAATTAAGTAATTTTTCCCTCCATGGCTTTAAGCAAAAGAAATTCAAATTATCCTTTGTAACTGCTCTCTCATTGAAGTCGGTTTGAATAGTCAAACTCTTTTGTCTTCTTCTGCCGCCTTTTGGCGCCTCACTTTCCACAACGCATTAATTTATTCATAAAATCAATGACAAAACGATTCGTATCTCATCGTCTACCTTTTCCCCCTTTTCATCCTGTCGCATGAGCCGATGCCCTAACAACTCATATCTCAACCCTCTGCAAATTTGAACCTTCCTCCTCCTTCCCGCAAAATTTCTTGAGGGTTCCTTCTCTTCTCCTTCCGTTTCAACCTCTAGAGACTTTCCCACCTAAATCCATGGCCGCACTGTTGGGTTCTCATGTTGAGAAGATTGAGCTCACATTCTAATTAATCAATACAACATGTTTTTGATGATGAACATTGATGTGCAATGATGTACAATGCAAACACAGTGATAAACAATGTGAATTGAGTTTTAAATGCATGAGATCTTCAAACAATAACTTGTCATAACAACTTGGTACAATGCTTGATTTTATGCTCATAATATCTCACTAATTATGTTTACCTTTGTAGGAGATATACCATGCAAGACATGTGCCAAAAACAAGCTTGAAAGATCAAGAAAAATTCAAAAGACAAGGTACCTGTCGACAGCAAGCAAAGACCTGTCGACAAATACAACCAGTCAGAAAGAATCAGTTCTGCCAAGGCATTGCCTGTCGACAGCAGGAGTTCCCCTGTCGACAGATTCAGTCAGTCAGAAACCACAAGTTCTGGAAGGCCTGCACCTGTCGACAGCAGCAGACCACCTGTCGAAGATGCACACAGTCAGAGCCTTCAACCTTCTGATTCTTCACAATCTATCTATGCCTGTCGACAGCAGGTGCAATACCTGTCGACAGACGAACCGAAGTCATATTACTGGAAGTTTTGCAAGTTTCCAACTTAGTGTTTCCATGGAGTACGACTCTCCATATGTTAACACTCATATATAAGCAACCTTTTGCAATAAATCTCGTACACAAGCAGCCTCCAAGAAAAACCCTAAAGAGTTCTCACAAGACTTTGTTCTGCTGCTTTGCTTCACCTACTGCCCAGAACCAAGAACGAAAGTCTTTTGCAGTGGAAGGTGAGTACGAACGTCTTGGATTCAAGCATCTACATCAACATCTGATCTCAAAGTCGAAGCTTGGACTCCAGAAGGACGTTCAGAGGAAGTTTTGCTTATTGGAATTGTTTTCTTCTTCACTCTCAAACCCTTCCATGTTCTTTCTATTCCATACTTGTGTGTTGTGTGGTGTTTCAACGGTTGTTTGTGCTTGATACACATGTGTGTGTGTTAATCTGATCGTGGGTTCACATCAGATAAACCGTGTGTGAGTTGTAGTTCGTGAACTAGCTCATAAGTAGTGATTCTGCGTGTGTGTGTGGCCCGTGGATGTAGGATACACGAGTTGTGTACTCTGAACCACGTAAAATCTACGTGTCTCATGTTTTGCACGAATTTGCGTGATGTTGGTAGGCACGACACATCTATACACGTTTGAGTACTTGCTTATTTATCTGTTAATCACTCACACACACATCCACACATAGTCCGATTATTGTTAACACTTTAATTGTCTGTGCTATTGCAAAAGAGGGCGTTAAGCTTTTAAATTGTCCGTAATCTATTCAACCCCCTTCTAGATTACCATTTAGGGAATTCCGCATCTCTTCAAAATTGGTGCAATCCTTGTGCCCAATTGCAATCCTTGTGCCCAATTTGTTTGTATGGTGATTTGTGAGATTTCTGAATCTCACAGTGTGTGTGTTGTGGTGTATCTTTTCTGAACTGGCAAGATAAGCCACATTTGTGTGTGTGTGTGGATGGTGGATGTAGGATACACTATTGTGTAATCTGAGCCACCCTAAATCTCCTTTTTCTTGTAGTTTGATCATATCTTGCGGTAGATGCTTGATAGGCTCGTTAGTATTTCACCATTCAACTTGTCAAATTGCTCAGAACTGTGGATAAATTTCAGATTCAAGTCTTAATTCGATTTCTCAGGAGTTTTAATTGAGTGAAATTTTAAAATTCAGAGAAACCTATTCACACCCCCCCCCCCTTCTAGATTTCTTCATAGCAGTTTTTCCGCAACATTTTATTTGGTATCAGAGCCAGGTTCTCAATGCACTGAAAGTGTTTGATCTAACGATCAAGAGTCTATCGCTATGGAAAACATCAAGAGGTTTATTGCTGAGGGTCATTCGTTACTAGGCCTCCTTTCTTTAATGGATCTGATTATGCTTATTGAAAAAACAGGATGCAAGTGTTTCTGAGAGCTCAGGACAATGAGCTCTGGAAAATTGTTGACAAGGGACCAGATGAACTTCCTGAAGATGAAGCTTATGGACCAAGGATCAGATCAAGAAATAACACTAAGCTGGAGTGCCATGAACATGATGTAGTGTGCCATCCATCCCCAAGGATATTCAAGAGTATCTTCTTGCAAATCTGCTAAGGAGATATGGGACAAGCTACAGCTCATTTATGAGGGAACTTCTGAGGTAAGAGAGACCAAGGCAAGTATTTTAGTCTCAGAATATGAAATGTTCAGAATGAAGAGTGATGAGACTATTTCTGAGATGTTTTCTAGATTCATGCTTTTGGTAAATGGTCTTAGAGGTCTAGGAAAGGATTATTCTAATAGTGATCTTGTTAGGAAAGTCCTAGATCACTTCCATCAGCCTGGCACACAAAAGCCACTGTAATTGAGGATTCAAAATATTTGTCAACCATGCACTAGATGAGCTAATAGGTTAACTCATGACATATGAGATAAATCTGAAAGAAATGTATCTATGACTACATCTAAGAAACCTATTGCTTTAAAGCTTCATATAGTTAAAAATTGTTGTTGATCAATCTAATGAAAATGATGAGTCTTTCTGATGAAGAGAATGATGAAGAATTGGCTTACTGACAAGGCAATTCAAAAGGTTTCTGAGAAAGAAAGGGAAAGTTAAGCTCAAACCCTTCATCAAAAAGGAAGTCTTAAAGAAAAATGATTTCAACAAAAAGGTGGAAACCAACAAAAGATTGATATTATTTGTTATGAGTGCAGGAAACAAGGACACATGAGAGGGGAGTGTCTTGATTTGAAGAGGAAAATTGAAGAAATCAAATGTTTAAGAAGACAGGGGCAATGCTGGCCACATGGTCTGATGAAGATGAGGAAGAACAGGAAGAAGATGAATCTGATGAGGAAGAAGTGACATGTCTCATGGCTGACATGAATAAAACCACTGAAGTAAGTTCTTCTTTTTGAAGACTTTACAATTGATGATTGGGAAGAAGCATATGTGTTTTGTTTGAAAATTGTGTGAACTAAAATCTGAAAATAAACCTTAAAAAAGAAGATAAACAACATATTGCACAATCCTCAAGAGTCTGAACAAATAAATATTTTGAATGTTGAAATTGTGAATATGAAAAAAGAACAGAGTGTTTGAATGAACAAATTGATGACATTAAAGAAAGATGTCAGTTGACTGAAAAAGAAAAACAATCTTGTTAGATGAAAATGAAAAACTCAAAAGGAAAAGGAAGTAATTCAAGAGGAATTGGAGACTGTCCAGAAAGACTGAATGACAAGAAAGAACCTTGTCAAAATTTTTTAAAGGGCAAACAAAACCTAGATGCTATTTTAGGAGTTCGGATGAATCCTACCAGCATGGCCTAGGTTATCAGTCTAAAATAATAAGAAATTTGGACAAACCTTGATAACTTCATTTGTTCAAGGAAGCACTTCCTATGACAATTCTGAAAAGAACATCAAAGAAAAATCAAAGCAAACTCAAAAACAAAATTCAAAGTCAGGTCAAAAACTCTAGAACACAATTCAAACATGAAAGAATTTAAGCCAAAATCAACAAGATTTAAATCCAGTGTTAGACCAACTTTAAATCCAAAGAAAATGAAAACCTTTCAGTTGGTTCCAAACCCTACATCAAAAAGAATAAAGGTTTCACACCACAAAGGATCATGATGTGCACAAACTGCAAAAAATCTGGTCCACACTGATGAAAAATGCAGATCAAAAGCAAAGAAGATAAAGTAAATCTGATTCCAAAACATCTTGTTGCTAAGTTGAAACAACTGATGGCACCCAAAGCAATTTGGGTACCAAAATTCTCCTTCTAAATCTTTCTTTGCAGGATTCTTTACAGCCCACAAGAAAGATAAGTGGTACCTTGATAGTGGCTGTTCAAGACATATGACTGGAGATAAAGAAATTTTTCCACATTGATTGAAAAAGATGGTGGACAAGTGATTTTGGAGGTAAGACAAATGACAAATCATTGGATAGAAGAATTGCTAAGAATCCTTCAAACTCAATTGAGAATGTCTTGCTTGTTGAAGGTCTTGATCATAATCTTTTAAGTATCAGTCAATGTGTGACAAAGGCCTTAAGTATTTTCAATTCTGAATCATGTAAAATTGTTGAAAAAGATTCTGGAAAAATAAAATTTCTTGTCAAAGAATTTATAATGTTTACTTGGTTGATTTGAATGATCATAAACATGAAAATCTTTGTCTTGTTGCCAACAAGTATGATCTATTTCAATTGTGGCATAGAAGGTTAGGTCATGCTAGTGAAAATGTTCTGAATAAGTTGCTAAGACATGCTCTTGTGAATGGCTTACCAAAAATGAAGAAAAGAAAATGCAATTATATATGCTTCATGTACCCAAGGTAAACAAACTAGGAAATCATTCAAATCTGTTGCACCCTTAATCACTTCCAACCCTTTAAATTGTTACATATGGACTTATTTGGTCCAACTAGGACACTCAGTCTTAGTGGACATAGATTTGGATTTGTGATTGTGGATGACTTCTCTAGATTCACATGGGTTTATTTTTTATCTCACAAGAGTGACACTTTAGAAAATTTCAAAGATTTGTTGATAAAATCGAAAATGCAAAAACAAATAAATCCACTCCATTCTTACTGACCATGGAGGAGAATTTGACAATAATTGGTCTTTGATTTTTGCAGAAATAAATGAATTGATCACAAGTTTGCTTCTCCAAGGACCCCTGAATAGAATGGAATTGTTGAAAGGAAGAATAGGACATTAATAGAGATGGCAAGAATCTTGTTGATTGAAAGTCAGCTTCCAAGAAAATTCTAGGCAGAAGCTGTCAACACTTCATGTTATCCCAACAGGGTAATGGTAAGACCAGTCCTTAAGAAAACTTCCTATGAACTCCTGAAGGTAAGAAACCTCACATTGCATATTTTAGAGTTTTTGGATGTAAAGTTTTCATTCATAATAATGACAAGCTTGATCTAGACAAATTTGAAAAGAAAAGTGATGTAGGCATCTTTCTAGGATACTCTAAAAATTGAAGGTCATATAGAGTTTTTAATAATGAATCAAAAATTGTGGAGGAAACTCCTCATGTCATATTTGATGAAATATTGAAAAATCTACTGACCATGATTTGTGCAGGAATCAAGAAGAAGATGTTGACATTCTTATAAAAGATCTAGATCAATCTACAGAGAATGAAGACGTTGCTGAACCTGAAGCTGAGTCGACACCACAAGACATTGAGTCGACACCAGAACATGTATTCAAATACTTTAAAGACCATCAACTTGAGAATGTTGTTTGGAAATGTTCATGACAAAGTCCATACAAGATCTCATTTCAGAAATATCATTGAACAAGATCATATGTATTTTATATCTCAAGTAGAACCCAAAAACATTGAAGAAGCATAAAAGACAATTCTTGGATAGAAGCAATGCATGATGAATTGAATCAATTCAAAAGAAATAATGTTTGGAGTCTAGTTCCCAAAATCCTAAAAATTCAATAATTGGAATTAGATGGATGTTTAGGAATAAATGAATGAAAGGAAAAAATTGTGAGGAATAAACAAGACTGGTTGCTAAGGATATAATCAAGAATTTGGAGTTGATTTTTGAGGAGTTCTTTGCACCAGTAGCTAGATTAGAAGCAGTGAGAATTCTATTAGCATATGCATGTTCCAAAAACTTCAAATTGTTTCAGATGGATGTGAAAATTGCCTTTTTGAATGGTTACATAAAAGAAGAGGTGTTTGTTGCTCAATCTCCTGGATTGAAGATCATGATAAACCTAACCATGCGTATAACACTGCATAAAGCTCTTTATGGTTTGAAATAGGCTCCAAGAGCATGGTATGACAGATTGAGCAGTTTTCTGGCTAGTAAGAATTTTTCAAGAGGTAAAGTGGATCAACTCTTTTCACAAATCAGTCCATAATCATATAATTGTAGTTCAAGTGTATGTGGATGATATCATCTTAGTTCCACTAATCCTTCACTGTGTGAAGAATTTTCCAATCACATGCACAGTGAATTTGAAATGAGTCTCATGGGAGAATTACAATTCTTTCTTGGTTTGCAGGTCAAACAACTTGAGGACGGATTCTTTTTAAATCAAGCCAAATGTTAAAGAATTGCTTAAAAGATTTCACTTTGAACAAGCCAAACCAGCATCAACTCCCATGAGTACAAGCATCAAATTGGACAAAGATGAAAGGTAAATTGGTTGATGCAAAACAATACAAAGTATGATTGGATCTCTTTTGTATCTTACTGCAAGTAGGCCAGAAATTCAATTTAGTGTATGTCTTTGTGCTAGATTTCAGTCTAGTCCCAAAGGAAAGTCACTTGTTTGCAGTTAAGAGGATTTTTAGATATCTCTATGGAACTTGTGATTTGGGTTTATGGTATCCAGTTGGATGTCATGCTAATTTGATTTCATACTCTGATGCTGAATGCTGGATGTAAGCTTGATAGAAAGAGTACTAGTGGATATTGTCAATTCTTAGGAAATTGCATGATAACATGGGCATCCAAAAGTAACACTCGGTTGCATTTTCTACTGTAGAAGCAGAATATGTTGCTGCAGGAAGTTGTGCAGCTCAAGTGTTGGGATTAAAAGTCAATTTTTTGACTACAATATTGATATTGGATGTCATCTATCATGTGTGACAATACTAGTGCAATCAATCTTTCCAAAACCTAATTCAACACTCTATAACAAAACACATTGAAATCAGACATCATTTTCTAAGGGATGAAGTTGCAAACAAAAAAATTGAATTAGAATTCATTCCTACTGAAAAACAAATTGCAGATATTTTCACAAAACCATTGGCTGAAGATAGGTTCACATCTTTAGAAGAGAACTTGGAATATGCAACATGAAATAAAAACTGAAAGACAAATTGATTTCTTAATGCAAAGATTATGAGGTATATCAAATAGTGATTAGTGGAAGAACAGTTATGCTTGTTTTGAAAACTATCATTATGTGTTGAGGGAAATTCTCCGCCAAGTACCCATGATCTATCATGTGTAAAAATCATTATTTTTTATTAAATAAAAATGATTGCTCTTCTTGCTGTGGATAATTCTTTTCTGAAATAAGTTTGTACTTGAATGATAGTTTGCTGAAATTCAATACATGATTTGAATGTTGAATATTTCATTGATGCACTTATTGAGGGGGAGCATTACTGCTTGAGTAGCAAATGTAAGTTCAGAAATGTGATGTCAAGAGAATCAAATTGTACATGAAGCCTGTTTGAGAACAAGATTTTTTGGTTGTTCAGGAAATGCTGAAGTGATGTGAATTGTTATGAAGTTCTGAGTTGTGAATAATCTTTCACTGAATTCTATCACATTCATGTTCATTCTTGAAGCCATCAATTTCTGAATTTCTATCTCATCAAATTCACTTGATCATCTTAATTATTCTTTCATGAAGAAGGACCTCTTTACTATGATGAAAAATAGATGAGATCAATAACTCAAGGGAGCTAAAGACTTCATTGCCCTTTTTCTCATCTCAAAACCAAAATTGATTCAGTGTGTTGATGAATATCTAATACTGAATGTTCATTAATTCTTTTGAAGAAAACAATGATTGATTTCTTATTTCTAAATACGTCTTGTCTTCAACACTCTCTTATACACTGAACTCCTCAAGTAATTTGATTTCTTTATATGACTTTTGCACAATTGTGTATTGAACTTACTCACTCTTTCAAGACTGATAAAAGGTAAATTGTGTCAAAAGTCTCAATGTTCATTTTCAAAAGCTTTTCTGATAGAGCATAGCATAACACTGAAAAACTGCACACCTTCACAAAAAGTGAAGAGCCATGTATGTCATGAGTGTTGTGTTATCTCTCTATTCTAAGGGGTTAAATCAAAATGAAAAGAACAAATGTTGACTAAGTAACTGGAAATATTGGCGTCTGATAACGTTATTTCCATGTAAAAATTTTCATTCACCCCTTGAAGCAGGATAATTAGTAAATCTTTAGTAACCAGGGATTCTGGTGTGTGAAAAGCATGTATACTTGAGTGAAAAGGATTTACTATATTTGAATGCTCTTTGATTAAAAGTTATAGAAAATTCAATCAAAGAAGGTGAACATTTAAACCTAAATCAATCTTTTAAGAGTATTTAACTTCATATAAATTGCCTTAATCCTAAGAATCACATTACTCTAGTTAATAAAGTGTAAAAGATTGAAATGACTGCATAGAATATTTTATATCACTTAAGCAATCAATTCCAATCCTTCGGAACTTCTTAATGATCATCTCATGTCATATATCTTTCAACCCAGTGAATAAAATGATGGGACTAATGAAAAATTGGAAATGATCTCTTTAGCATATAAAAATCCTGATTATTGATTTCAGATATGACTCATCATATTAAAGGTTTCCCTTCTCATTCCTTTCCAAAATCTCTAATTTTTATCAAGTGAGGTCGCACACAACAATCCTCAGTCCACACCAGATTGTCTGTCAAGTCGACACACTCTTCTTGTGTGTCGACACACCTGGCTTGACCGTGAGGCTCATGATTAGGGTAAATGATCCGGGGGTTCATCTTATCCCTTTCTTGAGGTGTCGAAACCCCTCTTTCTATACCCTAAGTCCCATGTCGACCCTACACTGCTTTTTCCACTCCATTTGAAATCCTCCTCCTTCCAACTCCCAAGGAACCGATCCCCTGTGTTCCCGCGTTCTTCTTCTCCAACCTTCCATTCTTCTTCTCTTCTCCTCCTTCCCTCCATCATGGCTCCCAAGCAGACTCCCAGGAGGGGGCAAAGACCAGGGCGGCTGCAAGGGCATAGTTATTGAAGAGCCTCAACCAGAGAGAAGAAGCAAGTTTCAGCATGATCCATCAAAAGGAAGGGTGAGGTGTCTCCTTTAGGAACTCCATCTAAGCGGGAAGGCCGTCTCCTCTGAGTAAAGGCAGTCTCTCCCATGCCCTCTCGATACCCTAGGAGAAAGCTTCGTCCAGATTCAGTGATTCCAATGAATATGACTCATCCTCAGAGTCTTCTAGCTCATCTGGGATGCAAGCAATCACCCCATCTCAGATTGCAACCGAGGAGAATCAATTCTCAAGCTTAGGGCTGTAGAATTAATTTGATGAAGCTCTTGCAAATACATTTCCAGAACTTATACCTTTCTTTGAATTTCAAGGGTGGTTGAAGTTTATTTCAAATTCAGAACTTTTTTCCTCGTCTAGTTCAAGAGTTCTATCTGAATATGGTGGATGATCCAGAAGGGTTCAGATCTGAGGTTAAAGGCATTTCTATTCTGTTCACTTCTGAATTGGCTTCTAAACTTTTTCACTTTTCAAATGATGGTGAGGATTGGAGTGAATTTGAATTCAATCTTCATGAAGCCTACACTCTTCTTACTGGTTTTCCACATGATTGAAAGGATTCTAGGCAAACTCATGTCACAAGGTTCAACACCAACACCTTTCCTCTAGTTTTTCATTTAGTACATCACATCCTTACCACCATTATCACACCACAGGGTGGTGTATAAATAGATTGACAGATATTCAAAGATTTGTGATGTATAGCATGAAGAAGAATGTGAAAATCAATTTGAACATGATAATGACTCAAATCATGTCTGAAACAATAAGGAAAGATCTTCACATATCCTTCCCTATGCAGCCATCTCACAGCTGTATTCAAACATTTTTGGAGTCTCCTGGTGAGTGAAAAGGTTCAGAAAATACCTCAAAATACATATACTGTTTGCATCACTTGCAAAAGTTCATGAGATTCAGAGTTGAGGGAGACCAAGTGATAAAAGGCCCAGTTGCAGAGCCAAGAGCCACCATTGAACAAGAAGAAGTTGCTCCATAAGTTGATGTTCCTCAGGTTGATCCGGTGGACCAGCCACATGTTTGAGGTTGAGATTCCTTTTGAGCCACCAGTTGCACCTACACCTACACCTCATACATCTCCACCTCATTCAATTATCATTGTTCCTTCAAACTTTTTCCACCAATATCAAAGTTCAGCTTCCACTTCTTCTGTGGATCTTATGTTCCCCTGAGCTATACAAATTTCTCCAAGTTCAGTTTGACAATCTCAATTCCTCCATGAGGGAAATGTCTGATAGATTTGAACTTCGGATTCAAAGATTGGAGAATTCTGTCAATGGTCAGTTTGTAAGTCAACATGAAGCCTGAGCATGCTACTAGAGATTCAAAAGGTTAATTGGAACTTTGGGTGATGCTTGTACCCAACTTAAAGATCTTCACTCAAGACTCATGGAGTTCTAGATGCCATTTTAGCTAATACTCAACAGGGTCTTTTCAATAGCCAAGAGGCTGTAACTCAAGTGTCTAAAAGTCGCTTGTCTTTTGCTCATTTGGTTGAAGATGGACAAAATGAGAACTCTTATTGCCCACATTGATCAGGAAATAGCAAATCTCAGTCTGATATTAGCAATTTTGGACAACATGGCACAATGCCTAGTACATCTGCTGCTTCTCAATATGCAACTCACAGTCTTGGTGTATTTCAAGAAAACATGTATGAAAATCATCAAAGAATGGAAGATCTTTTGCACCCAGACTCTCTACTACGCAAACTCAGATCAGAACAAATTTTTGTGTGCTATGGAAGCAAGGATGAAGACCATAGAGAACATCTTACTCCCACTTCCTCCTCCTCCTCCCCCTCCTTCTGCATGATGTCTTTTTGTTTTGATGATGTCAAAGGGGAGAAGGATTTACATTTTGATGTGATATGTGATGTTATGTGGATGATTGTGATTGATGTGGATGCTAAACTTTTTGGTTGATGCTTGTATGTCTAAGTTTTCTTTGAAAATGACAAATGAATGACATGTTTGTTTTTCAAAGGGATGAAAACATTTAGATGTCATTGATGAAAATTGTGGATGTCAGTGTTATGCACATTATATACCATGAAATTGTGAATGGATACTTTCAAAATCACATTTGTGAGAAATCAAGTTAACTTAATGAATCATAGTTGTCATCATAAAAAAGGGGAGATTGTTGGATCTCTTATTTTGATGATGCCTAAATATGATTCATTAATATATTGAATCATGTTTATCATGCTTAAATTTATATCTCACAATGTTTCCTTCATGTGTAGCTCAAAGAAAGGACAAACATGCCCATGGTGTCGACACAGCCCACCTATGTGTTGACACTAGTGCTCTATCCCAGCAACATGTTCTGAAAAAGTTGCCAGTGGTGTCGACACAGCTCATCTGTGTTTCGACACTATTGACTGTCCCAGAAGGTCATTCCCAGCCTGGAACTCTATGTTGTTGACACATAGCTGTGTAGTGTCGACACACTTCGGACTTTTTCTCCAGATCTGAATTATCAGCCACGTGTATGACTTTGGTAAAGGCTTTTTGGGTGGGAATTTCTATGCTCCTAATTCCCAAGATATTTTGTGGACCCATGGGGCTATAAAACCCTTATCCACTTGGCTTTTGGAGAATCATCCATCGGGACACACATCTGCTCTTCCAGAACTCCAGAGTATTCCAGCCGACTTCTGAAGAAGGCTTCATCCCAGCAAATTGCTCCCAGATCTGAAGCAATTGAAGTCTTGAGCGCCTTGGATGATCCATTTGAAGAAGAATTTTGAGCCATCAAGTCTTCTTTCTGAAGTTGAGGCAGAAGAGCTTGTTCCCAGTCTTGAAGACTAAACAGAGACCTTCGAACCAGTCCTCTTTAACCTGGATTCAAATTGTTCTATCTGTTCTTCATTTCAACTTACTCTATTGAAGTGTGTGTTTGTGAATTGGTGCAATCCTTGTGCCCAATTCGTGTGTATGGTGATTTGTGAGATTTCTGAATCTCACAGTGTGTGTGTTGTGGTGTATCTTTTCTGAACCGGCAAGATAAGCCACATTTGTGTGTGTGTTGGTGGTGGATGTAGGATACACTATTGTGTAATCCGAACCACCCTAATCTCCTTGTTCTTGTGGTTTGATCATATCTTGCGGTAGATGCTTGATAGGCTCGTTAGTATTTCACCATTCAACTTGTCAAAATTGCTCAGAACTGTGGATAAGTTTCAGATTCAAGTCTTAATTCGATTCTCAGGAGTTTAATTGAGTGAAATTTTTAAAATTCAGATAATCTATTCAACCCCTCCCCCTTCTAGATTTCTTCTTCATAGCAGTTTATCCGCAACATTTCAATGTCTCCTTTGGATATCGAATAAATCTACACTTACTTGTCCTAGATTCTAGTTTGTCTAGATCATGCCTCTTTACATGGGCTGGACAACCCCAGACTTTAACATGCTTAAAATCTGGTTTTCCTGCCCTTCCATATCTCATATGGTGGTGGAGGCCATAGACTTACTAGGCAACTTGTTCAACAATATGCAGCTGTCTCAAGTGCATATCCCCATAGAGACACTGGTAATTCTGAAAAGCTCATCATTGATCGCACCATGTCTAACACAGTACGATTTCTCTCCTTTCAGATACGCCATTCATCTGTGGTGTATAAGGAGGGGTAAGCTGAGATAGGATACCATTATCCTTCATGAACTTTGTGAATTCTGTACTTAAGTATTCTCCTCCTCGATCTGATCGAAGAGTCTTAATACTCTTTCCTGTTTGCTTCTCTACTTCAATTTTAAATTCTTTGAACTTCTCAAAAGCTTCTGATTTGTACTTCATCAAGTACACATATCCGAATCTAGAGAAGTCATCAATGAGGTAATGAAGTATGAGAAGCCACCCTTGGCTTGGGTAGACATAGGGCCACATACATCTAAATGTATAAGCTCTAATATCTCCTTGGCACGTTCTCCATGTCCAGTAAATGGAGATTTAGCCATTTTACCCATGAGGCAAGACTCACAAGTTGCAAATGATTCATAATCAAATGGACTCAAATACCCATTATTATGCAACTTTTGGAGTCTACCTTCGCCAACATGTCCAAGCCTACAATGCCACAAGTAGGATTGATTCACATTGTTCTTGCTCTTCTTAAGAGCTACATCAAGATGGAGATCATGATAAGAACATCCAATAGATATAACCATTGACCATACTCGCAGTAGCAATCAAATTATTACTGAGATAAATGGAACACCATTTGTTCTTTATTATCAACGTATATCCAACTCTGTCTAAACATGAAACAGAAATGATGTTCTTTATTATGCTAGGAACATAATAACAATTTTCTAAGATAGAACATCTCCAGATGGGAGCTAAGGTTCACTGTCCCCATAGAGCTTGCCGCAACCTTTGCGCCATTTCCTACCTTAGCTCCACCTCATTCTTGGTCAACTTCCTTCTACTTGTCAGCACCTGCACATCATTACAGATATAAGAAGCACATCCAGTATCTAATACCCATGATGTAGAATCTCTAACTGACAAGTGTAACTCTATCATATAGATACCTGAAGCTTCACCTTGCTTCACAGTGCCCTGAGCTTTGTCCTTGAGTTATTGCCTGCAATTCCTCTTCTAGTGACCTTTCTGGTGACAATAGAAGCACTCGCCCTTTTCATCTCATGTGTCCTTTCTTTTTCTTCTGAGTTGGGTTTGTCTTAACATGCTTCTTTTGATTTCCTTTCTTAAAGGATTGAGCTGCCTTCCCTTTTTGTTGGTCTTACCAACTAAAAGGACTTGAGATTTTTCCTTCTGAAGGTTTCCCTCAGCAGTCTTGAGCATGTTAAGCAACTCAGCTAAAGTGACCTGAATCTTGTTCATGTTAAAGTTAACAATGAGCTGAGAGTATGAGTCTAGAAGTGATTGCAAGATGAGGTCTGTACTCATTTCCTTGGGGGTTCAACCCCAAGCACAGCTAACCTCTCAATCCACTCTATCATCTTCAATACATGAGTCTGTACTGAAGATCCCTCAGCCATCCTTGCTCTGAACAGACTTTTAGATATCATATCTTTCAATCTGCTCTGTTCAGCAAATAGCTCCTTCAAATGGAGCAAGATGGCTTTGGTATCCATGTCTTCATGCTGCCTCTGCAACTCATTGCTCATTGAGGCAAGCATGAAGCATTGAGCCTGGTGGAATCCTGCTTCCACTTCTCAGACTCAAGCCCTCTCCTTCAGGGGCATCTGATGCTGGCTAAGCAGGGCCTCACTATCCAGACATAAGCGATTTGCTCAGACCTGAGGACAATCTTCAGTTTCTGAGCCAATCGGAGTAGTTAGGCATGTCAAACGATTGGCATCCAATATGCCACGTAACGGATTTCCTGACGACATTTAGCCTACAGGAGATAAAAGAATATAATTAGCAGATGTTCAGTTATTATTTAAAACAAGATATGGTCTTTAATCTAGTTTAAACTCCCACTAATTTTCGACGAACTGCACATCCCTCAAATATGCAGAATGGAGATGCCGACAATCTCCTAGTGGGGATCAGAATCTCAATGACTCATACCATGACTTTGTGTATAGCACAACAAGTCATGACACGAACAAAGAGCACCCATCTCATGGGACTTGCAACTCTTTGCAATATCTGATCATAATTCGGTCCCTGCATCTTTAATGGCCTTGTGGATAGCACAACAAGTCATAAAGTGCGGTCTAAGCTTTACCATCGTTACTTAATGAGGATAGATTAGGATGTACCCTTGTGGATAGCACAACAAAACTACACCGTGCCTCTACCTCGTTTACATGCATCCATATGTAATAGTTTAAGACTTATTTCACAATTAAGTGGGCCTTGTGGATAGCACAACAACCCCCAAATGTAATTTTAAGTCATAAAACTATAACGATGGAGGACCACCCATCTATATCTAAAATATATGCGCTACGACTTAGAATTTTTGATAGAGGAATTTGAAATATTTTATCTTGGTCTCGTCCTAGATGGTAATATATATATTTGATAATATTACATAATACTTTAATCTAGGACATCATAAAAAGAATTTGCATCCCATACAAATTAGAGTGGTCATGGATATTGCATAAGCTTGACTGGAGCCAAAAGTCAAACTGCCACTACAGTACCAATATAACACTTATATTGGTAAACCTGCAAACACATAAGCATTAGTGAACTTTTTCAAATGCCATCTTTTGCTGCAGTACCGGATCATCCTCGCCATCAATCGTTCTCACGAACAAAATTACATCAAATAAAAATTGCATGTACATTTTGTATAATGAGAAGCCTTATGGCGAATACATTATGAGAGGGAGATAGAATACATTGGAATGTGAGAGAGAGGGAGGTTCGCAGGCCTTAAATTAACCATTAATTTACAAATATTCCACATTCACATATTAATAAAAATCATTCATATCATCCCATGACATGATAATTAAATATCCATGACCATATAAACTTTTATTCATTCCACACATAGAAGAGCACATCACATGGCTAAATAAAAGTTTTGAAAATATATAATTTTGATTTCAAAAACTAGGTCCAATCAAAATTGGATTATTCGAAAATTTGAAAAATAACATTTTAACATGCTTTAATCACCATTACAAAACTGTAACAACAAAAGCATGAGCAAACAATCTAAAATCATTTAATAATTGTTATTCCATGCAAAAGAATTTTTGAAATAAATAATTTAACAATTAAACTATTACATTCAGAATAAATGGCTACCAATAAAAAATAATAATTTAGGACTCTGCTGGACTGCTCAGGTGTGCCTGAACAGCCCAGCAAGCCTTGGGCTGCGTAGGGCCGCCCGGGTCAGGCCAGACCCGTCCGCCAGAGGCGGCCGGCCTACACGTGCACGACCCGCGATGGGGCCGCGCAACATTGTTGTGCCCGGCCCGCCCTAGCGTGGCGGCGCGAACCGCTGCTTCCCTGCGGGCGCAGCCCGGGGACGCCCCCGCCGAAGGGGCAACCACGCCGCGCGAACCAGTCCGGCGCGGTGTTTGCGCCATAGCGCCCATCCGACAGCACCGGATAGGTTCGCCACAGTGGCGACCTCCCCCCCCCCCCCCCCCCCCATTTTATTTTATTTTTTTATTACAGGGTGCAGCCGGCGTTCTGTGCATAGAATAAACTCAAAAATTGATCTTAGATTCCAAAACGGATGTAGATCGCAGTTGAACCTGGCTTTGATACCACTGTTAGGATCTACGGCGACCCGAGATCAAGAAGACGCAGTGGAAAAAAGAGATTTAAATTTGATCTCGATCCGTTTTGGGATTCACAAACCAGATTATCGGGCAATCGAATCACCTTGCACAGAATCGGATCCGCGTTCGTGCGATTCCGTGGAGGTGACGCCATAAGCCATTCAGCCGTCCGGCCTCTAGCGTGTCCACGCGGTCTTCCTCATGACGATCCACGCCCACTCCCTCGGGTTCCGCAACGCTCGACAGACAGAGCTTAGCTTGATCTGTGCCGATTTCCGCGACATACGTGACGCAGAGAGAGAGAGAGAGGGGGGGGGGGGCGGCCAGGGGAACTCTGATGCTTGGCCAGGGTTGTCCCACCACATCAATATAGATATTGTGTTTTTTCACAAAAACCCCTGATCTTTATATATTTAGATCGTCGTCTGAAAACCTATTGCGTGTGACCCTCTAGGCCCAATACCATCTAGTTAATGGCCTAATAAACGTACACTTACTAACTTGATTAATTAGTTAATATCTCATATTACCTAATTAATAATCTGAATCAACTTTATCTAGCCAACTCAGCTAGGCCTCCGATCACGTTGGGTGCCAAGCAACACCATGTGACCCGAAAGGTATGGGGTTCTGCAACCCTCACTAGAAACCTTTCCGTCATTAGTTACCGTGTAGATATAATCTCTCATTTGCACAATACTCTTGGAACAACTTAGATATGGTATACTGTCAAATTCTAACTTGTAGTCCACTAGGATTCGATGCTTTAGATTAATATCAAAACTCCCTTTTTGATATTTTGTTCTTCCCTGGCCAGGGACTCCATTACATCGTTCCCTTGAGTATTCTCCCTCTGTGTACCGAGGGCAAATGATCCTGTTGACCACTCAATCCCCTTTGAAGGTCTTCCGCTGTGTCCAACTTTGACTATATGAAATCTCTTGGATGAGATTCTTAGGGTAAACTCAAAACATAGAAGTCTACCAACAAGGTGTCTTTGGTGTCTCAGGTCTAAAGACCATCTACACAACTGTGACAATCGAATCTTTTTGGTTGACAGTTAGGTACAATACTATCTAGTGATTCTATTGGATCAGTTCATGAACTCTTTCTCTAAAGAGCACCTATTGTTTCTCTTTAGTTTCTCCACACACATGACTATGAGATCAGTCATCCTCATCATATGAGCGGAGTAAACAATACTATTCTAACCGGATATCTGATGTCCTTCTCAGGTATCCACCGAATAGGAACATTTAGAATATGTGTTTATTAAGTGAGTAGTCTCATTAGTATGATCACACACCATAGTCTACTCACTATTGCACATGTTCATGGACTTTATTATAATACCAACATAGTAAATAATAAACAAAAGCCATTTTATTATAACTGAACAAAATGATACAATATCAAATTGGCTTGTTGTCCACTAAGACTAACACAGTCATGATCAGATTTTGACTATTGTGGCACACCTTGGTTTGAGTTAGACTCCTCTTGGGCTATTCACATTGCTTAATGGCCGATGACGACCTAGGTCGAGTCAGGCCGAGATCATAAATGAGCTTGGGCAGTGCTGGACTGAGGTCATTAGTGGGCCACCGAGATACTAAAACCCATCATCAACAAACTCGACCTTCTAATTAGAAATAGGAAGGAAAATGGTGCCATAAGGTTATTCATCTTGTAAAAGAGTGCTAGTGATATTGGAAACTAGATGATTTAACATTTTCATGAAACTTTGTTGCTGATTCATGGCTTGGGTTAGTAAATAAAAGTAGGAGAATGTGAGGCAGCACCCATGGGAGTCAAAATACACATGTCTAGTGCAATTTGAGGGGTATTGACCTTGCCATTGGATAATAGAGTCCAAAGAGTCTTAAACGACCTTTAATAGGGGTGGCAATGGGCCCGGGCCTGGACTGGGCCCGTGCTGGCTCGGGTCCATCCGGTCTCTAATCGCTCGCCCAAGCTCGACCCGCCCGGGATGAGACCCGATTTTTTGAAGTCCGGCCCGGCCCGGGAAAATTAGGCCCGGCCCAGCCTGATTTTATTTTTTTAAAGATTTTTTTTTTTATTTTTTTATTTTTATAATAAAATTAGTGTTCATTGAATCAAAATAGCACAAAGTAAATATTAGACTAATCTAGATAAACTTATTTCTAGTTGTTACAAATATGAAATAAATGTTAAGTCATTAAATATAGCTCCACAACATAATTTTCAATCTAAAATTTTAGAATATTAGAGTTATTGTCGTGTTACTTTCTTTTTTAAAAAAAAATATCGGGCCACCGAGCCGCTCGGGCCGGGCCGAGTCAAGCCTGAGCCCGGCCCGTCTTACTCTGGACCGGATTCAATTAAAAAAAATGTTAAATTATCCGACCCAAATCCGTGTAAATCGGTCGGGCCACCGGACCTTCGGCCAGCCCGGCCGAATTGACACCCCTACCTTTTTAAGTGCAAAGTCGAATCTGAACTTTTTATATAAAGAGGATAAGTTTTTTTAAGCCTTTATCTACTTTGCAACCGTGGGCGTTACATGTAAACAGCCATCACAAACTGCATCCTTGCTACAGCTAAAAAGACAAAACAAGGGAGCATAGAATGCGTAAGAGTACACAAGTTTTGAAGATTTCAGATTTACAAGACGACAATGGCAACAGTTAACCATGTGAATTCCATTTTGACCGTAACCGGACACTTGGTGGACATGGGTCCCTCTTTTTGCCATTCTGTCCCTTCGAGAGGACTTGCACTAAATAGGAGTGTGCTGTGTGCATCTCATTCTGCACATCAATGAGCGCACATCAAATGTACAACAGAGAGTAAATAATAGTGGTTCAATAGTAAAGATTTTTTAGTATACATCTTTAAGTTTTATATTCAATTCTTCACCCTCGCTATTACCTTAAAAAAAAAGGTAAAGCCTCTTCCTGTTCATTTTTGTACTTAACAGCAATTCAAATTTATCTCGTACCACATATGATTCTTAAAACACGCTAGGCATCTATAGAAAGCATCGCTAATCGAATGGGATCCGCTATTTACCTCATCCCACAAACTTATGGAACAGTTGACATTATATATATAGCATAACATTTCAAAATTCATCCACAAAGTTGGTGGTGAGGTGTTAGATAAGTGGGGTAACTCTCGGGAGCACTTCCTTTTGTTGCAAGCTCACTCTTTAATTAAAAAGGAATCGCAAAGTAACAATTTTCTTTTCACTATGTAAGTAAGAGAACTTTGGACGGTGCTAGTGGCACTCAATGGATGAGGGCACATCTCACAATCACATCATACCTGGCGTTAAACCACAAGAGAGAGAGAGAGAGATGCCCTTCACCAATCTGAGTTGAATCTGGATCCTTCGAAGGCAAGTAAGAGAGCAGTAATTTCGATCTTCAATTAGTGTGTACCTTTCTACACTTCTTATTTTTATAACATTGTGATAGAACATTGAGCAGATAGATTCAAAATATATAATATTTAGTTCATTTATCATAATGACTATAAATGGTTTGTAAAACTAGAGATAATTAAAGAACGGAGAGGCTCTAAATTCATTTTTTTAATTACACTCGTCGCGGATTTAACTTTGCACGACCCTTCCTTCGCCTTTGGCGTCGTCAGAGGAGCGAATCATAGCTTGAGTAGAAGGAAATATGAGTTTCCTAAGTACTAATTTGACGAAGGTCTAGATGCAGAATGGTAATTATGAAGAAGTCGCAGACAGTGCAAGTCAAATAGACATTATTTAGGTTAGTTTCCATTAGATGTTTAGTATTTAGTTTACTAGTTATTTAGTTTTTATTTGTTGAGACGGAAGGCATATTTGCTAATAGAAAACTCTATGGGTCCTATTATTACTTTTGTTATTTATATATAAATGTGGTGTAACCCCTCGTTTAGGATTTGCACACATATTGAGGGGAAAAAGGAAACAGAGCCGTCGTGGCCATGAGCAAGCCCACGAATTCCCTGGTGTGAAGCCCTTCCTCTATTTTCTTCTAGCGTGAAGACTGAAGCCCAACCTCACCTCTCTCTCTCCTCCTTTGCTTTCTCTTCTTCTTTCCCTACATTCTTTTCGTCCTTTTTCTCTCTTGTTCCTCTTCTTCTTTCCCTGCGTCAACAGGCCCCTGCCGCAGCCACTTCTTTTCTCTCTTCCCCTTTTATCATGTATGCTCCCTTCCTTGTCCTTTTCTTCTTCTATTTCTCTCCCTACAACAAGTGAAGAACACAGCAGCAACAAGACATCCAGCAGTCGCACACACCACAACCGCCATATATATGTGTGGATTCTGTGACACCGCGTGGTCTTCACTCTTCACGCAACGTCACCTCTCTTTCGCAAGCAAGTCATGTGGTGTTTTTTTTGGCTCTTCAGAATTTCTCAATGGCACCGGTAAATACCATCGATTCAATCTCACTTGTTGATCCATAAATTAAGTAAGGTTCAAAAATCCGTTCCAACACCTTCTCATGTATCTTACCATTGCTTTGGTTGATTTTATTCATCTAAATTAAGGAGAAAACATGACATGCTGTTAGAGATTTAAATTCACCCAAATCAAGGAGTGATTTGAGTGTTAAATTCCTAAAATTTACCAAAAACTATGCTTTTAGATTTATCTTGCTCTTGCACGTTAATTACTTTCGGCAAAAAAATGTTGACTGGATTTTGTCTAGGTCCTGCATCATATTTGGCATCAGAACCTCAGCTCTTATGATGCATTGTTAGTTGTTTTCATTTAGTTCTGTTGTCACCAAAAAAAAAAGAAAATTAGCATGGCATTTGTTTGTGGCATCACGTCAGCATTTAGATGAGTGTTACCACACACATCCTGGCACCCCAGTCATGTTCTAGTGTATAACTTTCGGTAGCAATGAGATAGTCTGAGGGGAGTCATGGCTTGTAGGGTAGATGACTAGGTTGAAGCTGATCTCACTAGTACGTTGGACTGGTTTGAGACCCGTTTCGATTATTTGTTCCAGTCACTCTAGACTAGGATGACAATCTCCATTTGTTGCTTAGGATTCCGCAGGATAGGCATGAGAGAGATCAAGATAGACTTGAAGGTCGGCACAAACTATGAAGGAACACACATCATTGAGCACCTAGAAACACTAATCCATCTTAGTTGAGTAGCCGACTTCCATTCGAGAGTTCTCTCTCTAGACTTTTCTAGAGAGAGAAGCTCCGAGTTTCGTCGCTGGGTTTTGCTTGTTCATTGCGCTTTGTCGGCGGATTTTGTCATCGGCGATAGCTCATCGCCGGTTGCAACGGTTCTTGTCGCCGGCTCTTTGGTGTACTCGTCATCGGCAACTGGCAATTCTGTCATCTCCCTAAATTGGGGGGGGGGGGGGGGGAGGTTCCCCCCACCTGCCCCCTTTATCCTCCTTGTGATCTTCATCTTCACTTTCTCACCGATTTTTTCCTTCTTCTATCTTCCTAGTTTCGCCTCTCGTCCAAGCCTGTTCTTCCGCTCCCAGTGCTTCCTCCACCTGTGCGTTTTCCTTATTTTCCCCATTTTTTGCCTCCCAAAACCCCACCCGTCACTTGCTCATCCCCTTCACCTCCTTCCCCCCCGCTATCCCCCCCTCCCCCCCCTAATCCAACCCCTCCAGGCTCTCCCTCACACCCACCCTCTCCTCTCTTCCCCTCCCCCCCTATCTCTTCTTTTCCATTCCCCTAGCTTCCTACGTTGCTCCTTGTCTATCTCTATAGATTCGAGTTCTCCACTCGCCTCCCTCCACCCTTCGCCGACTCACATCGTCATTCACCGCTCAAGTCCTCCAACACCACTCCTCCCTTCCTCCAGCACCCACCTTCATCCTCCATCCCCCTTCTCAATTTCTTGCCTCCCCCTCCCTCCCTCTCTAGCCCTTCCCTTTTTCTTTGATCTGTAGCTTTAGTTCGTGCTTCTCCCCTTTTTAGCAGTTTCCTCCTTTTTCCAAGTCTTTTAGTCTTTGTGGCCGCCCCTTTGTTTTCTCTATAGTGCTCCTCCATTTCACCTTCCTTCCCTCCTTCCTCGACCTTTTACCCCTCCCCCTCGGCCCTATCCTTCTCTCCTTTTGATCCCCGTCTCAAGTCTTTCTGGTGATCGATCCTCTGGCCTTAGTCTAGGCACATTATCATGTGTGGAATGTTGTGTGTTTGTGGTTTGTGCAGGTTTCTGACTACCCCCTTTGGAGGGTTGCTCCCCCATTCTAGATTCCCTAGTCCCTAAGCCTATAGATCTCCCCACTTTGGTTTTGGAGGTTGTGGTGAGCTCATGTATGGGGGAAAATCCATACATTTTGTGGCAATTTACGTCTTTCGAGCTCCTTCTTTGCTATAGCCGCTCGATCGAAGTGTAGCCTCATTGTTCCAGAGCAAGACTAGAATCGCTTGTGGATGTGATGTCTTTCCTCTTTTGCAGGGTGAAGTTTGTTCCTTGATGTGGGCCTTCTAGTGTGTGTCTTACTCATATATCCTGCTTTGAGGATGCTTATGTATTTGTGTTATTTTCACCCTTGCAAATCTCTTCGCCGTAGGAGCCTCCTTAGAGATTATGTTGTTTGTGCTAGTTTTTATCTAATGAAATGGAGCTCTAGCTCCACCTTCCCATTCAAAAAAAAAAAATCTCAATTAAGTAACCCATCTTGTATAGAATCCTATTCAGATGATGACCATAATGATGGTGGAGATGATCATAGGAGACACCATCCACATAGCTAGGCCTGCTCTTGAGTTCACCTGGATAGTTAAGCTAGAGGCACTATCACAACCTAATCCAATCCTTGTGACCTGTTGTTCACTTTAGGCCAACCTCACATGATTTTTTTCTCAAAAGATCCTCCTCATAAGTTATGGAGCACAACCCTATATAGTTAGCCCAGTAATATTCTATTGATTTTAATATGGGACTAATCCAGATCATTCCTAAGTACCCTAGCCTTATATATAGTGATATCTCCACTTGTCAGTGGCTCCAAACTGACCTTTTTGTCAGGTAGCCCTTTCTTAATGGATAGTCCTCTCCTCCTACATAGCTCGTGATTGGGTCACTATAGATCCACCAACTTCTGCCTAGTTCATCTTTGAACTAGTCTATATCTAATTGGGCTAGTGGTGCTTTGATACCATATTATCATAGTCCCATCCAACCCTTCTGAGATATTGTCTACTTTAGGCCAAGCCTCCATGATTTTCTCCCTAAAAACACCTCATAAGTTATGAACCACAACCCCGTATATAGCACAATAACATTTTCTTGATTTTCAATATGAGATTAATCCAAGTCATTCCTATCCTAGCCACATATGTAGTGGTAGCTACACTTTGTCAGCCGCTCTATGCTACCCTTTTTGCTAGGTAGTTTTTTTCTAAATGGGTAGCCCTCTCCTCCAACATGGCTTATGATTGAGTCACTATAGGAACCTAGCTAGTCTTTGGAAAAGTCTGTCATTTGCCACCTAGTCTTTGAAATGCATATCATTTGCCAGTCTAATTAGAGCATAGAAATTATTAGGCAATTTAACAATTCAATATTGACATGGCCCAAGTAAGATCACATAGAGCCCTCCAATTAAATTAACTGGATGAACTACTCAATGAAGCATATGAAGATGCAAAAATTTATAAAGCTAAGACTAAAGCATTATGTGATAATCACTTTTAAGGAAAATATTTCAACCCCATCAAAAAGCATGGCCTTTTATTTTACGATGTACTTGTTTCCTCGCAAATTGAAATCTAAATGGGATGAGTCATCTGTGATGGTAAATTTTTTTGACCATTGTGCAGGCACAATTCTTGATCAAACAATTGGTCACACATTTACTCTCATGGCCAATGCCTCAAACCTTGTGTGGAGAATCTCCAGACATTGAAGGTTGAGTCTGTTGAGTTGAGTGACCCTTTATGAGCTTGCATGCGTTTACCCGAAGATAATGAATTTATCACTTATTAGGAGGCAACCTAATATTTTTGGATATCTTAGTAATTTATTTTTCATTTTGAGCAATTTATTTTTCTTTTTTGGCATTGTTAGGTTTAGGAGTGGTAGCCATTTGTCTGGAAGAGTCCACACTTATACCTTAGGTGGTATCTTTCCACCTCAAATTCTTATTTGCATGCTACATTTTCTCTTTATATATGTCATTATGATAGAATAGTGATTGCTGCCCGTAAGAGATGCTCGGGGGTGGGGCTCTCAACCCTAAGGTGCGGGTCCCCTCCTCTCTCCCATATAATTTCCTTTTATGACTTTGAGGACAATGTCAATTAAGCTGGGTGAAGGAGGAGGGAAAAATCAAAAGAGGCTAAGGTGACGTTTCATAACACTTATTTAAAATGTCTAAAGTCTAATTTTTTATCTACTGTCTAAATCTACAATTTAATAATTACTTAAAATATATTAGACTTTTATTAAGAGTTGAAGGATGTGGAATTAGCTTCAAAGAAAATCTAGAGGGGGGGGGGTTGAATAGATTTCACTCAATTTTAACAAGTCACTGATTGAATTCGAAATCTACTGTTGATGTAGACAGATAACGAGACACAAATCAGATCTAGGACCACTTGTTTGTGCAAATAGTAAATTTGGTGGTGACAAAATTGACAGCATAGTGTTTGTAGAGCGTGCCTACCAAATATCTAGTGTAAATGTGAGATCAAACCACGTGAACACAACAATTTAAGGTGGTTCGGACCACACAACTTGTGTATCCTATATCCCCCATCTACACACACACACAATTGCTTATGTAGCAAGTTTGAAACACACATACATTGTCCACGACCTGAGATGAAGAAAATCTCAAGTCAAATACATACATAGGTGAATATGAGCACAAGGATTACTCAGTTCAACAATACACACATGTAGAGAGTAGAGTTGAGGCACAAACAAGCAGTTCAGAAGAAATGGGAAAAAGATGATTAGTTGAATCTCCTTAGCCTTTAGTATCAATCTTCTGTCTTTGAATTGAAGTCTGACAAAGATCCTCCAGCTTGGATGGAAAATTACCTCAATTTGATCTCCTGGGCACAATCTCCTTGTCTTCTCACCTTGGACTTGAGCAAAATGATGGAGAAGCCCTTTCTGGCCTCCATAGTGCTTTCTGGAGTTCTGTGGGCTCTCTTTTCAAGGAGACAGAAGGATACATTTTATAGGCCTATCCTTACCCTTACACGTACATGGGAGTGCGTGTGTATGAGAAAGGACACCCATAATTAATGTCGTGTGCCGCTCATGTGCTCAGTCACTACGCGTAATTGTTGTCAACAGCCGTCCATCAGTTGTCGAAAAGCGCATTGCTTCATTTTCTTCATCCAAAACCAAGTTCTTAAAGGATGTCTAGGTTGTTGACATATGATTATCTTGTGTCAATAAGTACAACTCCAATTTCTCCATCCATAACTAAATTGTTGGGAATTGCCTTTAGTTGTCAACAGACACATGTCGTTTATCGACAAGTATTGTTATAGTTCTCTTTCCATAACCAAATTTCTGAAGGTTTGGCTTCAACTGATTAGAAGTTAAGCTTCAACTAACTGGAGATTCAGCTTTGACTGCTGAATTTTGATTGTTGAACTTCACAGGTGAACTTTAACTAGTGAATTTCAACTAGTGCACTTCGACTGGTTAGCTTCGACTGGTGAACTTCGACTGGTGCGCTTTGACTGGTGCAGTTCGACTATCCAGTTTAAACCTCTCCCAGAAGGTTATCTGTCGACACGTGAAGCTTGTATGTGTACCTGTAAGGAAGAACAATGTACTTAGGGTAATCATCAAAGCACATATCATCAACAATTATCATAACCAAGTTTAATCATCATCCAGAGTTCATGAATCAAAGTAGGATATTGTCATGTGGTTGCTATCTTCAAAATAACATTAACAAACACATTACATAACAGTCTTTCTCTTTTTTATGATGGCAACCCTTAAATCTTGGACAATCAATGTATTCACAAGTTCACACATTTCCATAAAGAAAACATAAAAATAATAGTGCAAATATGGTACAAAAGTTTTCTTTTATTCATAAAGTTTTTCAATCATTTCATTGCTTGCAAAAGTGATTACATCAACCATCATACCATCTCATCAAGACTTAAGACTCAACTTTAAGAAACTTCCCAAAATCAAACTCTCCTTACTGCAGCAACTTTTCAAACAAGACATGTAAGACATGTTCCCCCTAACACATAAGACCAAAACATAACTGGTTCTCCCCCTTTGACATCACCAAAGAGGGCCACCACTAGAGAAAATGGGGACCAAAGGAGGGGCGGGGTGTCTGGTGTTTTGAGAATTAGTGCAAGGAGTGAGAGTGAAATCATCTCTTAAGAAGACATGATGAAAAAGACTATCACTAGTAGGATGGAGACGATGTAAGAATTGTGAATTTCTTGGAAGTTTTCATGCAATCATATTGGAGAGAGAGGTATGAGAGTTTCATTACATATTGGAGAGAGAGAGATAAGAAAGAAATTCATCTATTACAATGATTCATGAGCATTAATAGTGAAGCATTTCATTTTATCACAATGGTTTAAAGATATATTCTTGTAACCATGGATTATGTATCAAATAGAGTGCACTGCACAAACTAAATTTATTAAGACAACTCATTGAATAATATTTTTGTTGATGATTCACTTATGTCTCGATAAATTGAATTCAGATGAAATTTGAGATAAATATTCATATTAGCATTGATAAGAAACATCATTAGTGAGCTTGATTGACATTAATGGAGGCTATAGTCTGTTTCATTTTACAGAAAAGTTTCAGATTTCTTGGAGGATAGGGGCAGTTCAGTTCAATCTACACCTTTTGACGCAAAGGTTGACATTTGTGGTGTCAATATCCCGTGTTACTTATTGTATTAAACACTATACCTTTTAACAGAGTTAATAGTATTCAATTTTTGATGTGAAAGCAGAGATTTGTGATACCAATGCTCCTAGTTACTCAGTATCACTATCATTGCTCTGCCTTTCCCCCTTTTTTTATTTATTATAAGAAACATGTAGCTTTTCTTCTTCTTTTTTAATTGAATTAAGTTGTCAGAATGTTTGAGGTCAATACTAGTTCTAAATATTTAAGTCAAGGATCTCCTTACTTTTCAAAACATTGAAGACATAAGGTCATCTACAAAGAATTACTCAATAGAGTCATTTTAAGAAAATAAATTTGAGCAATGTTTTCTAAATGACACAACACTAGACACATTCAAAAGATCATTATTTCTAAACCATTGGAGTTAAGTCAATGTCTTTCTTTACATAATCATGAAAATTTTTAAGAGTGTTTTCATCTAGAATTCTCCCCCTCAAACTATAATGAATGACCCCATTTTAAGGTTGAGATAATGTGCAAGGATTTGCAAGGCATGTAGAGTTGACAAAAAGGTTTGAATTGAGCGAGGAAATGAATCTGCAAGGCATCTGTCGACAATCAAATATCGTGTGTTGACAACTACCGAGGACACAAAAGTAGTGGATTCTAAGAATGGATATCTGTCGACAATTAGGTTCTAGTTTGTCGACAGCTACTGAAGTTATAATACTAATGTTTTCTGAAACATTATATCTCTTGACAAGACCTTATTCTATTTGACCAAGAGATTGATAACACACTTTACTAGGTTCTCACCTAAAAATCGTCATCTGAAGCAAACAAGTAAATTTTGACATTCAAGAAATTTATTTGAAAATGGAAGATGAATATTTATGGACAATTACAATTATATAAAATCAGATCCTAACAAAAAAATTTGTGTTAAGAAAATGATTATTTTCTTGATGACCTTCATATAAGAAAAGACTATTAATACTTGGCAGAGTATATCTCACGCATATGATAGTTTCCAGATAAGCTTAACTTATCCTTCCACATTTCACCATTTTATATACCACATAGTTAATGCATAGAAAGATCAAATTATTTCATGTTTCTAACAAAGTTTTTTTATCTTGCATATGCCAAGTTCTCTTCTCAAAGTTATGATATGTCTTCAGCCAAAGGTTTTGTAAAAATGTCAGCCACTTATTTTTTTGTTGGTATGAAATTTAATTCAATGTTTTAATTAGCAATTTTATCTCTAGAAAATGATATCTTATTTCAATGTGTTTAATTCTAGAGTGTTGAATGAGATTTTTGGAAAGATTTATAGCACTTGTGTTGTAAAAAAAGATGTGTGTGCATCCAAGATCAATATGATAGTCAAATAACTGACTTTTGATCCACAACACTTGAGCTGCATAGCTCCGGCTTGTAGCGACATATTCTGCCTCTACAGTGGAAAGTGCAATAGAGTGTTGCTGTAACGGCCCTGGATATTTATGCCCAATAAGGCTCCATATCCAAGTCCGCCTCCCGCGATCGGACCGAAGTCTTGCAAGGGATAACGCGCACAATTATTCAGTAGGAATATAAGGACAACAACAACAGTATAAGACACAAGAAAGTACATGTGCTCATACCTGTATACAACAATGTACAACTATCCCATTACATCATTACATGTCCAATAAAAGAGTACAACTACCTGGGGCATACCCCGAGGGAGCACGAGCTCACACAGACACAACTAACTCTACTGCTGGTGGTACAAGTCTGCCACAAACGCCTCCGCAAGCCACACAAATGGCTAACACCTGAAAAGAGCTGTAAGGGAGTGAGCCTCAACACGTCACTGGCTCAGTAGGGACCTCCCAAAAATAACAACTAAACACTGAAGAGACCTCAACCACAAAGGGTCTCACTAGCAACACCGGTAGCCAAACCACAACATGCTCACACAAGGCATGATTAAACAACAATCATACATAAGCCTACCAACTAATTCAATCCTCGGAAAGTAGGGGAAACAACAGGACTAGCTCGGCACAACTAGTCCGCCCAATAATCAGAAACGCCTCGACCACAAGCCTCACCAGTAGAGCACTGCCTAGGCTACCAGTCTCACAGGCAAACCATTGCCTAAGTTGTAAGCCTCACAGGCAAACTACTCGCGCAGGGTAACGGAACTGGCATCAACCTGCCAATCCTCACATACCAAAACCATAATCGGAAGCTTACCCTAAACAAGGTACGACACAACGCGTGGCTGGTACACAACGTACCACAACACAAGCTACCACGAAGGGTACAAATACCTACTACTAGGAGGTACCAACACGGAACCACAACCATAACTGTGCCAGCATCAGGGCACACCCCAATGGGTAAAACCTCCACCAACGAGTCTCTACACACAGGCCATAACCAGTGGCAAAACACAAGTCAGAACGGAACGACACCACCACACGGGAATGGACTACTGGTTCATGACGCCAGTATCCAACTTGGACAACACAGCACAAGAACCACCTCTCAGTCTCGCAGTCATGGACAAAAGTCCAACTGCCGTTCCACAGCCACAAGCCAAAGAACAGTGGAGGCCAACTAACACCACACTGCAGAACACACCGCTGCATGCCCATGCCTGACACCTTTAGGGACTCCGGCCTGAGCTCCCTAAAGTGAGGCACTGAAACATAGGACTAGCTGGGACCAGTGATGTCTACTGGTGTCCGTCCCCCAACCATGAGCGTGCTACAAACGACTGCACACCAAAAAACACAAGTCGCTGCCCCAATCGTCTTTCCCTCAGTTGGACGTACAACTCAAGCACAGGAGTGAGGGTGTCCAGGAAGACGACTTAGACCTCAGAGTTACACACCCGTTAATAAGGCAAACCACCCACATGCCTCCACCCCTTTAAACCCTTTCAAAACAAGATAACACAAGTAGGAAGTCCCCTACCAACTAAAGGAGTCTGAAGAACGCCAAAACTCCACGTCACCGGTAGATCCACACTCCGGACACCATCCTTGCCTGAATCCTGCGCCGCACGAACCACCACGAAGTCGAATCGCAAGAAAACCCTCAGCAACCTCCCCCCCTTTGCCTGGACAGAGCTTCCTCTGCTCTGTCTTGGAGAAACAAAGCATTTAGTCACATTCAAAATCGCGACGTAGTCAGACATCACGTTTAGCATTTAGAGTTAAACGCGACGACCCTAACCATCGCCAATCGGAATCCGGCACGCCATGCGTCACAAAGGCGGTTCTGTGAATCGCGACGTAGTAAGCCGTCATGTTTCAAAATGCGACGACATGCCTCATCGCGTTCACAACCAGTGAACCTGTGGGCTAAATGGGCTGAGAGATAAAGCCCACAACGCCCACACACCACATGAAAACCACAAACAAGGCCCAATGACCCCTCTTGGTCATGGGAGCCACTCCAAAACCTTTAAACACAGATCCGAAAAGATCGCGTCACTACATTACTATCACCTAAAAAGGAATGTCGTCCTCGACATTCAGAACGAAACCACGGCAAGCCGGACTATCACC
>CM024756.1:57132188-57263726 GCA_014218235.1 Colocasia esculenta
ACCATCTCATACCATTCACATAAAAAAGTGTAAACCTTAAACCAAGCACACATAAAGATGCATGATGAAGGAGGGGGACACATTAAATGCAAGAAAGGATGTACACATGATGGAAAAGGAGGAAGTACATAGATATGACACTTCTTGGGGAGGGGAATGAGAAGTACAAAGATTTAAAGAAAGGAGAGGAGAAGCTCTCCTCCCATCCCGTCACACACACCCACCCTCTCTTCTCTTTTGGAACCCAAGGATAAGACAAGACAAGGAAGTGGCTCTCTCTTCTCCCTCTTTCTTTTCCTTCTCTTCTTCTCTGGCTCCCTTCTTCTCTTCCTTTGCTGCAGCAGGAGCCTCACAGGATGGAGCAAAATGCAGCAGCAGCAAGTAGGAGGATGCCTTCCTCTTCAAGCCTCCACCCACACCTTTTCCTCTTCAAAAGCCTTCTACAAGACCCATGTACGCAGTCCCCTCTCACCTTTTTTGCAACAGGCTTTTAAGGTGGTGGGGAGGGGTGATAAGTCCCCTAAGCTCACCTTCTAGTATGGGAATCTTGGGCCCCTTGGATGATGGGTCTTTTGGGCCTGTTAAATGGGTCTTGTAAATGGGTTTTGTGAAGGAGGTGGGTTGCTTGTGGCAAGGCCCAACATATATTTTATGGGTGCCCACAAATGCTCCCCACTTGCGGACAGTGCAAGCGAGAGACAAGCGGCGCAGTGTTTGCAGGTGAACTCTTGTAGCTTTTAGCAGTCTCATTGACGTACTGGCGATCTCTAGGTTTTAGTTGACATTGTCGTCTTGGGATGACCGTCAACGAGAACTATTGTGACCACATCTCGCTAAGTTGGTGAGTTCACTGAATTAACAGCCTCTTAGTCGTGAAGATTGCTAGGCTGGAGGCTTTTTAACTGTTGGAAGTGTTGAACCGGTGGCAATCTTGAGCTGGTGGAAGCACTGTACTGATAGCCTTCTTGATTCGGTGGAAGCCCTAGATCGGAAGCTTCTTCGATTTGTTGAGATTTTTGGCCCGGTGGGGTGTCCGTAAGTTAGGATTTTTTAAATCGGAAGCCTGCTTGAATTGGCGAGAACCCTAAATCAGCGGCCTCTTTCAGTTGGCAAGGCCATGTGAGCTAGTGGCCTTCATGAGTAAGCCACCCATTGTGTTATGTTGGCATGTTGTATGAGTCAATGGGGCATGCTGGCTTGCTATATGATCCGGTGGCTCCGTCTAGACTCAGTAAGTGGCCTTGTTGCTTCCTTCTTCTGAACCGTCTTACTGACTGGTCACCTTCAATGCGCGACAATCTGAGCATGTAGTAGCGTTGAGGTCTTAGTAGGAGGAAGTAGACCGCTTTCACGTTGTTGTCACCGACCGTGATAACCAAACTGTCACTTTGGAGATCTTGTAGCCCTCATCAATGCCGCTTTGTTCATAGCTAGATTAATGTGCTCTTGTCTCTTTTGACTTTTGTTGTGTTTGGGTATCGACATATTTCTTCCACAAAACTGGTTCTATGGGTGTCGACCGACTTAGCCATTTGTTGACACCTGCTCCATGGGTGTTGACAGATTCAATTAAAGTCCACCATGTGTCGACACCTGCTTCTCTAGTTATCGATTGACTCTGTCAAGGATTTCCTTCTAGAGACTCAAATTTTGTCAAAATTCACTCCGTGTATGACAAAGCGGTTCGTCACAGATGAGGTAGGACTCTGACTGGCATGAAGATAAAACTTTGACTATTCCAAAGACATGTTTTGATAGGCATTGAGATAAACTTTGGCTAGCCAGAAGATAAGCTTCGATTGACATGGCATGAAGACAAGCTTCGACTGGTACTGACATGAAGACAGGCTTCGACTGGTATGAAGACAAGCTTTGACTGGCACGAAGATGAGCTTTGACTATCGAGTACCACTTCTATCACGATTTCCTTTCTACAGACTTGAAGCCTGCTTGTCTTTGGCATGTGTCTTTGATTTTACTTTCTCCTTATCGAATTGAACGCCCTTTCGGGTTTTCACGTAGCGGGGTACCCAAATTTGCCCATGGCGCCCTTTCAGGTTTTCGTCATGACCGGGTTTTAGCTCTTTTTACCCTTGTCTAGGGGAAACATGGACAAGTCCAGCGAGGCACCTCTATTTTAAGCCTCTTTATTTATTATTTTTTTATACATATATATATTATAAAGAGATATTCATGAGTGAAATATAACTCGACCACCAATCATACCATGATGTTGGTAGATGGTGTGAGGTTATTTGGGTAGATTGCGAAATGATAACCTAGAAAACCTATGCACTAACTTCAACAAGGGTTCTAAGGGTAACATCTACTGCTCAACAAGGCAAGAAGTCAAGGTTGAGCTTTATTTAGAGTTTTGAAAAGGCAGTGGTTATCTAAACCTAGGGTCCTACTTGCAAGTATATATAAGCATGAGGCGTAGATGGCAAGAGACAGCTTGTCTAAATTTTGAGGTTTTTTTTTTCTTGACCAGAGAGTGCATAGCTGGATTCAGAGAATGTATAGCAAAAAGGGAATTTCTTGAAAGAGCAGAGATGGAACTCCCACTTCTTGCCATTTTGACTTTTTGACTTCATTCATTTTCATTTTTTTTACCACATTACTGACCCAAGCGCCCTTTCGGGTTTTCACCGGAGTTAGCCCCTTCTTGATTTTGCCTACGCGCCCTTTCGGGTTTTCATGTAGTAGGGTTTCCAATTTTGCCCATGACGCCCTTCCGGTTTTCATCGTGACCGGCTTTTTCTTGTCCTTTTTACCCCTACTCCGCAATGAAACCAGAGTAGGTCCGACGGGCATCTCTATTTTGAACCCTTTTGTTCATCATTTTATTTTTTTAATATAGAAATGTCGCAAGATATGCACTGCGAGCATACATTCAATAGTGTACCCTCAGAGTTCATGAACATGAAATATTGGAGGGTGTATGTCTTCAAGGCAATGTCGAATTTAGCTCCATGAGTTGTTGAATCCTCCTAACGTTGAAGCATAATGATGCCATCTCGAACCATCGACTAATGTGAAGGTGGCTCCATCATATTGTCTTGGGGGATCTTGGGCATGGAACGTCAAAGCTCAATGTTAAATCCCCCGGACCACCACAAAAAGGGATGTGATAATATACGGTTCCTGCAAAATAATCTGGTTATATAAACATCGAACATGGCAACCCGATTTTAACTCTTAAATCCTCGGAGATCTCATGTGGCAATTGTGCCACGGGCTGAGATCGAACTACAATGCTTATCTTGTAGTTACAACTCCTCAGATATGGATGTTTATACCCTTAGAGACCCCAGATGTGGGAGATATTCCACAACTGAGAATGGACTACGGCACTTATTCCGCAGTTGCTGCTCCTTTGAGAATGGTTTGTCTTGTATCCCTGGAGACCCCAGATGTGGAAGATATTCCACAACTGAGAATGGACTACAGCACTTATTCCGCAGTTGCTGCTCCATTGAGATTGGTTTATCTTGTATCCCTGGAGATCCCAGATGTGGAAGACATTTCACAAACTGAGAATGGACTATGACACTTATTCCGCAGTTGCTGCTCATTTGAGACAGATTCTTATATCTTCGGAGACCTCAGACGTAGTACTAATCCCACGAACTGAGGCTGGACTACGGTATTTATCCCGTAGCTGCAGCTCCTTAAAGACGGATTCTTATTATATCCTTCGAGACCTTAGACGCGGTACTAATCCCACGAACTGAGACTGGAGTACGGTATTTATCCCGTAGTTGCAGCTCCCTGAAGATATTATTTTTTATATCTTTGGAGACCCCATATGTGGCGACATTTCACGATCTGAGGCTGGACTACGGTACTTATCCCGCAGTTGCAGCTCCTGGTAAATTGATTAAGAGTTCGAGTTCGGGAGCCCAACACGTGGGCAGAGAGGCCTGACTTCTTAAATCAAATGTTCTTTTTTGTTTTATGCATTTCTTTTGTCATGTTCATTTTCATGATTAATTTTCTATTTCTTTCTTCTTTTCTTTTTTCTCTTTTCTTTTCTTCTTTTTCTTCTTTTTTCTTTTTTTGAATGAAATTTCATTCCATCCTCTCTTTAATCATTTTATTTTTCCATTCATCATTTTTTTGACTTTATTTTATTATTTTCTATTCATTTCATCCCTTTTTTTGTATGTCTTTTAGAGACCTCAAATGTGGTAAACATTCCACAAAAGGAGGCTGGATTACGGTACTTATCTCGCAGTGACTATTTATAGGAGGTCAATTTTTATTTATATCTTTGGAGACCCCAGGTGTGGGAAACATTCCACAGACTGAGAATGGACAGCGATATTGTCCCGCAGTTGTTGTTCCTTTGAGATCAATTTGTCTTGTATCCTTGGAGACCCCAGATGTGGAGATATTCCACAAACTGGGAATGGACTGTGATACTTGTCCCACAGTTGCTGCTCCTTTGAGATTTGTTTGTCTTGTATCCCTGGAGACCCCAGATGTGGGAGACGTTCCACAAACTGAGAATGGACTACGACACTTACTCCGCAGTTGCTGCTCCTTTGAGATTTGTTTGTCTTGTATCCCTGGAGGCCCCAGATGTGGGAGACGTTCCACAAACTGAGAATGGACAACGACACTTATCCCGCAGTTGCTGCTCCTTTGAGATTAATTTGATTTGTATCCCTAGAGACCCCAGATGTGGGAAATGTTCCACAAACTGAGGATGGATGACTACACTTATCCCGCAGTTGCTACTCCTTTGAGATTAATTTGATTTGTATCCCTGGAGACCCCATATGTGAGAAATGTTCCACAAACTAAGAATGGACTACGACACTTATTCCGTAGTTCCTGCTCTTTTGAGATTAATTTGATTTGTATTCCTAGAGACCCCAGATGTGGGAAATGTTCCACAAATTGAGAATGGACTACGACACTAATTCCGTAGTTACTGCTCCTTTGAGATAAATTTGATTTTGAAATTCTTTTGTTTTAAATGTCATTTCTAGTAAGTTTTGAAAACGTTGGGCATAGAGGTCCGATGAGGGCGTGGAAGCCCGATTTTGAAATTGTGAGGATGTACAAGTCCAATTTGAAACATGTGGGCACAAATGCCCGATTTGAAAACATGGGGCAAAGGAGTCCGATTTTAAATTTGTGGACACAGAGACCCAGTTTGAAAACATGAAGGCGTGGAAGCCTGATTTTGAAATTTGTGGACACAGAGGCCCAGTTTTGAAAACATGAAGGCATGGAAGCCTGATTTTAAATTTGTGGGCATAGAGGCCCAGTTTTGAAAACGTGAAGGCGTGGAAGCCTGATTTTGAAATTTGTGGAGACAGAGGCCCAGTTTTGAAAATGTGAAGGCGTGGGAGCCTGATTTTGAAATTTGTGGACACAGAGCCTAGTTTGAAAACATGAGTTGGAGTTTTGAAACATGGGTTTCAACACGTGGCTGACAAATATGAACTTTAAAATATAATTGGCAAATTGTCAATTTTGAAATATGACTTTTATAACATGATTGGTAAATTGCCACTTTTGAAATATGACTTTTGAAAACATGATTGCAAAGTTGCCAATATTGAAATATGATTTTTTTTTTTGAAATTATGAGCGGCAAGCTTGCCGATTTGAAAACATGACTTTTGAAAATATGATTGGCGAGTCACCACTTTTGAAATATGAGTTTTTTTTTAAACATGATTGGCGAGTCTCCACTTTTGAAATACGAGTTCTTTTGAAATTATGAGTGACAAGCTTGCCAATTTAAAATATGAGTTTTGAAAGCATGATTGGCTAGACGCCGCTTTTGAAATATGGTTTTTTTTTTAAATCATGAGCGGCAAGCTTGCCGATTTGTAAACATGAGTTTTAAAATATGGTTGGCGAGTCGCCACTTTTGAAATATGAGTTCTTTTGAAAACATGAATGGCAAGCTTGCCGATTTAAAATATGACTTTTGAAAACATGGTTGGCGAGTCGCCACTTTTGAATAATGAGTTCTTTTGAAATCATGAATGGCAAGCTTGCCAATTTAAAATATGACTTCTGAAAACATGGTTGGCGAGTCACCACTTTTGAAATATAAGTTCTTTTGAAATCAAGAATGGCAAGCTTGCCAATTTTAAAATATGACTTTTGAAAACATGATTGGCGAGTCGCCACTTTTGAAATATGAGTTCTTTTGAAATCATGAATGGCAAGCTTGCCAATTTTAAAATATGACTTTTGAAAACATGATTGACAATTTGCCAGTTTTTTTAATGCAAATGACGCCTGAAATTCGATGAGAAACCCCATGTAGGGATATGCACATGAGCGGTGAAAGCCCGATGCAGTACGATCATTCGGGCTCATATCATCGTCCTTCAAAGAAACATGTGATTTTGTTAAGGTATTATTTGTCTCAGAACCATAGTCCGGCTAGCGGTATGGTTGGCCTATTTATTTTTTGCTGCTCGTCATCGACGATAATACCTCAGGTGGCCCTAAAAAGAGCTGATCAAGACCGCCTCGATGATCGGGTCTCATGCTGGTGTAGACACGCCATTTCGGCATCATATCGAGTAAATTTCATGTTACACCGCGATGCCTCAAAGTGGCTCTCTTCAATTAACCCCTTGAGTGATTTTCCTATTTTTTTTAGATTTTTTTATGATTTTTAGGAATTTTCCTAAAGGGGTCAAAGGGGGCCTGATGTACTTAAATATTCGCATCTGGTACAGTGGACGCCTCTTAAAAGGAGTTTGATCCGCAGCGGGTAAAGCCGACGCGTATCACACTTGCCTTTTCCGTACCTACTATCTTGATTCACGTCCGACAAAGCCGCCATGATTAAAAGTCAAAGCCTAAGCCAAGCGCCTAAAGTTGCGGCATTTAAGAGGGGTCACGTTTCAAATCACGAGAAAACAAGAATCGTGTCTGACTAAGTCGATGCGATTAAAAGTCAAAGCCTAAACGTACCCTCTAAAGCCGCAACATTTAGAGCTCCCATGTCTCGAATCATTGCAAATTTAGAATCGCGTCCACTTAGGTCGCCGCATTTCAAAGCCACCAATCAAATCAAGATCGATTCTATCAGAGGATCGATTCGGTTGGAAAATGCGGCGGTCGTCCCAGACGCGATTCTGAGTCCTAGCTATGATTAGCAAATCATATAGATCTTTTAAATTGCGGCGCTTTTGTCGGACCTGATTAATCATAAAAGCGTCCACTGTCCCCGACGCGATTCAAGAATTTTGTCTATAAATAGACCCGGGGGTCATTTGTTTCAAAAAAGAGAATTACCCAACCACGGCGAAGCCATGTCAAACCGGTGCCTCGACCTCCGAGCCCAATTCCCAACCCCCGAGGCGAAGCCCTGTCAGACCAGAAGCTCTGTTCCGGAGCCAAGAAGGAACACGCTCAATGCAAGTCATCCCACGTCTTCCCCCCTTGGGATTCGGAGCCTCCGTTCCTCTCACAGGCATTGGAGCAAGGCGGGAGGGGAGCCTCTTCATCCCCTTCATCCATCCGAGCAGAGGGCTACATTGCCATTCCCCCTCCCTTCCGTTCCTTTTCATTTTAGTCTTCTTAGTGCATTTCACTCATCTCACGTTTCCACACACACACATAGCATTTTATCCTTATCTACTCTTTTAGGGGTTTAGCACCACCCCACAAGGTTGTTAAGGCCCTTTTTTAATGTCTTTTCATTTCACTTCATTTGACCTTTTACTACACTTCATAGTCTAATCCATCTTTCACTTGTTTCTTGTTGTCTACTTTTGCAAGGTAACCATCAGAGCTAAATCTCCTTTACGGCCGGCCGGTGGAAGGAGGAAGAAGGACCCACACGACAACTCCCGCGATCTTCGAGTGAAGGTAAGTACGCACTTGCTTCCCTTCCACCTGTTCATTTGGTACCCTCGCATACCTGGCGATCACACACCCTATCCTCGTGCACACACACACGCTTTCTTCTTCCTTTCGCTTTTTTTCTACTTTTCCACCCATCTAAGCCCATTTCCTCTCTTACATAGCAAAAGTCTTCTTTTTTTCTTTTTAAATCATTCCTTCTTTGTGGGATCGTGTTTCGAGAAAAGAGAAACACCGTCTACAAATTGGCGATCACGGTGGGGACGCTTTTTCTTTTAGTTCCGGTTACCTTTACTTTGGCACCCACGTGTGCCTCTCCTTAGACACCCACGTGTGTCACTACCAGCTTATTTGCAGGACAGCCTTGGAGCATCAGGAACAAAGGATACTCAAGGCATTGGTGACTGTCAGCTCTTCATCCAACTCATATTTGAAGAGGGAGTAGTCATTTATTTATTTAAAATTTCAATACTACTAATAGTGTTTGCAAGCTTTTCCTAAGATCTATGCGGATAAAATTTTTTTCTAAAGACTTGTCAAACAACCAGTCAACAAGACGACTCAAGAGATCAACAGGTCGACACACCAAGAAACACCCGTCGACAGACAAGTGAAGAATCCTCAAGAGGACCCTCTATGTCAGGGGGAGCCTTATGCTTAGGGGGAGAAAACATTCAGGGGAAGCACAGACTAAGGGGGAGTTATCCATTATCATCTATTATTGTTGAATCCCTCGATGGTAAGAATTTTTCTCTAAGGGAGAGAATAAATGGTAAGATCCTTCCTTTTTGGTTAGTGACAAAAAGGGGGAGAGAATTATCTAAGAATTTTCTGTATTTTCTATGCTTTAAGTATTTTTGTAAGAAAATTCTCGTAAATTTTGTCATCACTAAAAAGGGGGAGATTGTTGAACCTCTTTATATTTTACCCTTATATTTTGGGGATAACAAAATTTATGATTAATTAAATATATTAATTTCATGTTTCCTAATAAATATAAATTATGGAATTATCACTGTGTGTTGTGCACTAAAATGCTAAATCGATGTTATTCAATATACATCGATTTCTGTTCAAAGTGCCACATCGATTTCACTAACAACGATTTGATAAGTTACACAATGATTTGATCGTGTAACGATTCGTTAAGTGAAACAATGATTTGGTCGCCACAACGATTTGATAAGTGAGAACAACGATTTGCTCTCACAACGATTTGGTTCTCATAACGATTTCATAAGTGAGAACAACGATTTGATTCTCACATCGATTAAATGAAACAACAATTTGGTCGCCATAACGATTTGATAAGTGAGAACAACGATTTGCACTCACAACGATTTGGTTCTCATAACGATTTCATAAGTAAGAAACAACGATTTGATTCTCACATCGATTCGATAAGTGCCATAACGATTTGATCGTCACATCGATTTATCTCTTACATCGTTTGACCAAAACTTCGATTTGATAAGTTTTCATAACGATTTGAACGCTATATGATTTGATAACAATTTGGTTGCCACATCGACTCGATAAATGAAAACATTGATTTGCCTATCTTTATAATAACAAATTGCTTTTACTTAAACATTGATTTTGTCCAAACATCGACTTCATGTAAAACATCAATTTTCTTATACTCAGATCCTTCAAATATGTTTGGCGCCTAATGAAAAGTCAAAAATGTCTCTGATAGAAGATTTTCTTTTATCTCTCTAGATCTCTTCTCTCCTGCCAGACAGAAAGGTGGTCAGTTACTACTTCTAGGAGAAAACAGGAAGCATAGAGGTATGTGAACTTTTTGACAGAAACACTGTCTTAGCTAAACACTTTCTTATATGCTTACAGATCTTGTAGACCACCAAGTGGCTGACAATCTGAAGAAGACAAAGAATAGAAACATCAGCAACAACTAGAAGAGCTCCAACGGATCTCTTCAACGGATCTATTCAAAGCAGCTCATATAAAAGAAGAAGCAAGGCTGGAGAAAAAATGAGAGAGCTTTCCTAAAGATTTGAAGGAGTGTACAACCAGTGAGGAATCTCAATGCCACATACACTCAAAGGAAAAGAGAGAAAGAGCATTAGCCAAAAATAAGTGTTCAAGCAACTGAAGCACTCAATCATTCAAGCTCATTCTCCTCTCTTCACTCTCTCTGTGTGCATCTTGTAATCTGGGGGAGAGAGTCTTTTTGCTGAGAGTTCTTTTAGTGGGTTTTCATTTGTCCCAACTCTCACCTTTGTTCTTTCTTTTCTAAGAAAGACTTTTGTCTAGCTGTAGGACTGTATACAGTGTAGAACCTAGCTAGGGGTTTGTGTCTAGCAGAACCGCACTGGGGTTTGTACCAGGAGGTGGCTTAACCTGTAATAGAAGTGGGCTGCCTTCTTGCCCGGAAAGAGAAGAAGACCAGCTGGGGTGCTGGGTGTTGTATTGTCCTGGAGGGGGACTGCACCCTTGGTTAGTAAAATCCCAAGAGGTTGCTTGGGGACCTGATGTAGGACTTCCATGTGGAAGGGCCGAACCAGGATAAATCCCTTGTGTTATTTGTGTGATTGTTTATTTGCTTCCGCACTGCTACTCTTTATCACACTAAACTAACCAAACTTTCAAGTGATATTTTCTGTGTTTAAGTTTCTGTTTCAGATTTCAAAAAACCTATTCACCCCCCTCTAGGTTAGCTTGCTGCTGTACCAAAATGGACAACAGGCACGACCCTGCAAATGCCTCCACCTCAATTGATTTGTCCCAACTTGTGGACATCCTCCAAAGCCTCCAAGCTTCTCAGTTTCAGGGGGTGCAAGCTGCCCTCAAGGGGAAGTCTGTCCCCGATCCTATTCAAGCTCCCCACCCAAGCGCGGGTGTTCACACTGAATTTGCTCATGACCCAACGGGCCGAGCCTCTTCTGCCCCCTCACGGGCCAACTCCATTATCCATTCTCGCCCCACAGCCCTGCTGGGAGGCCTTCTCATATCCGGCCAAGCCCCGACGCGGCAAGGCCTACTTATCCTCCTCGGCCCCAGCCCATATTCCCGTGCATACTGGCGCTCCTCCCCTTCACAATTCTGCCTAGGTGAATGTCCCCCACCACCTTTCTTCTGGGGTACCTCACCAACCATCTTCCAACCAACTCACCCAAGTCCTCCTGGAAAAAGTGAGTCGGCTGGAACAAGATTTGAAGAGGGTGTCCACGCCCAAGGATTCATTTGAACTAGCACTCCCTTCTATGCCAGTCTTCCATCTTCCCCCTTCCGAACTGTCAGTCTACCGCCGTTACAATGGCACCGGCAATCCATTCATACATATCAAAGAATTCATGTACGAATCCTCTTTCTGGAAAAATGATAAGCGCGCCCTCGCATTCCTATTTCGCTGGTCTTTGGACGGACTCGCCCTTGAGTGGTTCTACTCTTTGGAGCCCTCGGATGCTGAAGATTTTGAGGCAGTACGAAGGAAGTTCCTACAAAGGTACAGAGACAGGGTTGGCCTAGCCTTATCCATTACTGATCTGATGGCTGAGAGGATGAAGGCTGATGAAGACTTCATGCACTATGCTGATAGGTGGAGAGCCTTGGCTGAACGATTGAGGGACCCACTATCCGAATCTGAACAAGTAAAGATGATCACAGCGAATGCCACGCCGCAATTCAGGCATATTTTGGCCATGAACAAATTAACCACCATGGAAGAACTGTATGAGAGGGCCCGGTATATCCAGACTCAATTAAAGGACTCTCCGATCATGGCCATGTTTGAGCTGAAGGCCGGACCTTTAAGAAGGGTAGTGGTGCTCCCCTACTGGCGGTCCCACGACCAAAGGGGTCATACAAAATGAGCAGGTGAGTGTAATGGGCAACCCTAGTCCTTCCACCTACCGCCCCAATGCCAACACCAGGGCCAACAGCCTCAGCAACCGCCCCCATGCCAAACAGCCCTCCAATGTTCAGGGCACCACCTCAGCAGCCCCAACACCCTCAATAGCCTCCGCAATATCAGTAACCTCTTCAGCCCCAGTATCAATAGCCTCCCACCAACCAACACTATCAGCAACCCCAACCCCCACCATATCGCCAGCCTCAGCAGCCCCAATACCAGCAACCTGCCCCTCCTCAATACCAACAACACAGCCTGCTTCTGCACCTCCCCAGTACAACCAGGTCCCTCCTCTAGGCACCTATGAACCCCAGCAGCCTCGACGTCCCCCTAGCCCGTGAAGAACCCATTACCCTCCATTGCCGGAGACACTACCGAATATTTTTAATGCCCTCATGGCCGCCGGCGCACTCACCTTGCCAAGGAAAGGCTACAATGGCCTCCCGATGTTGATATGTCCCGCTACTGTGCATTTCATCGGGGACTGGGCCATACTTTAGAGACATGGTTCCATTTCAAGGATTACATTTACAACCTAAATGACAATTGAGGCATAGACTAGGAGGAAATGAGAAAATACATTGCCGAGATGAAGGCAAGGACTGTAGGATCGAGTGATTGGTGAATAGATCTAGAAGGGGGGGTTGAATAGATCTATTGGGAATTCTTGCTGAAGCTTAAGAAAATTAAGAACTACTTCAGTTCAAAGATCTAACCATAAACACAATTTTCAGATCTGAGATATTAGTGTGTGACAAAAAGTGTGTGACAATTAGGGAGAAGTGTGTAAACGTAATCCTATGTAATCATCTAGCGCAGATCAACAATTCAAACCATTGCACATAGAATTTTAGGTGGTTCAGAAATCACACCTGTGATTCCTACATCCACCCCTCACACAGTGAGGACACACTACTCAAACCTTGAGTACAAACCACACTGGAGCATGACAACTCCAACACACAGAGTTAGACAACTCACACACTAATTCTAGAGCACAACACTCCAGAAATTGAGCACACTTGCTCAACACACACACTGAGTGTTCCACTCACCAAAAACCAAGCACAAAGGCTCACAAAACACAAGCTAGATCACAATTAGCACAAATCAGATCCTCTAGTAAAGATCTGATCCCAGACAAGTTCATTCACAGAACCTTGTGCAATACTTCATGCACAAATCCATGGATGAATCAGAAGAACAACTTAGAAGTGACAGAAATAGATACAAAATTGTGTTCTTCGATGGAGATTCCTTGCAGAAGACTGAATTGAAGGAATTCGATGAAGCTCTCAATCACTTGGCGATGCTCTGCTTCAGTAGCCTTCTAGATCGCCAGAAATTGCCTTCAATTTCTCACTTCTGCTGGATCTGCTCCTTTAAGAAGTGCTTCAGCTTCTTCTCCGGATCTCTCCTTCAATCATTTGTGCTTTCCAAGGATGCAGATGGATCACCACCATAGCAAGCGAAGCACGAGCGGGAGATTCCTCTTTTTGCCGCCAAGAGCTTTTGTGGAATATTCTGGAGGTCTCTCACCTTTTGGGAGGGGCCATTTAGTGAGGTATTTATAGCCCCACATGCCCAAATGTACCCTTCAGGTGCGTGGGCACAAGATCCAAGAATATTCCTTTGAACCCTAGCCAGCCACGTGTCCAAAGAAAACTCAAAGTGAACTTTTAGCCAGAGTGTGTCGACACAGCCATTGGGTGTGTCGACACCTTGTCCCAGACAGGAACAAGAATCTCCTGGAAAGACCTGAGTGTGTCGACACAGCCACTGGGTTTGTCGACACCCTGTCCCAATCAGACAATTGGGTCTCCTGGAAACTGGAGGTAGTGTTGACACTACCATTGACTGTGTTGACACACTTGACCTTGTTTTCATAAAAAAAAAAGCTCCAAGAATAGTGACCCAGTGTCGACACCATCAATGGATGTGTCGACATCATCAATGACAAAAGCTGTATACACCTGCAAATTTAACACATAAATCATTAGCACAGGGTATTATCATCAAAGTATGAGGTGCAAAGTATTTGAAACATGTTGTTTGGGCAATGTTATTATGCAAATGAGGTGTATAACATGTTCAACCATTAAGCATTAAAATCACATATTGTCATCATCAAAACTAGAAAGAGATATATCAAAGCCACACTCAACCCAACATTCTCCCCCTTTTTGATGATGGCAACATTGAATCAACAAGAGATTTTGATTTTCTTAAAGATGTGATTTTAAGCCATTCTTTCACAAAAACCAAGCACACATAATGTATGACAGTGAAACCCAACATCTCTTTTATATCATCCATTGTCATGAGACTTCATTTATATCATCCATTGTCATGAGATAAACTTTCTACAAAAATTGACATTGTTGCCACCAAACAAAATGTTACTATCAGTCATTTCTATTCAAGAAAGCCATACAAGATGTGACATTTACATCCAAAAAGGTAATGACAAGATGTAAAAGGTAATGACAAACACTCCTTCACCAAAATAAACCAACCCTTCTCCCCCTTTGACATCATCAAAACAAGAATCCATCAAGAGGATGGAGGAGGAGGAGGAATGGGAAGCAAAATGGACTCTATTGTCTTCATTCTGGTCTCCATAGCAGATAGGTTCGACCTCAGCTAAGTTTGCATGTTGCCAAGCGAGTATGTAACAAGGATTCTAGTCGTTGATGAGTTTCATGAATATGACTATGAAGTCACTGAAATCAACTGTAATATGAGAGGTAGTGGAAGATGAGCTTGGCCTATGGCTTGATGGTTGGAGATTGTGAGATCACCCTTCATTCTGTCATTTCTTCATCAATGTGAACTAAGACTGTCTTCATTCTGTCCATGTCATCAACCAAGTGAGCAAAAGACAGTCTTGTTTTAGACACTTGGGATAGTGTCTCCTGACTATGAAGAGATTTCTGAGAGTTGGCTAAAAATCCTTGGAGAATAACTTCAAGCTGATGTTCAAGGTCTTTCAGTTGTTTCTGTCAGAATTTGATGCATGATCACATGGAGGTTGACCTTGATATTCTTTTTCATGCAATATATGACAAACCTTTGAATATCAGTTAGCCTGTCTCTTCCACCACCCTATGGTGTAATGATGTTGTAAGAATGTGATGAATCAACCTAAGATCAGGTGGAAATGAGTTGTGTTGAACTTTGTGACATAGGTTTGCTTTAAATCTGATGGATCATTTGGAAGACCAGTGAGCAAAGTTTATGCTTCATGCAAATCAAATTGAAACTCATGATATTTTTCTCCTTCATCAGGAATCTTAAACAATGTAGCAGCCAGTGCAGTTGATAAAGGAATAGAAACCACTTTGACATTGGAATGAAACCCCTCTGGCACAACAGTCAAGTTCAGATAAAACTCTTGCACCAGTCTAGGGTAGAGGGTGCAAAATTCAGAGATAAAAGACAACCAACCTTGAAACTTGAAGAAATCAACAAATTCAGGGAAGGCACTGGCAAGACGTTTATCACCCAAATCGACAGCTCGAGGTTTGAGAATGGACTTCCCTTCATTGACTAGCTGCGAAGGTGTAGCCTCTGAAGGAGTAGAAGACCCAGATGAAGTGGAAGAGGACTCCTCGGAGGTATTTGAAGAGCTGTACCGAAGCTTCTTCCGAAGAGGGCGAGTCACTCTTATAGATTTTCACGAGCAGATGATGATGACCTACCTCTCTTGGAGGAAGTAGGAGAGGGTGAAGACAGACCCTGTTGCTGAGATGGATCATGACGACGCTTGCTTCTTCTTTCAGTGGGGGGTTCTTCAATGACAACCCCACGGGCAGTAGCCCTAGACCTGGAACCCCTCCTTGGGGTCTGCTTGGGAGGCATCATAGCAAACAGATGGAAGAGGTAGAGGAAGAGAAGGAGGAGGAGATGGCGGGAACAATGGAGAAGTCGCCTTGAGCTGTGGGTTTGGAAATGAGGCGGTGCGTCGACCTACACAAAGGGGGAAAGAAGAAGGTCCCACGCAAGAGATGGAAGGTATGGTGTGCCGCCAGTACACCTTACCCTTAAACAGGGGGCAATGAGGAAAACCCCTAGAGAGGCAACTGTGTCGACACATGATGGCACTGTGTCGACCTGACCAGTGATGAATTTTGAGATATGTTTAGAAAGGCTTTGAAGAAGGCTTTATGATGATGAAAGAAGTATGAAATCAATTCCTCAAGGATTTTTAAGATGTTAATGAATGCATGTGCCATCTTTGAACATAGAATCATGATTAATCCAAGGGTTAAACAACTACTTCCAAGTTATATTCATTAATTATAATGAAACCTGAAATGAAGCTTGTGAATGATATAGAACATTCTTTGCAGTCATTGGTATTAGTCATGTTCTGTAAATCTAAAGTAATGAAAATTTCTTTTAGAATGAAGTCAATTGTGATGAAAGTAAACAGTCTTAAGCAATCTGAGTTGGGGTAAGGATGTATATTTTGAAGGATTCTCCTTGGACATTTTTTTTTTAAAACAAACTATCAAATGTAGTAAATTGTTCACACAAAACTAATGCTTTTTACACACCATAGCCCCTGGTTACTAAAGATTTGCTCATTATCCAGTTTCAAGAGGTAAATGATGACCTTTTGACATGAAAATATACGTTTACTAGACGCCAATATTTCCAGTTACTCAGTCATCATTATTGTTTTCAGAACATTTGTTATTTTATGTCTGTGTATTTTATGAACCCCTTTGAACAGAGATAGCAAAAACACCTCATGACATACATGGCACTACATTCTTTGTGAAGGTTTGTAGTTTCTCAGCATTTGTGTCATTGCTCTGTTGCACAACAGATTCAAGGAGAATATTAGAAAACTGAAAACACTCTTTACCTCATCAGATGCCAAATAATTGTCTTACCTTAAGCATAATTGACCTTCAATCTTTAAAGAAATTGAATTACTTTAGAAGTGCAGAATACAATTGATTATAGACAGTAGAATGGTAACATATCAATCAAAAAGGTCATTCTTGGGTTGCCATTGACATGATTAATGAATATCTCTTGGAAAGATGTTAGATGAACACAATGAAGAATTCTGAGTTTATGTCAGAGGAGGACATGAACTTTTTAACTCCCCCTGAATTGTTGACTCCAGAAATCTTTCATTAACATAAAGTGAATCAAGAAATAGGAATGAAAATTCACAAAAAAAAATCAAGAGGATTTTGGTGAAAAAAAATAAAGACTCCCCCTCAATAATTGCATATAAAACTCTTGATACTTGGTGGAGACATATACTTACGCATAGTGAAAGTGTCCAGACAAGCCTGACTTGTCGTTCTACAAATCACTATTTGATATACCTAGAGAGCTAATACAATGTGAGAGTGTGAGGCTTATTTGCAAGAATGGAAAAGGGTTTTATTTGCAAAAAGATGTAGAAGGAATGTGAAGTGAAAAGTATCTACAGCAGAAAACAAGCACTCCCCTCAATGTGCCCCAAGAAGACACATACACTCAACCCAATGATAGAAATGTTAGGAGGAAAGTGGACATTTGCACAAACCAAACTCTCTTCTTAAGGATGAAAATCTATTTTCTGAAGAGGCTTAGTGAAAATATCAGCAATTTGATGTTCAGTCTCAATGAAATGAAGTTCAAAAGATTTTTTAGCAACATCATCCCTCAAGAAATGTTGCCTTATTTCAATGTGTTGTGTTCGAGAATGTTGAATTGGGTTTTTGGACAAATTGATAGCACTAGTGTTGTCACATAAAATGGGAATGCAACTAACTTATGATTATAATCTAGGAGCTGGTGTTTCATCCAAAGAATTTGTGTGCCACAACGACCAGCTGCAACATACTCAGCCTCTGCAATGGATAGAGCAACTGAGTGTTGCTTTTTGGAAGCCCAAGAAATTAGGCATCCACCTAGATATAAGCACAAGCACTAGTACTTTTTCTATCAAGCTTACAACCCACATAATCAGCATCACAATAAGCAATCAAATCTAATTTACAACCAGTAGGATACCAAATGCCAAGGTCACATGTTCCAACAAGATATCTAAAAATTCGTTTGACACCTAACATGTGACTTTCTTTAGGATTAGTTTGAAATCTTGCACACAAGCACACACTAAACTGAATATCAGGTCTAGAGGTAGTGAGATAAAGTAGAGATCCAATCATACCTCTGTAGGTCTTTGGGTCCACTGACTTACCAAGTGAGTCATCCTCTAGTTTTACATTAATTACAGTTGGGGTGCTTGAATGCTTGAGGTGCTGAAAGTCAAACCTTTTCAGAAGTTCTTTGACATATTTTGTTTGACTGATGAAGATTCCTTCACTGGTTTGGTGCACCTGCAATCCCAAAAAGAATTGTAAGTCACCCATTAAACTCATTTCAAATTTAGTTTTCATTTGGTCAGCAAATTCAGTGCACAGACTTTTGTTTGTGGATCCGAAAATTATGTCATCAACATAAATTTGGACAATAATTATTATTTATTTATCTATTTTTGTAAACAAAGTTTGATCAACATTACCTCGAGTGTATCCCTTTTCCAATAAGAAGGAGCTTAAACGGTCATACCAAACTTGGAGCTTGCTTAAGGCCATAAAGAGCCTTATGAAGCTTGAAAACATGATGAGGAAATTTTTCATTTTCAAAGCCTGGAGGTTGTTCTACAAAAATAGTTTCTTTTATGTATCCATTCAAAAATGCACTTTTGACATCCATTTGGTAAACTTTAAATTTCAGAGATGATGCAAAAGTAAGAAATATTCTCACAGCTTCTAGCCTAGCTACAGGGGCATATGACTCTTCAAAGTCAATACCAAACTCTTGATTGCAGCCCTTTGCAACTAGTCTAGCTTTATTCCTAACAACTTAACCATTTTCATCTAAATTATTTCGAAAAACCCATCTAGTACCAATAACAGATTGGTCACTAGGTCTAGGTACCAATTCCCACACTTGATTTCTGTCAAATTGATGAAGTTCATCATGCATTGCATTTATCCAGTCTTCACTCATTAGAGCTTCATCAATTGACTTGGGTTCAATTTGGGAAATTAGTGCTAGTGGGTCTTGATTTATTACATTTAGAAAAGATGATCTAGTTCTAACTCTATCATGCACATTGCCAACCACATTCTCAATTGGATGATCTCTTAAAAATCTGTTTTCAGGAATTACCTGCTGATATGAGTTCAAGTCCGGAACAATGTTACCTGAGCCACTTGGGGTAGGTGAGTGGTTGTCCAGATGTTCAGGTGAGTCATTATTTTCCTCAATGGTTGGTGAAGATTCAACAATGAAATCATTCTTCCTTATTGAGGAACCCTGCAAGATGGAGAATCATCAAGTGAGAATGAGTTTTCATCAAATACTATATGTGGAGATTCTTTCACAGTTTTATTCTGAGAATGTACACTCTAAAAGCTCTAGAGATTTCTGAATAACCAAGAAAGATGGATCATGACTTTTGGCATCAAATTGTCAAGATTTTCTTTATTGTTGTTATGTACAAAGCATTTGCAACCAAAGACTTTAAAGTAAGATAATGTTGGCTTTTTGTTTTTCAACAGTTCATAGGGGGTTTTTCTGATTTTTGGTCTGGTCAAAGCTCTATTTAGAATGTCTGTGTTCACAGCTTCAGCCCAGAAGGATTGGGCAATTACTTTCCAAGAGCATGGATCTAGCCATTTCTACAAGAGTCTATTCTTCCTTTCCACAACTCCATTTTGTTCTGGAGTTCTTGGAGAAGAGAATCTGTGGAAGATGTTTAGTTCTGCACACAAATAGAAAAGGTTTTATTTTCAAATTCTCCCCCATGATCAGTTAAAATTGATTTTATTTTTTGTGAAAAACCTGTTAAGGCAGAGGTGCAGAATTTCCTGAATTCTAGGCAAGCATCACTCTTGTGGGATAAAAAATAACCCATGTATATCTAGTAAAATCATCAATGATAACAAACCCATATCTTTTACCACTAAGACTAAGAATCCTTGTTGGTCCAAAAAGGTCCATATGAAGTAGTTCTAGTGGCTTAGATGTGAGTACATCATTAAAGTTTTTAAAAGATTTTCTGGTTGTTTTCCTTGAGCACATATCCCACAAAATTGATTTTCAATGTTTGGAAAAGTTTCAGGAAGTCCTTTAACCAATTTAGCCTTAAAAGTTTGTTTATTGTGTTGAAACTTGCATGACCAAGTCTTTTATGCCTGTCCATGCAATTTCATCTTTATTTGCAACTAAACAAATGTTTTCAGCAAAGTCCTTATCAAGATTGATCATGTATACATTATTTTCTCTCTTGCCAAAGAATTTTATTTTTTCAGTTGATGAATCAATTATTTTGCAAAAATCTGATTCAAACACAACCTTGTGACCTTTGTCACAGAGTTGACTAATGCTCAACAAGTTATGATTCAAACCATCAACTAGCAAGACATTTTCAATTGAGTTTGAGGAGGATTTACCAACCTTTCCAGATCCAATAATTTTCCCTTTATTTTTACCTCCAAATGTGACAGATCCTCCCTCTTTTTCAATTAGAAAGGAAAACATTGTCTTGTCTCCTGTCATGTGTCGTGAACACCCACTATCAAGAAACCATACACTAGAGTTGGGTGCACGACCTTCCAAAAATCAGATCAGTAAAGAGAAGATTTTGGTACCCAAACATTGTTGGGACCATCAGTTTGTTTGAACAGAGACAATAGATCTTTCCTAATCCATATTTGAGTTGTTTTGTCATTTTCTTTGTTTCAGAAGTGATTTTTCCTTTCGTCAACCTGGCATTTCTTTTTGGAATAAAAACATCAGTGTTCTTTCTTTCATGAGCATGGAGAGATACGCAAGTGGCATGATCATTCATGTATGGAATTCAAACCAAGGGTTCTGTTGGTATCTTGGAAATGTTGGATAAAAGAATTGTGGATGGCACCAATAAGGATTGGGATGCCATTGATTCCAAGAGTTGGTCCAAACAGGTTGATATGAAGTCTTGGATCTCCAATAATCATCATGAAAGTTATTTTTTTGTTTTTTTAAATTCCTAGATTTTTGTTTGAATTTATGTTCAACTTATTGTTGTTTTTGAAAGCTAGAAAGATTGACCTGTGTTGAGTTGGTGTTGACTCAGTAACCACAGTTTTCAACTTGTGTTTAACTGGTGTCAACCTACTTTGCTTCTTTTGGTTGGAAACATTCTTTTCACTTTGATCTTTGTTTATTTCAGTACTTTTGACAAAATTTATCAAGGGAGTTTTTGTAGATGTTTCTGTCTTCTCAGCAGATTTATTTCTCTCTGAATTTTTTGAACTGAATCCCAGACCATGTTGTTGCTTTGCATTTTCTTTCCTAGCAATGCTTCAAGATTATCCTTTCCTTTTGTGAGAGTATTCATCACTTGTTCCTTTTCATCCAACAGTTTTTTAAGTTTCTGAATTTCATTAACTGCTTGTTGCTTTTCTCTTTGTTGCAATTCCAATTTTTCAGAAAATTTTTCGAACTCATTGTTGGCCTTTTGAGATGCAACTTTAAGATTATCAATTTCATTCAGAAGGTTTTTTTTCTTCATTAAGTTCAGATACTTCATTTTCCAGTTCAGAAATTCTTCTAATTGAGGAAGTGTCATGCAAGACATTTTCAATTTTCTTTTTCAATGCTTATTTTATTTTCTTGTTTCTGAGTATTTTTCAATCAATTCAGCATAAGCATCTTGCCAATCATCAACAGTATATTCTTCAAAAGAAGTGCTCACCTTCCATCACTGTGTTAGCCATGAAGCATATTTCCTCATTTCCTGAACTTGAGGACTTCTCTTCTTCATCCTCAGTTTGGTCATCATATGACCAAGTTGCTACCATAGCTTTAGATCTTCATTTTGTTGACCTTTTTGTACTTGTCTTTCTTGATTTCAGGACATTCACCCTTCATGTGTCCTGCCCTGTTACACCTGTAGCAAATAATAACTTCATCAGTTCTTTGATTTTTACCAGCATTGAAGTTTGAAGAAAAAGAATTGTTCTTTTTGCCAAATTAAATCACTTCTTCCAGTGAATTTTTCTTTTCTTGACTTTAGAAATTTTCTAAATTGCCTAGTCATGAGGGCAAGTTCATCCTCATTGGACTCAGACTCTTCAGAACATGATTTCTCTTGACTCTTTTCTTTGTTGCTTGATGAGGCTTTGAGTGCCACTGGTTTGGCTTTAATCATATGTTCTTCACTTCTTTTTAAGTTTATTTCATATGTCATTAAAGATCCTATGAGTTCATCCACAGATATCTTGGATAAATCCTTAGAATCTTCAATCACAGTAGCCTTAGTATGCCAGATGGATGATAGAGAGCGCAAAATCTTCCTTACCAAATCAGCATCAGTGTATTCTTTACCTAGTGCCTTCAGTCCATTGACAATTATCATGAACCTAGCAAACATTTCAGAAATAGATTCATCAGATTTCATCATAAAACATTCATATTCAGAAACAAGTTGTTAGCTTTAGTTTCCCTAACTTGAGATGTTCCCTCATACATCAATTCAAATTTATCCCACATCTCTTTAGCAGATTTACACATGGATATTCTTGAATATTCCTTAGGGTGGACTGCACACTGAAGCATATTCATAGCACTAGTTTGAGAGTGGCCCTCCTAATTTGTTCTCTAGTCCAAGTTTCCTCATCTCCTTGATTTTCATAAGGTCCCACTTCAACTATCCTCCAGATTTCATAATTTTGAGCCCTAAGAAAGACTTGCATGCGATTTTTCCAGTAAGAGTAATCAGACCATTGAAAAATGGTGGCCTATTAATGGAATGGCCTTCAGCAAAAAAACCTCGAGACTCCATTAAGCAAGATGAAAAATAGTGATTGAAATACCCAAACAATTCAAGCAAGTGAGACACTAGACTCAGACAAAAACACTCAAATCAGATCAGACACGGATATGAACATGCTCTGATACCAATTGTAGGATCGAGTGATTAGTGAAATAGATCTAGAGGGGGGGTTGAATAGATCTATTGGGAATTCTTGCGGAAGCTTAAGAAAATTAAGAACTACTTCAGTTCAAAGATCTAACCACAAACACAATTTTCAGATCTGAGATATTAGTGTGTGACAAAAAGTGTGTGGCAATTAGGGAGAAGTGTGTAAACGTAATCCTATGCAATCATCTAGCGCAGATCAACAATTCAAACCATTGCATACAGAATTTTAGGTGGTTCGGAAATCACACTTGTGATTCCTACGTCCACCCCTCACACAGTGAGGACACACTACTCAAACCTTGAGTACAAACCACACTGGACCATGACAACTCCAACACACAGAGTTAGACAACTCACACACTAATTCTAGAGCACAACCACTCCATAAATTGAGCACACTTGCTCAAACACACACTGAGTGTTCCACTCAGCAAAAATCGAGCACAAAGGCTCACAAAACACAAGCTAGATCACAATTAGCACAAATCAGATCCTCTAGCAAAGATCTGATCCCATACAAGTTCATTCACAGAACCTTGTGCAATAATTCATGCACAAATCCCATGGATGAATCAGAAGAACAACTTAGAAGTGACAGAAATAGATACAGAATTGTGTTCTTCGATGGAGATTCCTTGCAGAAGACTGAATTGAAGGAATTCGATGAAGCTCTCAATCACTTGGCGATGCTCTGCTTCAGTAGCCTTCTAGATCACCAGAAATTGCCTTCAATTTCTCACTTCTGCTGGATCTACTCCTTTGATAAGTGCTTCAGCTTCTTCTCCGGATCTCTCCTTCAATCTTTTGTGCCTTCCAAGGATGCAGATAGATCACCACAGTAGCAAGCAAAGCACGAGCGGGAGATTCCTCTTTTTGCCGCCAAGAGCTTTTGTGGAATATTCTGGAGGTCTCTCACCTTTTGGGAGGGGCCATTTAGTGAGGTATTTATAGCCCCACATGCCCAAATGTACCCTTCAGGTGCGTGGGCACAAGATCCAAGAAGATTCCTTGAACCCTAGCCAGCCACGTGTCCAAAGAAAACTCAAAGTGAACTTTTAGCCGGAGTGTGTCGTCACAGCCACTGGGTGTGTCGACACCTTGTCCCAGATAGGAACAAGAATCTCCTGGGAAGACCTGAGTGTGTCGACACAGCCACTGGGTATGTTGACACCCTGTCCCAGTCGGACAATTGGGTCTCCTGGAAACTGGAGGTAGTGTCGACACTACCATTGACTGTGTCGACACACTTGACCTTGTTTTCATAAAAAAAAAAGCTCCAGGAATAGTGACCCAGTGTCGACACCATCAATGGATGTGTCGACACCATCAATGACAAAAGTATTATACACCTGCAAATTTAACACATAAATCATTAGCACATGGTATTATCATCAAAGTATGAGGTGCAAAGTATTTGAAACATGTTGTTTGGGCAATGTTATTATGCAAATGAGGTGTATACATGTTCAAACCCCATTAGCATTAAAATCACAGATTGTCATCATCAAAACTAGAAAGAGATATATCAAAGCCCCTCAACCCAACAAGGACGCCACCCAGGCAGAACCAGCAGCAACAACAGCAGCAAAAGCCAGCCGCCGCCCCAGGCACCCAGCAGTAGCCCAACATGGGCATAGTTCAGAACCATCTCCCAGAGCACCAGCCTCAAACCAACAAGTGAACGCCTTCACACCATCTCCCAGCAGTGAAAGAATGCCCGGTCGGCCTACGGAAGTAGTATCCCACCTCCCAAACCTCTTTCACCTTGCCCCCCTTCATCTGTACACTCACCCCTGCCAACCCACTACCCTCCTTTCTATGCATGCCTACCCGTCGTCTCACACCATCTTGCCAACCATCTAACCCGCCTCTCATCCGCCACCCCCCCATCACCATAAACCACCACCCACCAACACACAAGCCCCCTTCTTACGCAACCCCCCTCCGCCATACCAACACAACCAACCGCCCATCTCCTACCCCCACTCCCACAACCACCACCACCATTCAACCCACCTTTCCTCCGCACACCATGACTCACTCCCCATTACCCCCAATCAACAAGCCTCCCTTTCTTCGTACCTCCACTCCACCCCCGAGTGCGGCAAGTATCCATGCCACAACCAAGTTTCACTCCTCACCTTCACTCCCGACCACCTTTCCGTTCTTCGACCGCAAAGCATCGTGACAGTGGAAGAAAGCTCAGAATCCCATGGGCGCCGGATGTGTGCATATTACAGAATAATTTCCCCAAGCACGAACAGGTGTCAGTGCCCCAAGAAGATGAACCCAGTAAAGGGTCCCCCCTTCCAGGGACTCAATAATGATCCTGCTAAAGCACCTGGACAAGACTCCGCCAGATATCCATTCTAGAGCTGCTCAAGAGGGGATTGGATGCCCCAGGAGGCCCTTATGTCGTACGTACAGTATGGGTGAATAAGACTTGCCAGTAAAATCCAGATCACTGTAGTCTTTTGAAGGATCGAGGAAAAGGTGTGGATAAGATCTAGAAGGGGGGGGATGAATAGATCTATGCCACTTATGCGGAAGCTTAAGCAATTTAAAAATACTTTGAGAATCAGAGGCAATTTTAACAGTGAAAAACACAGATCTGATGAGATGTTAAGTGAGTTGATAAAATAGATGTGAAACCAGTTGATTAAGTGAATCTTAAGCGATCCTATGCAAGCATCTAACGGATAATAGAATCAAACCACAAATAGACAAGTGCACAGAGATTTTTAGGTGGTTCGGAAATCACCCATGTGATTCCTACATCCACCCCTCACACCCAGTGAGGATTCACTAAACAACCTGGGTAACACACCCACTGGAGCCAGACAACTCCAACACCTGAGTTTACAACTCACACAACTCTAGAGTAAGACTACTCTAGATCCCTGAGCAAGACTGCTCAACAAACACTTGAGTTCGACGACTCAAACTGAGCACAATGGCTCACAAACACTTTGCTAGACACCAACACAAGACATAGATCTTCTAGCAGCAGATCATGTCGAACATGAGAACATTCATGAGAATTATGCAGAAGCACTTGCACAATCTCAAAATGTCTCAGAAGAACAAAAGTACAATGAGAATTGTATGAAAAGACTTTGTTCTTCAGTGTACTCCCTTGTAGAAGCTCAGATTGGGAAGAGCTTGGATTCTTGAAGTCCCAAACGATGCTCTGCACTTTTGAACTTGGGGATCTTCCTTGAAATCTTCTCCAACGGATGCTTCTACTTGATCTGCTCCTTGAGGCGCTTCAAATGCTTCTTCAAGGATCACACTCCAATTCTCACAATCGAATTGATGAGAATTGGTCTTCAGAAGACACCAGAGAGCAGAGGAGGGAGATGAACTCTTCTCGCCGCCAAAGGGAACTTTCTGGAAGCTCCAAGAGTTCGTTGGGTCTCTTGATGTGATGGATGGCCAATTGGGGGCTTTTTATACCCAAAAGATTCCAAGATACCCTTTAGGTACAAGGGCACACGATCCTAGGTTGATACACCATCGCCCTAGGATGACACGTGGCAATCATCCATCTTAAGTTGGAATCTTTCCGTAGTGTGTCGACCTGCCCTGGTGGTGGTGTCGACACACTGTCCCAATTCTGAAAACAGGCTGTTCTGGGATTGATCCAGTGTCGACCTGCCTGTGGTGGTGTCGACCTGCTGTCCCAATTCTGAAAACAGGCTGTTCTGGGAACGAGGTCCAGTGTCGACCTGCCCTCATCCTGGTCGACCTGAGTAGGCTAATTCCTGGAATTTGCAACTCGTGTCGACCTGCTTTTGACTAGTGTCGACACAGTCTCAGCATTTCTTCAGCTTTTTGCCTTTGAGTCTGAGGTGTTGTGTCGACACCATTGTGGGGTGTGTCGACACCACTTTGCAAAAAGTATTTGTACCTGAAAATTAAACACATATATCATTAGTAAAATATTTTATTATGAGTACAAATGATAAGTGTGCTTTGAAACATGCTTTTTGAATATAAATTTCAGGTGAAATGTGTTTATCATGTTTCAATTAATTTGCATTCAAATCACATTTGTCATCATCAAAATAAGAGGGGAAATGATATGAAATTACACTCAACCCAACAATCTCCCCCTTTTTGATGATGGCAACATTAAATCCATATGACAATGAGGTTTTGATGAGATGTGATTTTAAGCAATTTTTGGTTATTCAAAGTCCTTATTTTTTTTTGTTCATGCTTGTCAAAGACCTTTAAATATAACTCAGTCACAATTGATGGTTGTACTTCACAAGTACAATGTTACTTGAAGTAAGTTAGTTGCATAAGAAGGTCAAGCAACTTGACAAGCATTCATACATTCACATTCACATAACAATTTTCAATCACATTGAAGACACAAATGAGAAATTCATTCAAGCTAAGCAAAAAGCATTTCATTCATTCAAGAGAAACATTACAATCTTTCCAAAAAGATTACAATCATTTCGTCTCTTTCTCTTTCTTTCTTCTCCCCCTTTGACATCATCAAAAAAACATTATGTAGAAGGTGGAGGAGGAGGAATGGGAAGTAAGATTGTCTCAATGTCTGACAGTCTTTTCTCCATGAAAGTCAAGCTGGACTTGATTTGATCTTGAATGGTTGTGAGTTTTGTGTGCAAGTAATGTTCCATTCTGTCTGATTTTCTATCAAAGTAGCTTGAATTCTGGCTAGATCAGCTGATATGGGTTGTGAAGAGGAAGATGATCCAGCTGACCAACCAGGCCTTTGCATGATTTTGAATTCTTTGTCAAATCAGTGATCTGTTGTCAATGTGTGCATTGAAATTCCTCATGCTCTCCAAATCATCCACAAATGAGCAAAAGACAGTCTAGTGCTGGTGATCTCATGTATGTCTGCTTTGTGTTGAAGACATCAGCTTGGGAATTTGCCAAAATTCCCTGAAGAACTGTCTCCAGTTTTTCTTGATGTTCTTGAGCTCAATGAGGCATCTGCCAGTGTACCAATTAATCTATTGAATCTTTGAGCTGCATAGTCTGAGGCAGCTTTTTGCTCTATGAACTTGGCGACACAGTGTTCTCCAACCTTTGAATCCTCAACTCAAAGGTGTGACATGGTTTGAATAGAGGTGTTCAAGGTTTCAAATTTATCATTTAAAAAGGAGAACAACTCTGGTGGAACAGAAGGCCACCAGAGGATGTGGATGCTTGAAATGTGGGTTGTGGAGAGACATGTGGAATGTCAAATTCATGATGGAGGAGGGTTGAAACTGAGGTGAAGTGGGGCATGGAGGGTATGTCACCTTCAGTTGAGACTTGAGGCTGATCCTCATTCAAAGGAGGCTGATCCTCTTGACCTTGGGGCTGGTCCCCTTGAGCTTGAGGCTTTCCTCTTGACCCTGGGGCTGGTCCCCTTGACCTTGAGGCTGTTCCTCTTGACCCTGGGGCTGGTCCCCTTGACCTTGAGGCTGTTCCTCTTGAGCTTGAGGGGCCTCAACTACAACTGGCCCTCTCCTAACTTGAGTACCCTCCAGTCTGAATCCCATGAATTTTGAATATTCTTGAAGCTATAGATGTTGGATTTAGGGATAGACTGGGATTTCTCATTGTCTAAAGGCACACCAAAGTGCTGGAACACTGAAGTCAGGTGTGCAGCATATGGAAGAGATCTCTTGAGGTCTTTCCTGGTTGTTTCAGATATAATTTGATACATTATTACATGGAGATTGATTTTGATGTCCTTTGCCATGCAATAAGAATGAACCTCTGTATATCTGTTAGCCTGTCCCTTCCACCACCTTGAGGGGTAATGATTGTGGTCAACATATGGTGGATAACCCTCAACACAGGGGGAAATGAATTGTGTTGAATTTGGTGACAAAGGTTTGTTTGGGATCAGATTCATCAGCAGGTAAGCCTGTCATGATGGTATAGGCTTCATGAAGATAAATTCGAAATTATGATAATCTGCCCCTTCATCTGGTACTTTGAAAATTGAGGCAGCTTTATCTGTTGGCATGTCAATAGCTATCCCCTTAACCTTTGACTGATACCCTTCATCTGTGCATTTCAAATTCTTGTAGAATTCCCGAACAAGTCTTGGATAGATGATTTGAAATTCAGAAATGAAGAGTAACCAAGACTGAAAAGAGAAGTAGGTCTGAATTTCTGGAAATGTATTTGCTAGCTGAATATCTGTCAAATCCACTATCCTGGGCTTTAGGATGCTTGGCTTCACTAATGGGCTCTGAGTTGGTGTCTTGAGACTTGGAAGACTCAGACGAAGATGATGATGACTCTGTAGAATCTCCAGAAGAGGAGCCCGGATTCTCAGGTCTAGAAACCCTACCTCTGCCTGCCCGAAGAAGAGGGTCTACCTCTCTTGGCTGCTGGCTGAGATGCAGAGGAGGACCCTGGTTGCTCTGCAGGGTCATTGCGCCTTTGGTTCTTCTTTCTAATTGAGGAACATCATCCTCTGCCGGAACTGGCCTAGATGAGGCCTGAGATCTTGCTCCACGGCGAGGACCCATTTTTCTCACCATGGTTGCAAGGATGGAGTGGAATCGGAGTTGATGAAGAGAAGAGAGATGATTGAGAAAGGATGTGATTGAGAGAGAATTTGTGGAATTTCTTGCCGGAAATGAGAGAAAAGCGACCGTCGGGTCGACCTGATGCCTAAAAAGGGTTTGCAGTGGTGCAATACCCCGCAGGAACAACAAGGGCTTAACCGGAACCCACGATTTAAAAAGGTCTGGCAAGGGGTGCAGTGTCGACACTGAAGACTGTAGTGTCGACCTGACCTAGGGTGTGTGTCGACACGGGATAGGTGTGGTGTCGACCTGGCCTTGAAGAAAAGTTGAATTTTTTTGTGAGAATTTTTTTGAATTTTTGGACTTCTTTAAAATGATAATCAATGAGAAAATAGTCATTTCAAGGATGTTTAAGAGACTTAAAAATTCATTTGTTATATTTTGCAAAAATTCATCACAATTCAAGTTTTAAACAATTTCCAATAGGATATGAGCATTCAAAGACTTGAGTCAATGAAATGATGATTTGAGGGATATAATATCTACAACAATAACTATAAGCTACCATATTTCTCAACGTTAAAGAAATAAGATATCCTCTAGACTGAATACAATTGTTTTGAAAATAAAACACAATCTTAAAGAACAACTTGATGATGAATGAAAATGATTCTTTCTAAACAAAACTCCATTAACACATATATTTTGTTTTTGTAACAGACTATCAAATGATATAAATCTTTTTCACTCAAGTACTAGTGCTTTTTACACACCATAGTCCCTGGATACTTAAGATTTATTCATTGTCAAGTCTCAAAGGGGTAAATAATGACCTTTTGACATGAAAATATACGTTTTGTAGACGCCAATATTTCCAGTTACTCAGTCATTATCAAAAAGTATAGCACATTTTTTCTGTATTTTGAATTTATTTTTGAATTTTTATCCCCTTTGAACAGAGATAACATTAGTGCCTCATGACATGCATGGCACTTCATTCATTGTGAAGGTGTGCAGTTTCTCAGCACAAATGTCATTGCTCTGTTGAATTTTCAAAATTTGAGAGTTTTGTAAGATAGAAATCAATTTTATCCAACATCAGTTGCAAACAAAGAGATGTTTTAATTTCAAGACACAAGTTGTTTTCAATCTTGGAAGAGTTCTGAGTTTCTGTGGGTTGAAAAATATAGTTGACAGTTGATTAGTAAAAATATGATAGATCACTCAAAGGATCATTTGGAGACTCTAGACATCTGAATGATGACATCATGCAGGAAATTGATGAAATGCAAGAAAAGTTATGAATTTTGCAAAAGTCATGACTTGTGAATTTTCTAGCTCCCCCTGAGATGATGATTTCAATCATTTTCTATCAAAATAAAGATATGCAAGTTTTTGAAATCAAGAAAGATATTCTCTTTTAACAATAAAAGCTCCCCCTCAGCAATTGCATATTCATTTCTTAGTACTTGGCGGAGACATATACTCTCGCATAGTGAAAGTGTCCAGACAAGCATAACTTGTCCTTCTCCAAGTCACCATTTGATATACCAAGAAATTTCAACACAATAAGAGTTGAAGAATTTATTGTCCAAAGGAAATGGAAGTGGAATTGAGAGAGATATGGACATGTGACTGAAGGAAGCAAAGGGTTATGATATGAAAAGAACTCCCCCTTAGACAGTGCATAACACTCAACCCAAACCTAAAGAGAGATCAAGAATGTGGACATTTACAAAGACCAAGTTCTCTCCTCAAAGATGAAAATCTGTTTTCAGGAAGGGGTTTGGTGAAAATGTCTGCAACTTGTTTTTCAGTTTCAATGAAATGGAGTTCAAAGGACTTCTTTGCAACCTCATCTCTCAAGAAGTGATGCCTAATCTCAATATGCTTGGTTCTAGAATGCTGAATGGGGTTTTTAGACAGATTTATTGCACTTGTATTATCACATAGGATGGGTACACAACCTAAATCTTGGTTGTAATCGAGAAGTTGATGTTTCACCCAGAGAATCTGAGTTCCACATCTACCTGCTGCAACATATTCAGCCTCTGCAGTTGACAGTGCAACTGAATGTTGCTTCTTGGAAGCCCAAGAAATAAGGCACCCACCTAGGAATAAACACAAGCCACTTGTGCTTTTTCTATCTAATTTACACCCAGCATAGTCAGCATCACAATAGGCAATCAAATCTAGCTTGCAATTAGCAGGATACCAAATTCCTAAATCACATGTTCCAACAAGATATTTGAAAATTCTTTTAACAGCTAACATGTGACTTTCCTTAGGATTAGACTGAAATCTAGCACACAAACACACACTAAACTGAATATCTGGTCTAGAAGTTGTAAGATAGAGTAGAGAGCCAATCATACCTCTGTAGGTCTTTGGGTCTACTGACTTACCATTTGAGTCTTCTTCTAGCTTAGCATTTATAGCAATAGGTGTGCTTGAATGCTTGAGGTTCTGAAAGTCAAACCTTTTGAGAAGTTCCTTGACATACTTGGCTTGACTGATGAAGATCCCTTCAGATGTTTGGTTAACCTGCAATCCCAAGAAAAATGTTAAATCTCCCATTAAACTCATTTCAAATTCATTCTTCATTTGATTTGAAAATTCAGTGCATAGGCCTTTATTGGTTGAGCCAAATATTATGTCATCAACATAAATTTGGACCACAATTATTTGATTTTTGACTATTTTTGTGAACAAAGTCTGATCAACATTTCCTCTAGAATATCCTTTTTCAAGTAAAAAGTACTCAAACGGTCATACCAAGCTCTTGGAGCTTGCTTAAGACCATAGAGAGCCTTATTAAGCTTGAAAACATGGTTAGGATGTTTTCATTTTCAAATCCAGGAGGTTGTTCAACAAAAACATTTTCCTTAATATATCCATTTAAAAATGCACTTTTGACATCCATTTGATAAACTTTGAAATTCATGGAGGATGCAAAAGCAAGGAAAATTCTAACTGCTTCTAGTCTAGCTAGGGGCATATGATTCTTCAAAATCAATTCCAAATTCTTGATTGTACCCCTTTGCAACTAGCCTAGCTTTATTTCTAATGACTTGACCATTTTCATTCAACTTATTTCTGAAAACCCATCTAGTGCCAATGACTGTTGGTCACTAGGTCTAGGTACTAATTCCCATACTTGATTTCTTTCAAATTGATGAAGTTCATCATGCATGGCATTAATCCAATCAGAACTTGATAAGGCTTCATCAATTGACTTTGGTTCAATTTGGGAAATTAGAGCTAGTGGGTCTTCTTCAATATCATGCAGGAATGATGATCTAGTCCTAACTCTATCATGTACATTGCCAACCACATTGTCTAATGGGTGATCTCTCAAAAATCGATGTTCAGAAATTACCTGTTGAAAGTACCCACTTCTGGGACAATATTACCTGAACCACTTGAAGATGGTGTGTTCAGGTTCTCTTCAATGTTTTCAAACTCCTCAACAGTTGGTGAAGAGTCCACAATAAATTCATCCTCTTCAGTGTCTTGTCTTTCCCTGCAAGATTTAGAATTATTAGTTGAAAAGGAATTTTCATCAAAGATAACATGTGGAGATTCTTCAACAGTTTTAGTTTTAAGAATGTACACTTTGAAAGCCCTTGACACCTCAGAATAGCCAAGGAAGAGGCTTCCTGACTTTTAGCATCAAATTTGTCAAGGTTTTCTTTGTTATTGTTGTGTACAAAGCATTTGCACCAAAAGTTTTAAAATAAGATACAGTTGGCTTTTTGTTTTTCAATAATTCATAGGGGGTTTTTCTTGATTTTTGGTCTGATCAATGCTCTATTTAGAATGTGATTGGCTGTGTTTACAGCTTCAGCCCAAAAGGATTTGGCAAATTACTTCCTAAGAGCATGGATCTAGCCATTTCCACAAGAGTTCTATTCTTCTTTCTTTCCACAACTCCATTTTGTTCTGGAGTTCTTGGTGAAGAAAACTTGTGGAATATTTGAAATTCAGCACATAAATCAGAAAAAGATGTGTTCTCAAATTCACCCCCATGATCAGTCAAAATATTTTTGATTTTATATGGATAAGTTGTTAAGACAGTGGTACAGAAGTTCCTGAATTCAAGACAAGTATCACTTTTGTGGGACAAAAAATAACCCAAGTAAATCTAGTAAAATCATCAATGATTACAAACCCATATCTTTTGCCACTTAGACTTAGAATTCTTGTAGGGCCAAAAAGGTCCATGTGAAGTAATTCTAGTGGCTTAGATGTGAGTACCTCATTGAAGTTTTTAAAAGATTTTCTTGTTTGTTTTCCTTTAGCACAGATCCCACAAACTTGATTTTCAACTTTAGAGAAGGATTCAGGAAGACCCTTAACCAAATTCAATCTTAACAACTTATTCATTGTTCTGAAACTTGCATGGCCAAGTCTTTTGTGCCAAGTCCATGCAATTTCATCTTTATTTGCAACAAAGCAAAGATTTTCAGAAAAGTTTTTATTTAGGTTGATCATGTAGACATTGTTTTCCCTTTTTCCAAAAATTTGATTTTATCAGTTGATGAGTCAATTATCTTACAGAAATCAGATTCAAACACAACTTTGTGACCTTTGTCACATAGTTGGCTGATACTGAGCAATTGTAATCAAGACCATCAACTAGTAAAACATTATCTACAGAGTTTGAGGAAGTTTGACCAACCTTACCAGATCCTATGATCTTTCCTTTATTTTTACCTCCAAAAGTTACTGACCCTCCCTCCTTTTCAATCAGGAATGAGAATTTGGCTCTGTCTCCCGTCATGTGTCGTGAACACCCACTGTCAAGAAACCACACATTGGAGTTGGGTGCACGACCTTCCTGCAAAATAGATCAGTGGAGAGAAGATTTTGGTACCCAAACAGAGTTGGGACCATCAGAATGTTTGAACATTGTTAGTAAATCTTTTCTCACCCAAATTTGACTTGTTTTTTATTTTTGTTTTGTTTCATTGGTGTTTTCAGTCTTTTTCTGTTTGTTCTTTTCCTTAGGAATGAAAGCACCAATATTTTTGTTTTTAGTGGGAGGGGAGTTTTTCATTTGAGCATAGGAGTTCAGATGAGGAGATGGAATCCATGGATTTTGTTGGTACATCAAAAGGTTTGGATGAAAGAATTGAGGATGATACCAACAAGGGTTGTCATACCATTGGCTCCAAGGATTGGTCCAATCATCTTGAAATGCTGTCTTGGAGGTCCAAGGTTCTATAAATGATTTCCTTTGACTTTTTCTTGTTTTTCAAATTTTTTTGAATTTTGATTGAGTTGTTTGTAGCTGTTGATGTTGAGCAGGTCGACCTCTCCATGACTGGTGTCGACACAGCAACCACAGAAGCCTTCTTCTTGTGGACTGGTGTCGACCTGTCAGGAGACTGTGTCGACCTGGTTGTCTTCTTTTGTTTTTGAGTTTTTGATTTGTTTTGTGTTTTGTTTGATGTTTTGTCTGATGTTTGCTTGATTTCTGTGTTCTCAAGATTAGGACCTTTGACAAATTTAATTAATGGTGCTTTGCCCTTTTTCTCACCAGATTTGTCTTTCTTTGGTTTCTGTTTGTTGAATCCTAATCCATGAGAAGTTGTTGTCATGTTTGTTCCTAGCAGTGCCTCCAAGTTATCTTTACCTTTTGTGAAGGTTTGGATAACTTCATCCCTTTCTTTTAGCTGGTTTTGAAGAGTTTTAATTTCTTCAATCTTTTGTTGTTTTTCTTTTTTTTCCATTTCCAGCTTTTCAGATAAGTCTTTGAATTCTTGGGTGGCCTTTTGAGAGGCAAGCTTTAGATCATCAATTAGGTTCATGAAATTTTTTTTCTTCATTTAATTCTGTTATCTCATTTTCTAGCTCACAAATCTGTTGTTTGAAGATTGGTTATGATAAAGGTTTTCAATTTTCTTTTTGATGTGTTGTTTTCTTTTCTCATTTCAGAATATTTTTCAACTAGTTCAGCATAAACATCCTGCCAATCTTCAACAGTGAAATCTTCAAAAGAGGTGCTTACCTTTTCTTCAGTTGTTGGCCATGAAGCAGATTTCCTCACTCTCAGAGCTTGAGGATTTTTTGTCTTCTTCTTCTTCACTTGAATCTTCATCAGACCAAGTGGCTACCATGGCCTTTGGCTTCTTGAACTTCTGGAACTTCTTGTGCTTTTCTTTCTTGTTCTCAGGACACTCTCCCTTCATGTGTCCTGGCTTATTGCACCTGTAACAAATGACAGTTTCGTCAGATTTTTTATTCTTGTTGAAATTAGAAGAGGAAGTGTTTCTTTTACCTGAGGAAAACTTCTTTTTCCCAGACATTTTTCCTTTTCTATATTTCAAGAATTTTCTGAATTGCCTGGTCATGAGGGCAATTTCATCCTCATTTGACTCAGACTCCTCAGAACTTGTCTTTTCCTGACTTTTGTCTTTATTACTTGAAGAGGCCTTAAGTGCCATTGGCTTGGTTTTATTATGTGTTCTTCATTTCTTTTCAAATTGATTTCATATGTCATTAAGGATCCTATCAATTCATCCAAAGAAATTTGGACAAATCTTTAGAATCTTCAATGACAGTGGCCTTTGTGTGCCAAATTGAAGAAAGTGAACGTAAGATTTTCCTTACCAAGTCTGCATCTGTGTAGTCCTTACCTAAGGCCTTCAGTCCATTGACAATAACCATGAACCTGGCAAACATTTCAGAAATTGTTTCATTAGACTTCATCATAAACAATTCATATTCTGAAACAAGAATATTTGCCTTAGTTTCCTTCACTTGTGATGTTCCCTCATAAAGTAATTCGAGTTTATCCCACATCTCTTTGGCAGATTTGCACATTGAGATTCTCGAATACTCTTTGGGATGAACAGCACATTGAATCATGTTCATGGCACTATAATTCAATGTGGCTTTTCTTATTTGTTCCCTAGTCCAGGTTTCTTCCTCTCCCTGGTTTTCATAGGGACCAACCTCAACCACTTTCCAGATTTCATAGTTTGGGCTCTTAGAAACACTTGCATTCTATTTTTCCAGTATGAATAGTCCGTTCCATTAAAGAATGGTGGCCTATTTATGGAATGCCCCTCAGCTATGAAACCTTTGGAATCCATTGACTTAAAAAGAAAGCACAGAAGAATACTCAGCAAGCAAGCAAACAATCAAGCAATCAGACACACAATACTCAAAAACTGCTCAGATCAAATCAGATCAATTGTATAAATGTGATACCATTGAAGGTATGAAAAATAAGATAGAAGAAGAAGAATCTCTATGCCACTCTATGCGGAAGCTTAAGCAATTTAAAAATACTTTGAGAATCAGAGGCAATTTTAACAGTGAAAAACACAGATCTGATGAGATGTTAAGTGAGTTGATAAAATAGATGTGAAACCAGTTGATTAAGTGAATCTTAAGCGATCCTATGCAAGCATCTAACGGATAATAGAATCAAACCACAAATAGACAAGTGCACAGAGATTTTTAGGTGGTTCGGAAATCACCCATGTGATTCCTACATCCACCCCTCACACCCAGTGAGGATTCACTAAACAACCTGGGTAACACACCCACTGGAGCCAGACAACTCCAACACCTGAGTTTACAACTCACACAACTCTAGAGTAAGACTACTCTAGATCCCTGAGCAAGACTGCTCAACAAACACTTGAGTTCGACGACTCAAACTGAGCACAATGGCTCACAAACAACTTTGCTAGACACCAACACAAGACATAGATCTTCTAGCAGCAGATCATGTCGAACATGAGAACATTCATGAGAATTATGCAGAAGCACTTGCACAATCTCAAAATGTCTCAGAAGAACAAAAGTACAATGAGAATTGTATGAAAAGACTTTGTTCTTCAGTGTACTCCCTTGTAGAAGCTCAGATTGGGAAGAGGCTTGGATTCTTGAAGTCCCAAACGATGCTCTGCACTTTTGAACTTGGGGATCTTCCTTGAAATCTTCTCCAACGATGCTTCTACTTGATCTGCTTCCTTGAGGCGCTTCAAATGCTTCTTCAAGATCACACTCCAATTCTCACAATCGAATTGATGAGAATTGGTCTTCAGAAGACACCAGGAGAGCAGAGGAGGGAGATGAACTCTTCTCGCCGCCAAAGGAACTTTTTGGAAGGCTCCAAGAGTTCGTTGGGTCTCTTGATGTGATGGATGGCCAATTGGGGGCTTTTTATACCCAAAAGATTCCAAAGATACCCTTTAGGTACAAGGGCACACGATCCTAGGTTGATACACCATCGCCCTAGGATGACACGTGGCAATCATCCATCTTAAGTTGGAATCTTTCCGTAGTGTGTCGACCTGCCCTGGGGTGGTGTCGACACACTGTCCCATTCTGAAAACAGGTTGTTCTGGGAAATTGACCAGTGTCGACCTGCCCTGTGGTGGTGTCGACCTGCTGTCCCAATTCTGAAAACAGGCTGTTCTGGGAACGAGGTCCAGTGTCGACCTGCCTCATCATCCTGTCGACCTGAGTAGGCTAATTCCTGGAATTTGCAACTCGTGTCGACCTGCTCTTTGACTAGTGTCGACACAGTCTCAGCATTTCTTCAGCTTTTTGCCTTTGAGTCTGAGGTGTTGTGTCGACACCATTGTGGGGTGTGTCGACACCACCTTTGCAAAAAGTATTTGTACCTGAAAATTAAACACAATATCATTAGTAAAATATTTTATTATGAGTACAAATGATAAGTGTGCTTTGAAACATGCTTTTTGAATATAAATTTCAGGTGAAATGTGTTTATCATGTTTCAATTAATTTGCATTCAAATCACATTTGTCATCATCAAAATAAGAGGGGAAATGATATGAAATTACACTCAACCCAACAGTCTTGGACTCCCACAAGCTTGCATCCGCCTTACATTCCATGAAATGAGCTAGCGCCGGCAGATCTCAGTGGTACGGCCCTGTGCTTAACAGTCAACATTAACGGGATCTCTGCGTGTCCTCGATTGCTTGGTGGACTCTGGGCGGTCAATTAATGTGGGTCATCTGACACACTAATTTGTGCGGAGTAGCGACAACAGTCAATCCGACCCTCTGCCATCACTATCCGGCCTACGATTAATACCAGTAGGCCGCCAAAGGGTCCTTACTTTAGAATAGGGCTGGGAGTCCGTCCGTTACCCGAGTGGACTTCACATCTGGGATTGGACCCAACCAAGTTGCTGAATGATTCTGGGCAGTCCTTTTTTCAAGCCCTTGGCAAAACCGTTGTATCAACTGTTTCACCATGCCTCAAGTTTCCCTACAATGGGCGGTCGTCAAGTTTGCCAGTATCCTGCGATTGTGGGAAGTGGACGCCATGACTACAACTCAGTCCTTCCATCTGGCAAGCAATCAGCCACTGATGTTAGTACTAGAGGCACCCAGCATGTATCCAGGCCCAACAGGTCATCTGTTAATGCTGCTGGGAGGAGCAAGATCATCATCACCAAGAAGGGCTGGCACATTATGATGCAAATGGGGTATCAGAGGGCAAAGGACTGGGGCACAGCTACAGGGGAGAACCGAAGTTGTTAATGACTGCAAAATGAGGCCCAAAGAAGGATTGGGGTACAGGCCAGGCAGGGCCAAGCAGCAACCAAGGCAGCCTCTCACATGGTCATTGCATGAAGATTTCAAGAGAGGACCGCTGCAACCAGGGAGCGAACAGACATCTACTATTACTGCTGAGCCCATCCGTCATTCACCCTAGCCATATACAGAGCTGTAGACAGTCACAGGCCACCCAAGCAAGTCAAGAAGGGCAAGTCCAAGGTAGAGTGGAGCAGATGGTTCGAGATGAGCGACATCACCGCCTCCTTAGACCAGCTTTTCGCAACGACGGATACTGAGCAGCTAGCAGTAGCCATCAACAGTCGGCAGGCAGTCGAAGCAGAGCTGAACACACAAGCCAAGGAAGCCACTGCAACAACAAGGCTCAGGGCGGGCCTCGTCTCTCCAGACATCGCGCCCGCACCCCTCGTCTCTCCGGGCATCGCGCCCGCTTAGTTTCTTCTCTGGGCATTGCACCTGCTCTAGTTTCTTCTCCGGGCAATGCGCCCACTTCCATTTCACCTCCGGGCATCGCACCCGCTCTAGTTTCTTCTCTGGGCATCGCGCCCACTTTAATTTCACCTCCGGCACCGCGCCCACCTAGTTTCCTCTCCGGGCATCACGCCAACCTTAATTTCACCTCCGGGCATCGCGCCCGCTTTAATTTCATCTCCGGGCATCGCACCCGCTCCAGTTTCCTCTCTGGGCATCACGCCCATTTCAATTCCCTCTTCAGGCAACGTGCCTACTCCCTCCCTTTCCCCAGGAAACGTGCCTACTCTCCTCTCCACCTCGAGCAACGCACCCATCTTCCCTCCTTCTTTGAGCAACGTGCTCGATCTCCTTTCCCCTCCAGGAAACGCACCTACTTCCTTTCCCTCTACCTCGAGCAACGCGCTTGGCCTCCCCCTTGCTCCAGGCAACGCGCCCACCGTCCTCTTCTCTTCTCCAAGCATCGCGCTTTCCCTGCTGCAAGCCACGGCGTGGCCCTCCTTCCTCTCTCTAAGAATTCCTCGGGCGCCAACGCCCCACTTGGCCATCGCGGTCCACTCTCCCGAACAGACGTTCACTCTCTGAGCTCCCCGCCCGGACTCTTCTGCCTTTGACCTGCACTTGTTTCCTACTTGCTTGAGTTGGCGGTCTCGCCTCGTCCTCTCTCTCTATGCACGCTAAGCACTGAGGGGGGCCCAGAAGCGTCAGCTTCACAATGGCTGACCCCATCGTCTCCATCGAGGAGACCTTCTTCCTCGCTTCCGAGTGCGCCCCGACCACCGGGCCACCTCCCTTTGGTCCCATGACCAACCTCCCTTGTCTCTCCACGCAGGGACCTCCACTCCCCTCCTCGCAAGGGATGTTTACTGCTTTTCCTCCTCTTCCTCCTTCCCCCACGCAGGGAAATCCTTTTACTGCTTTCAATAATTCTCCATCTTCCCTTGCGCAGGATCTTGCTTTTACTACTATAAATCCTCTTCCTCCTTCCCCCACGCAGGGAAATCCTTTTACTGCTTTCAATAATTCCACATCTTCCCCCGTGCGGGATCCTGCTTTTACTAATTTTACTACTGTAAATCCTTCTTCTCCTTCCCCCACGTAGGGAAATCCTTTTACTACTTTCAATAATCCTCATCTTCCCCCACGCGGGATTCTGATTTTACTGCTTTTACTACTGTAAATCCTTCTCCATCTTCCCCCACACGGGATTCTATTACTGCTTTAAACCCTCCTCCATCTCCCCCCGCTGTAGATTCCGGTAGTTGTAGCAAGAGTCTAGGCTAGGGTAGCAATAAACTAGGGGTAGTATCCGAGAAGAAGTCCAAGGGTAAGAGGGTTCCCACTGATTCCTTGGTGATCTAGCCAGTAGGTGCAAGGCATGCTTAGCAATTCCAGAATTCGTAGAGGAGCTTTTGCAGTTGCCGAAAATAGAATATGAGCAGTCGCTATGCTTGATTGATGATGGGTTCAGAGTCTATGAGATCATGGATGAAGACGACCCAATTGAGAAGGGTGACAAAGAATTCAAGGACGAGCCTGACGCGTTCGCAAGTGGATTGAAGAGATTCGATGAACCGTCAGCTGCCTTAGAGGAATCGCCAAGGAAATCAATTTGGGAACCAAGGAAGACCCTAAGACCAACCTCATAAGCAGAAATTTGTCACCAACTGAAGAGGAGGCAATCATTGAGTTTCTCAGGGAATATAAGGACACGTTTGCATGGAGTTATGAAGATATGCCAGGCTTGGACACCGCGCTGGTTGAACATTGCCTACCTTAAGCCGGGGTCCATTGCCATTAAGCAGCGGTTGAGGTGTTTCCACCCCTAGACGGCTTTGAAAATGAAAGATGAGGTCGATAAGCTCCACAAAGCCAGATTCATTAGAGTTGTGCTTTATCTGAATTGGGTGGCAAACATTGTCCCGGTCATGAAGAAAGACGGAAGAGTCAGAATTTGCATCGATTTCTGGGACCTCAACCGCACGTGTCCTAAGGATGATTTCACGTTGCCTCACCTCAACGTGCTCATAGATAACACGGCCGGGTATGAACCCTCTCCTTCATGGATGGCTTCTCAGGGTACAATCAGATCAAGCTAGCTGAGGAAGACCAGGACAAGACCTCGTTCACTACACCATGGGGAACCTACTGTTATGTGGTCATGCCGTTTGGACTTAAGAATGCTGGAGCTACTTACCAAAGGGCTATGATGGCTATCTTTCATGACATGATCCACATTTTCATTGAGGTGTATATGGACAACCTGGTGGTAAAATCCAAGACTATGGTTGAGCATCCTGGGGTTCTGACTAAGGTCTTGCAAAGGTCAAGAGAATATCAATTGAAAATGAATCCCAAGAAGTGTGTATTTGGCGTTTCATCGGGTAGGCTTCTAGGCTTCATTGTGAGCAAGAGGGGTATAGAAATTGATCCCAACAAGGCGAAGGCAATAAGAGAAATGCCCCCTCCCAAGAATTTGAAGGAAGTTCGAGGGCTTATCGGGAGTGAGCTTCATGAAGAAGCCCAGTAGGGACTACCAATCTCCCACTGGTTCTAACAGCAGAATAGAACTAAGTGTAATAAACAAATAAGCAGTAAAGTCTATTCTACTAAACGGAGTCAAGTGCGGAAGTGTGAAAGAAACTACACGGTCGTCGGTCTAGGCTACACAGCGGGACCGGAAAACCCATGTAAACCAAGGCACCACAAGAACCCAGCTGTAAACACAGATAGTAGACACTGCCTGGACAAACACACTAGCTACAGAACGCTACACTAGTCAGCCAGTCAGGTGCGCCACGCGCCTTACCCTCGACCAACGGTCCATGTCTAGCACCTCCCGTCGGAGTGAGACGCGGAACTAAGAACAAACACAACTACCGTAGTCTGGCCGGACTGCGGTCCCACGACTGACCCCTCTAAATGGTTCTAGAACCACGTAGAGTGAGGCGGTGAGAAAGGACTAGCTGGTCCGCACCATAAGAGCACCACAACTACCTCGAAGACCCAGACCAGCTAAGAGAGCTCTACAAATGACTCTACGCCGCTGTCCCCATCGTTTTCCCCTTCTGCTCCAAGTCCGTGACTTGAGCATGCCTGCCGCCCAGAGAACTCTCTCTAACAGACGCGCGGGGCTAGGGGTCGCAGGTAATGGTAACAACCTGTCTCATGGACAAGCCCTCAAGTGCTGAGCACCGGGCGAAGAGACTAGAGTAGCACTGCACTAGGAACAACACAGGTGCCAAGAAACTGAGTCGTAGTGGAAGCGGAATGTCAAAACCTGTTGCCAGTCCCCTCGGTCAGTGAGGTGACGCAGTGATGCATCGCGACCAGATCGCGACGAGCCTGCCTGTCACGACAAGAAACCAGAAGGTGACCCTTGAGCCCATCGCGATAAGAACGCGATGGCTGAGGGCGCCACAAAAAGCTGGTTCATCTGAACGTGACACGTACCCCGTCGCGATGCTATCGCGATGGGAACGGAGGTCGCGTTTTGACAGAACCCCGAACTCCTGAACGCCGCCATGTACCCCATCGCATTTGCTAGACGCGGCAGGGCTAGGCACGTTCAAGCGAATGCGATGCAATGATACGTCGTGACCTAGTCGCGACTGGGAAACCCGTCGTGACCACAGCCGAGCGCTCAAACAGAGCAACACCCAACAACCTAAAAACCACACAGATTGATGCAAACGGGAGGGGAAGCATGGAGACATGGGAAACATGCAAATATCATCCAAACCACCCCAACAACCCCATGCATGCCAAGGAAGGTAAAGCTACACTTTATCCACATGCACAACATGAAACACTCTTCATGAACACCCCAAACCAAGCATGAATTCAACCAAACCAACATCATGCAACCATCACACAAGGATCATGAAGCACAGTGCACATCCTAAACAAGGATTCTAGGCTTGGAGAAGGGGGTTTGGCCCTATCATGTTAGTGTTAGGATCGGTTATTCGGTGATGGCAAAGCTAGAAGGGGGGGTTGAATAGATTTGCAGCGGAAACTTAAGCAATTTAAAATTTTCTTCGGATTAAGAGATCTACTCATTAAAACCCCTCTGATCTGATTCAATGTGTGTGAGTAAACTAATAGTTAGTATGTAGACGAAATCCCTATGCATGCATCTAGCGCAATACAGATCAAATCACAAATCAAACCACAGTGCACAAGGGATTTTTTAGGTGGTTCGGAGATCACATCCAGCGACTCCTATGTCCACCCCTCACACAATGAGGACACACTACTCAAGAACTAAGTACAACACACCCACGAGCACAACGGCTCAACCACACACACACACACGGTAGATCAAATCCACAATAGATCAAATCCTCTAGCCTTGATCTGATCAACACACACACACGCACATTGTCTGATGCAAACACACAATCAGAACAATAATCCACACATGGATCAAGCACAAGGAATGCTCGAACACAACCCACACACATATATGAAAAGTGGAAGGAAAGAAGAGTTCTGAGATATAAAACAAATCCAGTGTGAACTCTTCATGTGGTCATCCAGAAACTTCAGGTTTCGTGTTGATGAAGATCCGATGATGTAGATGAAGCTTGATTCATGGATAAACCGACTTCAACTCCTCTCATGAGATGGATCTTCCACGAACAGGACAGAGGTTTGAAGCAGAGCAGTAGGAGAAAGCCTTCTCTTGGGTTTTGCTTAGGGTTTTGGTATGGTGGCTTCTTTCTACAAAAATAGCTCCATATGTTCTATATATATGGGTGTCCAAGTTTAGAGAGACGTGGTAAAAGGAAACACCCTAATATGAATCTCGGAATTGAAGTTTCTCTTCGTCTGTCGACAGGCGATCTATAGCTGTCGACAGCCACTACTGAGCTCTGGTTTCCAGAACACTTGAAGTTGCTAGAAGACTGGATCTGTCGATAGTCGATTTGCTGCTGTCGACAGTTACTGTTGAAAATTGGTTTTCCAGAACCATGAGTGTTCCTGGAACACTGGGCTGTCGACAGCTACTTTCCCTATGGAGCTTCCAGTAGCTTGGTGGTCCATCTATCAACAAGTGCCTTCATGACTGTCGACAAGTGTTGACTTGATGTCCTTTTCTTCATCTTTTTCATTTGGCTCTTGTTGCTTGCCTCGTATACTTTCACACCTACATTGAAAACATTCTATGTGAGATACAATGAATATTTATTGATCAATAAAGGCATGTTTTCATATGTGTATTTTTCTTGCATGTCTTTGTCATTGTCATCAAGGTTACAACATCAATCCACATTGTCTATCATCAAAAACATGTAAACTTGAACACTTCACATGAGAACCCAACATTCTCCCCCTTTTTGATGATGACAAAATTTTCAATTTATGCACATTGATGTGTTTCTCCCCCTTTTGGCAACATGCAAAAAGATAAGTCATGCACACATGGGTAAGAATGAAGCAAGAACAGACTGATGACTCAAGAGAAGGGGAGGAAATGAAGCAAAGAACTACTTGACCCCAGAATTGAATTGTGAAATATTTGAGTGGGGATGAGTGTTCAAATGGGATTGCAAGGTGAGAATAGGTTGATACCCACTACAAAGTGTCATAAACACTAGTATTAAGACACATAAAAATTCTACAATGGTTAGAGATAATACTCCAGAAATCTCAAGTTATGGCATTTAGAAGACACCGTTCAAAAACATATGAAACTAAGATAACCCGTTTGAATAAAATCGTTGTAGAAAAACATGTTCCTTTGTGGGTGATGTTCCGTGGTAAATGAAAGTAATGTTTACATGAACAATTAACAATAAACAACAAATTTCCCTTGATGTAAAAACATGGAGGCTACACTCTATTTCTTTCATTGCATTATTTCTTTTGTCAAGTTAATGTGGGAAAGTGGTAATTAGGATCACTTCCACCTTTTGATGTGAAGGTGGACATTTGTGATGCACGTACCCCCAGTTACTCAGTGTGAGTGACCTTCATACCATTTGCAGAGATAATGAAGGGACGTTTTGACGCGAAGACAGACATTTGGATGCCCATGTCCCCGGTTACTCAGTGATGCTCAGCATTGCTCTGCCTTTATCCCATTTCATATTTATTTTTATTTGAATTTTCATGAATTTGGATATAGGTAGCTTTTCTCCCTTTTATTTTTGTTGTGAAAATCAAGTTCAAAATGTTATCTAAGGTTAAAAACCATGAAAGACATTAATTTCAAAAACCTTCTTACTTGTCAAACCATTCCAAAAAATGATTATCCACAAGGGAGTTATTCAAGTGAGTCAAGTTAGAATCATTAGATTTGTTCAATATTTTCTAGATGACACAACCTACACTCAAGCACAAAATGTTATTTCAAAATCATTGTGATTAAGGTAATGTCTTTAATATTATGTGAGTATGAAAGGTTGTAATGAACATTAAGTCCAAATTCTCCCCTTGCACAAAAATAATGAACATACTCCACAAAGAAATGTTGATGATGTTGAGTATTTCACACATAAAGGGCTCTTTCGACAGCAAGAATGTGGTTGTCAATAGCTAGTGTGAAACAGAAGAACTGATGTTCTGGAAAAGGTCATCTGTCTACAGCTGAAGAAGGGGCTGTCGACAGGTACTTGAAAACTCAATTTTAAGGGATGGAATAGAGTGACATAAAGACCAAGACTTGAGAAATAATGACACAATTAATATGAAGAATATCTCTCAAGAATTTCACTCAACCTACCTTGACTGACTCCCCCATAATGTGTGCATGTGATGATTCAACATTCAAGCAATTCAAGCATTTGCATGGCAATAAATTTGCACAAAATTAGTGCAAACATGATATTCAATAAATTTTGCGAACATTTTTGTGCGCTTTCAAACTTACTCCCACATAACACATTCATAGAATAAGAAAATAGCAAGCAATTCACACGTAATCATGCACACAATTAGCCTTATGTATAACATGACTTTGGTACTTGGCGGAGTATTTTCACTCACGCATAATGATAGTTTCCAAACAAGCATAACTTGTTTTTCTGCATGTCATCATTTGATATACCAAGAGGTCAAAGCAAATGTTGTGCTTAAGAGGTCATGAGCACAGTTATGCAAGCAAGATGACATGGCATGATTCCATTGCTAAGAGGCATTGTCATTTGGGGATAGCATCAAAAACACATTTTTCATTGCTCAGATAGAATTAAAAATCAATTTCAATTCCAACAATTCAAATCTGAAGTGATAAGGAGATTTACCTGAACAGTCTTCAATCACAGTCTCAAAAATTTCACCTTTGTTCTCCAATCATTTCTTACCTTGCACAGCCAATATCATGAATCCATTTGCTCTGTATGGCTGCAAGATATCTCAGCTTGTTGATCAAGTTAGTTTTGAAACCCACACTTTCTTGGGTCCTGCAATGACATTAATGTTAGAATTTAACAATGATTTCAAAATCCAAAGTGATTTATTTTTGGAATAGATGTATTCCTTTCATTAATGGAACTATGAGCAGTATTAGTTCCATGTTTTTCTTTAGTATGGTTCAATACATCTATGTTTTCATGAAATTTTTTGTTTTTAGGACTTTTAGCATGAAGAACAGAACACTTCTTTGTCCAGCAATCATGTTCTTATGTACATAAATTTTTTGATTATTTTCAACATGAACAGGATTTTCATTCCTATGTACATGGGCATGTGTATGAACATGGGCTTGGGAACATGCACAAGATGATCATTTATATGCTAACAGTCCCTAGAGATATGGCCATGTTTTTGACATGAAAAGCACTGAACTGTTTTAGCATATTTATGAGAGTGTTGATTTGTATTCCAGCAGAATTTAGCAAGATGACCAGGTCTATTGCATTTAAAGCAAATGGGTTGAGCATTTACCTGAAGCTCACCATAGTATGAATGCATTTGCTGAAATTTCTAAAGTCCTCTAGAATACCTTTGATCGTCCTTGGGTTGAAAGGATGGAGGTGGCACCCTTTGGTATCTCTCGGCATGGTGTGGAATTGGAGAATGCCCTGAAGCCTTTTGGCTGCTGAAGGAGATGTGGAGACCTTGTGGACTCCTGTTTTCTTTTTCTTTTTTTGATTTTCAGTTGAAACATGATTCTTTCTATTTTCAGCATTTTTCTTCAATTTAGAAACCTTCTTTTCAGAATTTTGATTTTGTTTACTAACCACTTCAAGTTCATTTGTCAATTTTTCTTTTTCAGCTTTCAATGCATCATTTTCTTTTTCAAAAGTTTGAAGTTGGTTTATCATGACATCCAAACCATTCTTTATTTATTCTTTTCAATTTCACTCTGAACAACTTGATTTTCCAAGTCAACAATTTTATTCTTATATTGTTGCATTCATCATTTAATGGTCTGTCATGATACAAGCATTCAATTTTCTTTTTTGGATGATTATTTTCCTCGACCAATTGGTTGCATTTTTCTTTTATTTGATGATCATGAGCCATGTTGGAGATTTGTTTGTTCAATTGATCATTATCAAATTTGAGATTTCATTATGATCAATCAATTTTTCATTTTGATTTTTCAAATCCAAAATTTCAGATTCAACCTTTTCATGATCTTCTTTCAATTTAGAAAGCTTGTTTCCATAATTTCTGACTTCATTCTCCATTTTCAATTTTTCATTTTCTTCATAGAATGCTTGAGCATTATCAATTGTCATTTCATTCTTATCCAATTTTTCTTTTAGCTTCTTGTTTTGAGATTTTACTTTCTTAAATTGATTGCACAAGTGCTCATAGCATTCTATCAATTCATCATAAGATATATCATCCTCTGAATCAATATCAGATATTGATCTATCAAAGGGGTCTGAGATGGAATTACTTGACCTTTTAGAGTTTTTGATTTCTCTGACATGTGTGATTCTTCAGATTTATCTGAGCGACAAGAACCTTTTGAGCTGCCATGAGCCATGTAGCATTTTTCTTCTGTTTCCTTTCCAGACTTGCTTGTTTTCATAGGGAGACCTCCATTTTATCAACCTTGTCATCAAACTCAATTATCATAGGTCTATTTATGATACTTGAGAACTTAGCCATATTTCTGAGTATGCTTCAGATAATTAGACCAATCAACAACAATCAGATCAGTTCATAATTAGATATAAACCCGCTCTGATACCAATTGTTAGGAATCATAGCGATTAAGCACACAAGGATAGATCTCTAAAAACACAACCAACAACAGAGAACCTGCTATGATACCAATTGTTGGGATCGGTTATTCGGTGATGGTAAAGCTAGAAGGGGGGTTGAATAGATTTGCAGCGGAAACTTAAGCAATTTAAAATTTTCTTCGGATTAAGAGATCTACTCAATTAAAACCCCTCTTATCTGATTCAATGTGTGTGAGTAAACTAACAGTTAGTGTGTAGACGAAATCCCTATGCATGCATCTAGCGCAATACAGATCAAATCACAAATCAAACCACAGTGCATAAGGGATTTTTTAGGTGGTTCGGAGAACACATCCAGCGACTCCTACGTCTACCCCTCACACAGGGAGGACACACTACTCAAGAACTGAGTACAACACACCCACAAGCACAACGGCTCAACCACACACACACACACACTAGATCAAATCCACAATAGATCAGATCCTCTAGCCTTGATCTGATCAACACACCACACACGCACATTGTCTGATGCAAACACGTAATTAGAACAACAATCCACACGTGGATCAAGAACAAGGAACGCTCTAACCACAACCACACACAAATATATGAAAAGTGAAGGAAAGAAGAGTTCTGAGATATAGAAACAAATCCAAGTGTGAACTCTTCGTGTGGTCGTCCAGAAGAACTTCAGGCTTCATGTTGATGAATATCAATGATGTAGATGAAACTTGATTCATGGATAAACCGACATCAACTCCTCTCATGAGATGGATCTTCCACGAACAGGATAGAGGGTTGAAGCAGAGCAGTAGGAAGAAAGCCTTCTCTTAGTTTTTGCTTAGGGTTTTGGTATGGTGGCTTCTTCTCTTCTGCGAAAATAGCTCCATATATTCTATATATATGGGTGTCCAAGTTTAGAGAGACGTGGTAAAAGGAAACACCCTAATATGGAACATATCCAATCTCGGAATTGAAGTTTCTCTTCGTCTGTCTACAGGCTATCTATAGCTGTCGACAGCCACTGCTGAACTCTGGTTTCCAGAACACTTGAAGCTGCTGGAAGACTGGATCTGTCGACAGCCGATTGCTGCTGTCGACAGCTACTGTTGAAAACTGGTTTTCCAAACCATAAGTGTTCCTGGAACACTGGGCTGTCGACAGGTGATTCTGGGTTGTCGACAGCTACTTTCCCTGTGGGGCTTCCAGTAGCTTGGTGGTCCATCTGTCGACAAGTGCCTTCATGGCCGTCGACAGGTGTTGACTTGATGTCCTTTCCTTCATCTTTTCATTTGGCTCTTGTTGCTTGCCTTGTATACATTCACACCTACATTGAAAACATTCTATGTGAGATACAATGAATATTATGTGATCAATAAGGCATGTTTTCATATGTGTATTTTTCTTGCATGTCTTTGTCATTGTCATCAAGGTTACACTTCAATCCACATTGTCTATCATCAAAAACATGTAAACTTGACACTTCACATAAGAACCCAACAGTTAGAGCTAGGGGAAGGATTGGGTTCCCTACCTCATAAAAAAATCTACCAATTAGGGCCTTCTCGTAGGATAGCACCCCTCCACCTTCGAGCTCCAACGCTCCACGATCCGCCTGAGCCGAGCCCAACCTCCTTCAAGCACCAAGAGAGGAGATCCACCAACAAGAAGAGGGATACACACAGAATGAAGAAGAAAAATAAGAAGAGGAAGAAGAAGACAATGCAACCATCCAACCCTACAAACTTACCAAGCAAGCTAACCAATTCCCCTCCTTCCAAGCTCACCACGGAGCTCAACACACTGGGGAATCGCCAGAGGAAACACACAGCCAAAAGGGTAAATGGGTTCTGCTCTCCGGCTGAAGCACTTAACAAGACGTTAAGAACGCGATGGACCTGGCCGTCGCGTTACAATGCTAACGTGACACACACCTACGTCGCGATCTGTAACAGTAAGCCAGTCACCCCCCCAATCGGCGTGCATGCAAAACTGACAGCAAGAACGCGACGGCCAACCATGTCATGTTCATGCATGCACTTTGACACGTGGTGCAACTGTCCCGACAGCAAGACAACAAGAAGATAGTCTGCTGTCAGGATCCTGTCGCGACAGGGGCGGCCGGCGCGTTCCTAACCAGAACGCGGCGGTCACCTATGTCGCCTTAGAACACGACGGGTCGCTATGTCGCGACCACAGCTAGGAGAGCTAACCCCCAAGGTAACGGGATGTTACAATCTAACCACCAAAAAAAAAACAATTTCGTCCTCGAAATTAAGGGCGAAACTAGGGAAAGAAAGAGTAAACAAAGTACCTGTCACTCGAACAAGTAGGGAATTGCTCCTGCATCTCGTCCTCATGCTCCCAAGTGGCCTCGCCACCGGCGCGTGCTCCCAAACCACCTTGACGAGCGGGATCTGCTTCCTGTGAAGCTGCTGCACCCGGCGGTCCACCACGTTGACTAGGTACTCTGGCACGGACAGGTCGGGGTGACTTCTAGCTGCGAGTAGTCGAATACATGCGACGGGTCCGGCATGTACTTCCTCATCTGAGACACATGGAAAATGTCGTGGACACCTGCCAACTCAGACGGAAGAGCCAACCAGTAAGCGACCTCGCCAACCCGCTCCAGGATGGGAAGGGGCCAACAAACCTCGGGCTGAGCTTGCCCCTCTTCCCAAAACTGAGAACGCCCTTGGTGGCGAGATCCAAAGAACCACCATGTCGACGACCTCAACTCAAGTGGCCTCCTATGAACATCGGTGTAGCTCTTCTGCCTGCCCTGCACTGTCTGCAACCTCTGTCTGATCAGCCTCACGATGTCTGCACACTTCTGCACCAACTCTGGACCCAACAACTACCTCTCTCCAACCTCGTGCTAGTGCAACAGTGTTTCTGCACGGTCGACCATACAGTGCCTCGTAGGGCGCCATCCCGATGCTGGAGTGATAGCTATTATTATACGAAAACTCCACCATGGGAAGGTGCAACTCCCACGTGCTGCCCTAGTCTAGGCAACACGCTCTCAACATCCTCGAGGGTCTATATGGTCCTCTCCGATTGCCCGTCTGTCTGTGGGTGGTAGGCCGAACTCAACCTCAGCTCAGTGCCAAGTGCCCGCTGAAAGCTGCGCTAGAAACGATAAGTGAACCTCGGATCTCTATCTGAGACAATAGAGACTGGGGTCCTCTACAAGGGTACCACTCTGTCCACAAACACCGAGCCAGTCTGTCCACTGACCACGCTGCTCTGACCGGTAGAAAGCGGCGGTCTTCGTCAGCCTGTCGACGATGACCCAAACACTGTCGTGCCCATGAGAAGTGCGAGGTAAGCCAGAAACAAAGTCCATGGTGACGTGCTCCCACTTCCACACCAAAATGCGAAGCGACTGCTGCAGCTCCCCCCCAGGACGTTGTGTGACGTTCCGACCGTTCAGATCGTCTTCCTGTGTGTATGGAGGCCAGTGTGTGGCCAATGACGTGTGTAGCAGGTGTTTTCTGCAGTGGTGAGGCTCTGTGGGCCGAGTTTGGGCCCAAGAGCTCACTGATTCACTATCTGTGAACGCGACAGTGAAGGGTGTCGCGTTTTGAACGCGACATCCTAGGGCGTTGCGTTCATGAAACAACTGTTTTTAGTCTTCGTCTGCATGTGTGTCACGTGTTGCGCATAGGGCGAGCTTACTGACGTCGGCTTATTGAAGACGACGTACTAGTGTGTCGCGTTAAGGTCGCGACACAGTGTGGCGTCGTGTTATTAACTGTGAAGAGTTTTTTATAGAACCACGACAGAACAGAGCTCACATGAGCTCTGCTCAGCCAGGGGGTTATGCTGGAAGATTTCTGGGCGATTCGACTTGTTGGGACTTGGTTTGGCGTGTTCTCTCTCCGCGAGGATGTTGTGTGGAGCGGGGGAAACGTCGCGTGGACTCAGTACTTCGCTTGCTTTGCGAAGGTAGGGAGATTTCCTGTGTTTTGAATCCGTGGATTGCTCATGTGTTGTGGATGATTTGTTTCTAGCTCTTTAAACGGTAGATACCATGTGTAGGAACACATTAAAGCATGAAAATGGAATGGAAACTATAATTATAGGGGTTTTGGGGGTGATCCGGATGAAGGTTTCCGGATTAGGGTTTGCGCCTGTAAAGGCGACAAACTTGGGCATCGCGACAGTGTCGCGACCGCACGATACGTCATGTTCTTGTTTTATAAAGGCGACATATCGGTTGTTGCGTTCTGAAGGTGACACTAAACCCCTTCGCGATCACAGCCGAGGCTTGTTCTATGCATGGGTTTGTTAGTGTGATATTATCGGATTATCGTATATGTACTGTGTGGTAAAAGTAAGAGGTGCATTGGCACTCTCAACACTCGGGGAGCGTGTGGTGTGTGTGGTTGGCATAGTATTCACGTGGTTTATGTCGAGGTTTCACGTGGTTTGTGCGTTGAGCACGTGGTTTCTATGTACGTGGTGTGTAGTTTGACGCCTACCGTGGATACCTCTTCAGTTGGGAGCCCCAGGTTTTGTGTAAGCCAGGCACGTGTGTGCTCGGGGCTTGTCCGGTACTGAGTACCGTCGAGGTTTTGTCGTCTTCCTGGACACCCTCACTCTTGTGCTGAGTAGTACGTCCGGCTGAGGGAAAGACGGCAGTGGGACAGCGACTAGAGAGAGTTTGTTGTGTTGTCGCTTGTAGCGCGCTCGTAGTTGGGGGAGATGGACACCAGTAGACGTACTGGGCCCCAGCTAGTCCTGTTTTCCAGTGCCTCACTTAGGGAGCTCAGGCCAGAGTCCCTAATGGTGCCAGGCATGGGCCTGCGGGGTGTGTGACCTGCAGGTGTGGTGGTTTAGTTGGACTCCACAGTTCTTTGTACTGGTTTAGTGGAGCGGCAGCTGGACCTTCCATCCGTGGCTGCGAGACTGAGAGGTAGTCCTGTGTTGCTTGCCGGGTCAGTAGTTGTTGTCGCGAACCAGTCCACGTGGCCCGAGTGAGGCGTTTTCCTACTGGAGCTCATCACTTGTTTGGGTTTGCCGTTTATTTATTATTAGTGGTTTTGTTAAGCGACAAGTGGTAAGTGATATTTACAGCTTTATATCCTGCTACATAGTTCTACGAATTGTTAGTGTAATCTCTTGCTTTACTATTTGTGTTAGTTTGCTCGGTTTCTAGGGAGTTTCCTTACTGATCCAGTGACTCGAGAGGCTCACCCCCTACTCTTTCAGGTGAGGGAAAGCAGGAGACCTCACACCCGTCGTCTAGTTCTGAGCCGCATTGTAGCGCAGGGTCTACACCACTGGCAGTGTAATTTACTTTTCTGTTTGTACACCTCGGGGTATGCCCCAGGTTGTTGTTGTAGTTTGGTTACAATTGTGCTATGGCTATGTACATTTCTAAAAATATTTGTGAGATTGGCAAATCTTATATATATTTGAGCTGGTTCCTTTACATTCCTACGGACTAGTAGTTTGATATCCCTTGCGAGGCTCTGGCCCGTCGCGAGAGGCAGACTTGTATTAGGCACGTTATTGGTTAATGGGTCTGAATAACGAGGGCCATCACAGTTGGTATCAGAGCAAGGTCCGTATGGATATAAAGGAATTGGAAACTGCATAGCCTTGTCTCTATTATAACCCACTGCTGGAAGCGACCTTGGTTTTGTATTAATTTATCGTATGTTATCGATGAAATGATGCTTGTGCAAAGTTAGGAATGGCAGAAAGGAGAGATTGGGGAGGTGGAGGAGAGGGGTCAGGAGAAGACCCTACGCAGAGAATGATAGAGAGAATTTGGGAAAGCTTGACAGATATAGGATGAGATTAGACCAGCAGCCACTGGTGCAGCCAGCGGCAGCAGTACCACCACTTCCAGAGGAGGCAGTGCCAGTAGCCCAGTTCCACCACCATCTGGAGTAGAGGTACCTTCTATAGTACCTATACACCCGACAGTTCTAGCGAGGCCAGCTATTGGGAGTGAGACTACAGTACTTGTGGAGCAGTTTTTGAGGTTGCAGCCCCCTACATACTCAGGAGGCCCCAACCCGAATACAGCAGAGCATTGGATACATGAGATTGAGAGGTATTTGCGATAATGAGGTGTCCCCAGGAAGATAGAGTGATTCTTGCAGCATACCAGCTACAAGGATTTGCGCAAGAATGGTGGCGATTAAAGATGCAGACATTTTTGCAGACAGAACGGAGGACACTATCCCATGGTCAAAATTTTTGTCAGTTTTTAATGATTCTTTCTTCCCAATACAGATCCAGCAGATGAAGAGGAGCAGTTTAGGACACTTCAGCAAGGGAATCTCTCGGTGCTTGAATATCAGATGAGTTTATGGCCTTGAGTAAGTATGCCCCATATGTGGTACCTGATAATACCATGATGGTGAAACTTCATCCGAGGTCTGAGAGCAGAATTATAGGATGTGGTGATTCCACTAATGTGTAGAACAGTGGAAGAGGCAGCAGAGCGAGCAGCAATACTTGAGAGGACTGTTAGGGCCAGGCAGGGGCAGTCTCAAACAGGTGGTTTAGGTTCAGGCAGCTTTCGGCATCCACAGCCGTCAGGAGAAATCAGTAAGGGGAAAGCACCTTCTGGAGCTTCTTTGTCATCTAGAATAGCAAAGTGGGGAAAGCAGATCAAGAAATTCTTCCAAGGAGGCCGTGGTAGAGGCAGGCAGCAGGCTTTCAGCAGGGAGGTTTTCAGTAGGATCGTGGCTACAGGCCACCGGTTCCAGAAGAATCTCAGCAAAGTACGGCAGGGCAGCCTACGGCATACCCAACTTTCAGATGTTATAATTGTAGGAACCAGGACATTTAGCAAGGAACTGTCCGTATCCTCGAGAGCAGACTTATGGTAGAGGGACTCAGCAGCAGCAGCCCCCTCAGCGGTCAGCAGAGCAGGGCAGAGGTGTACCGTACTAGAGAGGAGGACGGGACCCGAGTGATGGCAATCACCCGAGCCCAAGCGGAGGCATCCAATCTCATTGAAGGTATATTACCTTTCTTTGATTTTACTGCTAGAGTGTTAATTGATCCGGGTGTTTCGCATTCGTTTATTTCCGAAGATTTTTTTGGATAGTATAGTGCATCCTTTAGAAGAAAGGTCTTGTGAGTTAGTGGTAGAGATTCCTTTAGGAGGATATCTGCTTACTTCCAGTTTTCTAGAAGAAGTCCCGTTAGTTATTCATGGAAATCAGATGCCAGCAAGATTATATGTTTTGACATTGAAGATTATGATGTGATATTGGGTATGGACTGGTTAGAAGCCTATGGGGCCATGGTTGATTGCAGGAAAAAGAAAGTCAAGTTTTGCAGACCCAGTGGTGAAGTGATTGAATTCCAAGGTATGCCTTTTTACATTCCCAAGTTTATTATTTCTGCACTTAGAGCTAAAAAGTTGATTAATGCGGGATGTGTAGCCTACCTTGCGTCAGCTAGTCTAGTTGAGTCTAGTAAGTCTGTAGATTCAGTGCCAGTGGTCAGAGAATTTGCAGATGTATTTCCAGAAGAGTTGCCAGGGCTAGCTCTGCACAGAGAAGTAGATTTTACTGTAGAATTACAGCCAAGCAGTTTACCGATCTCTAAAGCACCTTATAGAATGGCACCAGCAGAATTGAAGAATTGAAGAAGCAATTGCAAGATTTGATAGAAAAAGTTTTATCAGGCCTAGTCAGTCACCGTGGGGAGCGCCAATATTATTTATTAGAAAGAAAGATGGCAGCTTAAGGATGTGTATAGACTACAGGCAGTTGAATAAAGTCCAATTAAGAACAAGTATCCTCTTCCTAGAATTGATGATTTGTTTGATTAGTTGCAATCAGCCAAGGTATTTTCTAAGATAGATTTGAGGTCAGGATATCATCAATTGCGAATTAGAGAAGAAGACATTGAGAAGACCGCTTTTTGCACCAGATATGGGCATTATGAGTTTGTTGTGATGCCATTTGTGTTAACTAATGCACCGGCAGCTTTTATCATCTAATGAACCGAATATTTCATCCGTATTTGGATCCGTTCATAGTGGTATTTATTGATGATATACTGGTTTACTTAGCATCAGAAAGGAGCATGCAGCGCACTTGCGAGTTACTTTGCAGATATTGAGGATCATCAGCTATTTGCCAAGTTCAGTAAATGTGAATTTTGGCTGAAGAAAATTCAGTTTCTGGGTCATGTAATATCGGTGAAGGTATTGCAGTGGATCCCGCTAAAGTTGAGGCAATAATGAAATGGGAAGAACCAAGGACAGTATCTGAGATCAGGAGTTTTCTGGGTCTTGCAGGTTATTACAGAAGATTTATTCAAGATTTTTCCAAGATAGCAGCCCCTACTAGTTGACAAGAAAAGGAGTTCCTTTTGTGTGGTCCTCAGAATGCAACGCAGTTTTGCAGAATTAAGAAAAGGTTGACTTCAGCACCAGTATTAGAAATGCCATCAGGAAGTGGCGGATTTGTTTTGTTTACAGATGCATCCAAGAGAGGATAGGTGCAGTTTTGATGCAGCACAGCAAGGTGGTAGCCTACGCCTCTAGGCAATTAAAGAAACATGAAGAAAATTATCCCACTCATGATTTAGAGCTGGCAGCGGTTGTTTTTGTACTAAAGATTTGGCGGCATTATTTGTATGGTGAAAGATTTGAAATATTTACTGATCATAAGAGTTTAAAGTATATTTTCTCCCAGAAGATTTGAATTTAAGGCAGCGCCAATGGATGGAATATTTAAAAGATTATGATTTTAGTTTAGCATATCATCCAAGCAGAGCAAATGTAGTAGCAGATGCACTAAGTAGAAAAGCGGTGATGAATCAACTTATGATCAGAGAATGGAAATTGTATGAAGATGTGGCGGAAAATTTCTTATATGTGCCAAGTAGTCAGCGCAGAGCAATATTAGCAACCAGTGCAGTGGAGCCGTCGTTATACCAGCAAATAGTGGAGGCGCAGAGAGCAGATAATAGTTTAGCAGATATTATAAGAATGGAAGAAGTGACTTTTGGAACGATAGTTGGTGTTAGACTCAAAGGTCGACTATATGTTCCAGTAGATGCAGAAATCAAACAAAGAGTTTTAGAAGAGGCTCACAGATCAAGGTATACCACCCAGGTAGCACAAATGTACCAAGATATGAAAACATTTTTTGGTGGCCGAATATGAAGAGAGAAATTGCAGAGTTTATTGCAAGATGTGCAGTATGCCAGCAAATTAAAGCAGAACACCAGAAACCAGGAGGACTGTTGCAGCCGCTACCCATTCCACAATGGAAGTGGGATGATATAGCGATGGATTTTATGTTGGTTTGCCCAATCATCAGTCATAATGCAATTTGGGTATTTATGGACAGATTAACTAAGGTTGTAGATTGTTGTCAGTCAGTATGACATGGTCAGTGGACAGATTAGCCAAGCTGTATGTAGAAAGAATTGTGCCTTACATGGTATTCCAATCACCATTGTTTCAGATCGAGATCCTCGTTTTACTTTAGTTTTTTGGAGAAGTTTACAAAGAGTCGTCGGTACAGAGTTAGGTACAGTTCAGCATATCATCCACAAACAGATGGGCAGACAGAGAGGACAATTCAGACACTTGAAGACATGCTAAGAGCTTGCTGTTTGGTGTGGGGAGGTATTGGGAGCGCCACTTGGGATTGGTTGAGTTTACGTATAATAACAGTTACCATGCAAGTATGAGATGGCACCATATGAAGCTTTATATGGTAGACCGTGTAGATCACCACTAAACTGGCATGAAGTAGGGGAAAGAGAAGTTTTTGGTCCAGAATTAGTCCGACAATGTGCAGAAACAGTAAAATTTATTCAAGAAAAATTGAAAACAGCCCAGAGCCGTGAAAAAAGCTTTGCAGACGTCAGACGTAGACCTTTGCAATTTGAAGTTGGTGATATGTATTTCTAAAGGTTTCTCCTACTAAAGGTGTGCTGAGATTTAGTAAGAAAGGCAAGTTGAGCCCAAGATATGTCGGGCCATTCCAATAAAAGAAAGAATAGGTGAAGCAGCTTACAAGTTAGATTTGCCAGCAGATTTCACTGATGCACATGATGTGTTTCATGTCTCAATGTTGAGAAAATATATCAAGATCCTCCCAAGTTGTCAGTTATCAAAAAGATGATCTGAAGCCCGATATGACAATGCCAAAATATCCAGTGCAGATTACAGGCCACAGAACTCAGAAACTCAGGAATAAGAAATTAATTAGTGAAAGTCAGATGGAAAATAGACAAGGTGGAGAAGATACATGGGAATTAGCAGAAGAAATGATGAAAGCGTATCCATACTTGTTTGAGTAAGTTTCAATTCTTTTAGGTGATAGTGTATATAGATTGAATTAAAAAATTTCGGTATTCAATTTTTGTTTTAAATTTCGAGGACAAAATTCTCTTTTAGGTGATAGTAATGTCACGTTCCGGCCGTTCGGATCGTCTTCCTATGTGTATGGAGGCCAGTGTGTGGCCAATGACGTGTGTAGCAGGTGTTTTCCGCAGGTGGTAAGGCTCTGTGGGCCAGAGGTTTGGGCCCAAAGAGCTCATTGATTCACTGTCTGTGAACACGACAGTGAAGGGTGTCGCGTTTTGAACGCGACATCACAGGGCGCCGCGTTCATGAAACCTCTATTTTTAGTCTTCGTCTGCATGTGCGCCACGTGTTGCGCATAGGGCGAGCTTGCTGACGTCGGTATTGAAGGCGACGGACTAGTGTGTCGCGTTAAGGTTGAGACACAATGTGGCGTCGCATTCTTAACTGTGAAGAGTTTTTATAGAACCCCAACAGAACAGAGCTCACATGAGCTCTGCTCGGCCAGGGGGTTATGGGAGGATTTCTGGGTGATTCGACTTGTTGGGACTTGGTTTGGAGTGTTCTCGCCGCGAGGACGTTGTGTGGAGCGGGGGAAACGTAGGGTGGACTCCGTACTTCGCTTGCTTTGCGAAGGTAGGGAGATTTCCTGTGTTTGAATCCATGGATTGCTCGTGTGTTGTGAATGATGTGTTTCTAGGTCTTTAAACGATACCATGTGTTTCTCGCACTCTGCTGTCCACACAAACCGAGTCTCCCGCCTGGTTAACCAGGTCAAAGGCTCTGCAACTCTGGCGAAGTCCTGCACAAACCTCCTATAGTAGCCTGCCAGCCCCAGAAAATTGTGAACCTCTGCAACTGTAGTGGGCTGGCCCCAAGAAACCACGGCCTCAACCTTGGCGGGATCAACCGCCACACCTGCACCAGAAACAACGTGACCCAGGAAGTGCACCTCCTTTATCCAAAATTCACACTTGCTTAATTTGGCGTAAAGTTGGTGACTCCTCAAAGCCTGCAACACCAGTCTCAAGTGGACCTTGTACTCCTCTGCCATCGCTGAGTACACCAAGATGTCGTCGACGAACACCACCATGAACCGGTCCAAGTACTCTTGGAAAACACTGTGCATCAGCTCCATGAACGCTGCAGGTGCATTCATGAGCCCAAAAGGCATCACGACAAACTCAAAGTGGTCGTAGCGGGTGCGAAAAGCTGATCTGGCGATGTCTGACTCGCGGATCTGCAACTGGTAGTAGCCCGACCTCAAGTCGATCTTTGAGAACACTGAAGCTAACTGCAACTGGTCGAACAAGTCATCGATCTTGGGCAAAGGATACTTGTTCTTCACGGTCACCTGATTCAGCTACCGATAATCAATACACATTCTGAGGTTGACATCTTTCTTCCTCACAAACAAAACAGGCGCTCCCCACGGCGAACGGCTAGGACGAATGAAGCCCAACGCAAGCAACTCCTCTAGTTGGCACTTCAACTCCCACAGCTCCACTGGCGCCATCTGGTACGGTGCCTTGGATGCAGGCATCGTCCCTGGAAGCAACTCAATGGAGAAATCTACCTCCCGCTCAGGCGGCAGGCCAGGTAGATCCTCCGAAAACACGTCGGTAAACTCACAAACAATAGGCACATCTGAAACAAAAATCTCACCAGAATCCGAGACACACACAGAAGCCAAGAAAGCAACACAACTATCTCGGATGAGGCGCCGAGCTCTACAGAAAGAGACAAAGGGTCGGCGGACAGACCGGGTACCTCGGAAGCAAGCACAGGTGCTCTAGGTATCTCGAACCTCACGGTCTGCTGCTGGCAATCTACCAGTGCAGAGTGCACCTCTAACCAATCCATGCCAAGAATGGCATCAAAGTCGTGGAGCTGCAAGCCAAATAGTCTAGCTGGTAGCTGGTGGCCCTGTACCTCGACGGTGACACCCTCCAAGTAACCAAGGGTATGCACAAAGTCACACGTCGGCAACTCAACTGCAAGGTCACAGGCCCGCTCCAGAGCAAACTCGGATAAGGAAGGAAAGAACTCCTCAGAAGCAAAATAGTGAGTGGCACACGGATCAATCAAAACTCTAGCAGCTCTACCAAGGATGGGAACCGTACCGACGACCAGATTAGAGGCCTCCACCTCCTCTCTAGTGATGTTCATCACCCGACTGCGTCCACGTCCTCACTGAGGCTGCTGCTGTGGCTACTGGAACTGACCCTGGTGCTGCTGCTGGCACTGCGCCGGCTGTGGTGGACGGTATTGCACCTGAGGTGCCTGCTGCTGCTGCCACAACGGACAGTCTCACCTATAGTGAGCCGGCTGCCCATAGTGGAAACAACTCGTGCCCTGCTGGCCCTGCTCTGCTTCCTGCTGCACCGTCTGCGCCACTGGCTGCTGCTCCGGCTGATGTCACTGCTGCTGCTGCCTGTACTGACACCTGCCTCCACGAGTGAACAGCTTCTTCAACTTTGAGGTCAAGCCAGCACCGCCTATCCCCAAAGAAGAAGAAGAGGAAACACTCCCTCGACTGCCCGAAGGGCACTGGTATGGAGAAGACCTCGCCGAGCCTCCACTCTGCTGTGGCTAAAACTGACACTCCCGCTCCATGGCGGTGGCTCTCACCACTGCCATCCCCAAAGTGTCGCAGAGGTGGCCAGCCATGGCCCACCTCAACTCTGAGCGTAGCCCGCTAATGAACCGCTCGGTACGAGCCTGCTCACTAGATGCCACGTGAGGGATGTGTCTAAGTAGATGCACAAACCTCTGGTGGTACTGTGCCACGGTCAAGTCTCCCTGCACCAACTCGTGGAACTGGTCCCTCCTCTCACGGCAAGTGTAGTCGAGGAAGAACTCGCCGTGAAAGGCCACTAGGAACTCTGCCCAAGTGATCTGGTCCAGCCTCCTGCCCTGAAAATTGGTCTGCCTCACTGCTCTCCACCACTTGTGGGCTGACCTCTTCAACTGATACACTGCTAACCTGATCTGATCCAGCTCTGCATAGTCCATGGTCTTGAAGGTGCGCTCGAGCTCATGGACCCAGCTCTCTGCCCTATCCGGATCACGGTCGCCAGAAAACGTCAGAGGCCGAAGACAAAGAAACCTATCTAGAAGCATCGTACGGTCCTCAGGTGCTGCCGCTGCAACTAGAGTCTGTTGTCGTACCACTGGGGGTGCCTCTGGCTGAACCGGTGCTGCCTGCGGGGTCAGTGGTGGCTCTGCTCCTCTACTGCCATCTCTACGAACTGCTGACCTCCTGCCGACATCTGCTGGTACTGCTGGTACTAAGGGTACTGGGGGTACTGCCAAGGACCCTGGAACATCACTCTGATACCACTGTAACAACCCCGGCACCCGAATCCCCGGCTCCCACCAAGGATCCGACCATCGACACTGCCGCCCACGGTCTGGAGACCCAAAAGGGCTAACGGATCGGTCTAACAAGATATTTAATAGAGATAAATAACAACAAACATACTAAAGTGCACCATAAGTGAACAAAAAGTGTCCAACACTAGGTAATAGTCTAGTATAGTCCGAAAGTAAATAAAGTACAAGTGCTGAATAAAAGGGAAATAACACGTCCCTTAGGGGCATACCCCGAGGGTGAAGTACACAAGTTGGGGGAACACTGCTCACTAGAGACGCCGACTACTACGGGCCAGTCTCCTCAGTCCACTGCGGAGGGAGCTGCTGTGAAGTTTCACCTACAAAACAGGGAGTGAGCTTCACGAAGAAGCCCAGTAGGGACTACCAATCTCCCACTAGTTCTAACAGTAGAATAGAACTAAGTGCCATAAATAAATAAAGTAGTAAAGTCTATTCTACTAAACAGAGTCAAGTGCGGAAGCGTGAAAGAAACTACACGGTCGTCGGTCTAGGCTACACAGCGGGACCAGAAAACCCATGTAAACCAAGGCACCACAAGAACCCAACTGTAAACACAAACAGTAGACACTGCCTGGACAAACACACTAGCTATAGAACGCTGCACTAGTCAGCCGGTCAGGTGCGCCACACGCCTTACTCTCGACCAACGGTCCATGTCTAGCACCTTCCGTCGGAGTGAGATGCGGAACTAAGAACAAACACAACTGCCGTAGTCTAGCCGGACTACGGTCCCATGCCTGACCCTTCTAAATGGTTCCGGAACCACGTAGAGTGAGGCGGTGAGAAAGGACTAGCTGGTCCGCACCATAAGAGCACCACAACTACCTCGGAGACCCAGACCAGCTAAGAGAGCTCTACAAACGAGTCTATTGAGCCCGTCATGATAAGAACATGACGGCTGAGGGTGCCGCAACAAGCCTAGTTCATCTGAACGCGACACGTACCCCGTCGCGATGCTATCGCGACAGGAACGGAGGTCGCGTTCTGACAGAACCCCAAACTCTTGGACGCTGCCACGTACCCCGTCACATTTTCTAGACGCGGCAGGGGTTGGGGCACATTCAAGAGAACGCAACGCAACGATACGTCGTGACCTGGTCGCAACTGGGAAACCCATCGCGACCACAGTTGAGTGCTCAAACAGAGCAACACCCAACAACCTAAAAACCACACAAATTGATACAAACGGGAGGGGAAGCATGGATACATGGGAAACATGCTAATATCATCCAAACCACCCCAACAACCCCATTCATGCCAAGGAAGGTAAAGCTACACTTTAATCCTCACATGCACAACATGAAACACTCTTCATGAACACCCCAAGCCAAGCATGAATTCAACCAAACCAACATCATGCAACCATCACACAAGGATCATGAACCACAGTGCACATCCTAAACAAGGATTCTAGGCTTGGAGAAGGGTGTTTGGCCCTATCATGTTAGAGCTAGGGGAAGGATTGGGTTCCCTACCTCCAAACGAAGATCTACCCAATTAGGGCATTCTTGTAGGATAGTACCCCTCCACCTCCGAGCTCCAACGCTACACGATCCGCCCACGAGCTGGGCACAACCTCCTTCAAGCACCAAGAGAGGAGGATCCACCAACAAGAAGAGGGATACATAGAGAATAAGAAGAAGAAAAAGAAGAAGAGGAAGAAGAAGACAATGCAACCATCCAACCCATACAAACTTACCAAGCAAGCCAACCCATTCCCCTCCTTCCAAGCTCACCACGGAGCTCAACATACAGGGGAATCGCCAGAGAGGAAACACACAGCCAAAAGGGGCAAATGGGGTTCTGCTCTTGGGCTGAAGCACTTAAACACAGACGTTAAGAACACGACAGACCTAGCCGTCGCGTTACCAATGCTAACGTGACACCCACCTACATCGTGATCTGGAACAGTCAGCCAGTCAACCCACCAATCGACGTGCATGTAAAACTGACAGCAAGAACGCGACGGCCAACCATGCCGCATTCATGCATGCACTTCGACATGTGGTGCAACTGTCCCGATAGCAAGACAACAAGAAGACAGTCTACTGTCAGGATCCTGTTGCAACAGGGGCGGCCGGCGCATTCCTAACCAGAACGCGACGGTCACCTATGTCGCCTTCAGAACGCGACGGGTCGCTATGTCATGACCACAGCCAAGAGAGCTAACCCCCAAAGGTAACGGAATGTTACAGTTGCAGTTTATTCTCCGGTTCGTCTCCCAACATTCACAGAGGTGTAGACCCTTCTACGACCTCACCAAGCCGGGAGTCGAATTGAAGTGGGACGAGAAGTTTCAGGCATCTTTTGACGGACTCAAGGAATATTTGACTAATCCCCTGTCCTAAGGCCGCCGACTCCAGGCAAGCCACTAATTCTTTATGTATCTGTCCTGGAAGACTCGGTAGGAGCTGTCCTTGCGCAAGTGGATGAAGAAGGCAGCATACTACCTGTCTAAACTTCTAAACCCCTGTGAGCAAAGGTACACAGCAATGGAGAAGACATGTGCCGCACTTGTATGGGTAGTGCAGAAATTGAAGCACTACTTTCTTGCTCACGTCCATCTCATAGCCCGCATGAATCCTATCAAGTTCCTCCTCGAAAAATCTATTCTAACTGATAGACTAGCGCGTTGGCAAAGCTTCCTTTCCCAGTTTGAAATCACCTACATTCAGCAGATGTCCATCAAAGTCTATGCCATAGCAGAACATCTCGCTCACCACCCTATCCCACAGTTCAATCCTATTCGTTCAGAGTTCCCAGATGAGGAATTAATGTCCCTTAGCCAATCTGATCCTATGTGGACATTATATTTTGATGGAGCTCTGAATTCTCAAGGGAAGGGCATCAGGATTGCTCTACTATCATGAGGGTGTCACCATTCCGCAAGCCTACAAATTAGAGTTTCCTGCCACCAATAACATAGCCGAATATGAAGCTTTGTTAGCTGGTCTGGAGCTCACTCGCTTCTATGGTGTCCCCATCTGCAAATTGTAGGTGACAGTTAGCTGGTCTTGCGCCAAGTGCTCACTAAATACCTTACTCGAGACCCAAAACTCAAGCCTTACCAAGAACTTGCCTCAGCCTATGCCAAGCTATTCTCCAAACTGATTTTTTCCATGTCCCTCGTCATCAGAATCTTCTAGCTGACGCCCTTGCTACCGTCGCTTCAACTCTCAATATGTGCTATCCCGGAGATTTTGACAGCATTCATATTGCACGCCGCAATACGCTTGCTGTTCGGGACCCCGTCTTTCTCCGGATTAAAGAGGAGATGTGAAGAGGTTGGAAAGGAAGGATAAAGCCGAGGTCATGTTATTGGAGTTAGAATAGGAGATGGAAGATGAGGAGAAGCCATGGTATATGAGATAGCTAAATATTGTAAGAACAGTCGTATCCTGAAAAAGCCACAAGTGATGAGAAGAAGGCAATGGAGACTGTCCCAGAAGTCACTATAACGTCGCGCGTTTTCCGGATCCCCGTGGATCCAGGTTTAGTGGGTTTGGTGGCCAATGTGAGGCCCATTAGTGTTGTGTGTTTCTTATTAGATCCTTACCGGGTTTGGTTTTGGGTTTGTGTTGGTGTTCAGCTTGCTGGACACCAGCAGGTGTTGGCGTCCATCGATAAGGACGTCGATGTTGAACTTGGCGTCAGCTTTGTGGACGTCTAGTTGTGGCGGTCTGGTTAAACGGCCAGGGGTTGACGTTAACCTAACATGTCTGTGTTTTTATGGAAGACCCGAGCCCTGTTCTTTCCTCTCTCTCTCCCTTCCTCTTCCCCCACCTTCACCCTTGAGCTTCTTCGCGAGTTCTGGCGGTTGGCGGGAGCTCGTGGGAAGGCCGTGGTGCGCGTGTGGTAGCGGCAGATCGGGCGGGGAATGACGGATTGGAGCGCGGTGTTCGTGGGAGTTTCTCGGGGTTCGGCATGATTCAAGGTTCTTCGGGAGTTTAATTACGTTTCTGAGGTAGGGGATGAACCTGTTAGCTCGATAGAAACATTAAAACACGAACTTAATTACTTGAACAAAATTTTTATTGTATTTTCGGATTAAGTTGCACCATGTGGGGTTAATGGGTGGTTTGAGTAATTAGCAAATGAAACATGTTGTAATGGGTGTTTCGGGTTCTGGTATGTTAAAGGAACTACTTTTATATGTTTTTCTGTAGTTAAATGGTTGGGAACCTATAGATTCGGATTAGGGTTCTGCAGGGTCTGGGGCTGAAGATCTTGGCGTCAACATCAATTGACGCCAGGCTCATCAGCCGAGATATAAACGGCTAGATCGCTTGCCGTCTATTCTTTTAAGCGGCAGTCGATGTTGCCACCAACTTATGCATGTATCCATGCAGTGTGGTTTACGTAACTTTTGGTTATGAATATTACTTGTTTGTGTGTGCATGGCGATGACCGGTGTGAGCCAGTGCATTTGTTATGCTCTTGGAGCATATTGCTCATGTAATGGGCATGTTTTACGTGAATAATGTGTGGTGCACGTAGAGGTTTAAGTATGTGCATATCGTCCATGTGTTGGACATTGTTTTCATAGATAATGTGTGATATATTCATCGTGAGGTATTATACTCGTGACATCTACGAGGTTTAGATGCCATGCATATGGTTTGTATGATCATGGCATACCGTGCGTTATTGTGATTAATAATTAGTGAGGTCAGTTTGCGTATTGCGATGAGGAGGCTCCTATGATCCTTTAGGATTTCTTGTGATTATCCTAGATGGATTATTAAGTGTGATCGTGCTATTATGTTTAGTGTGGCAGTGGAGGTCACCATGTGACCAATGACAAACTGCGGTGTTATTTTTAATATGGTTAGTATGTGTAGTTGTGCAAGTTAGCTTGTGAGTCACAGGGTGACTAGGACAAGCTATCTTTAATGGTAATTTGTGTACCGTGATCGGTAACAGAAAGTGTTTGTGTAAGTATCGTGGTTTGAGCTTGCCGAGTGTGGTGGTCCGGCGCCTATTCCGGAATGCCTCTCTAGTCGGGTACCCCAGGTTCTTTGTGAGCCAGGCACGTGTGTTTGTTGTGCTCGGGGTTTTGTCCGGTACTTATGTTGTACTGTTGAGGTCTGTGTCGTCTTCCTGGACACCCTCACTCCTGTGCTTGAGTTGTACGTCCGGCTGAGGGAAAGACGACAGTAGGGCAGCGGCTTGTGTGTGGGTGTGTAGTCGCTGTAGCGCGCTCGTAGTTGGGGGTACGGACACCAGTAGTCGACACTGGTCCCCAGCTAGTCCTGTTTTCCAGTGCCTCACTTTAGAGTGCTCGGCCAGAGACTCTAGAGGTGCCAGGCATGGGCCTGTAGCTGTGTGTCTGCAGGTGTGGTGTTGGTTGGTCTCCACAGTTGTTTGACTTTTTCTTGTGGAGCGGCAGTTGGACCTTTCGTCCGTTACTGCGAGGCTGAGAGGTTGTTCTTGTGTTGTTTGTCCGGGTTGGATACTGGCCTGATCAGCCAGTAGTCCGTTCCCGTGTGGTGGCGTCGTTCTTCGCGACTCGTGCTTTGTTAGCTCCAGTTGTGGTTGTAGTGACGTCGTTCCCTTCGACTCGTGCTTTGCTACTTGTCATAGTTCGTGAGTTTGTGACTCGTGGTCGAGGTTTGACCAGTTCGAGGTGTGCCCTAGTGTTGGCACAGTTGTGACTGAGTTATGGTTTGTGTGACTCGTCGATTAAGATTTCACTTGTAATGTTGTGTCTAAGTGAAGGCACAATATAATTGTGGTTCAGTGTGGTGTTTACCACCTTCTTATACCCTTGTTCGGGTGTTTGTGTTGTGGTACCTCAGAGTAGCAGGTACCTTATTCTTCGTGGGTTACCTTGTAGTATTATGGTGGTACATTGTGTACCAACCTTTCCGGGTACTTGTGTGATGTGGAGGTCTTGTGGTTTGACCTGCCACTTGTTGTATCCTAACTGCTTTAAGTAGATCTTTGTTTATAAGATTATTGTGGATTAGTTTGTGATTATTATTATGTTACCTTTGTGGGTAATTTGCCGATGAGGCTCTTAGCCTAGGCATATGTGGTTTAGTAGAGTTGTGCTCCGAGGAGGCCGTATGAGATCTTCCACTTGTTGAGTTTTACTCTTCTTGGGTATGAATCCAATTATAGTTTTAGTGTATTATGGATTGGCTTCGTGGTAGCTAGTCCTATTGCCTTGTGTATAGTTTCCGACATAGTGAGGTTTGGAGTATAAAGGACCAGCTCCTTGTTAGCAGTCCTGTTACTCAAGTGTTTGAGGTTTGCCTGTGAAGCTTGCAGCTTAGACAGTGTCTAGCCTGTGTGGCTTATAGCTTGGGCATCCAGTTGTTGTAATAGTGTGCCAGTGAGACTGTGGTTTAGGCACTTTAGTAGTTGGGCGACTAATGATATTATGTTAGTCTGTAGTCCTACTTTTCTTCTGAGGACTTTATGTTTATTATCATGAGCATGTTTAATTGTTATTTATTGTAATGATGTGAGCATGAAATGGTTTGGCTATTGTTGTTGCCAGTGAGACCCATTGGGGTTGAGGTGTCTGTGGTTACAGTGTTGTTTGGGTAGCCCCTACTAAGCCAATGACTTGTTGAGGCTCATCCCCTACAGTTCTTTTCAGGGCTTGCCGTGTGTTTGACTTGCAGCGGTGTTGTGTGACAGACTTGTACCACCAGCAGTGTGTAGTAGTTAGAGTTGGTGTGAGCTTGTGCTCCCTCGGGGTATGCCCCAGGTAGTTGTACTTTTAGTTGGACATGTATTAATGTAATGGGACAGTTGTACAAATTGTGAACAGATATGAGCACATGTACTTTCTTGTGTTTTATATTCTTGTGGTTTGTCTTTTATACTCTTACTGGACAGTGTGTGAGATATCCCTTGCGAGACTTCGGTCCGTTCGCGGGAGGCGGATCTGGATATGGAGCCTTATTGGGCATAAGTACCTCGATCCGTTACGTTGGTATCAGAGCAATGTCAGTTAGAATATGAAAAGACATTGAAAGTATAATGTCCCAATACATGGATTAATGTCCAATGCTGGTAGTAAGTCTGTGGTTTTGTGTGATATGAAGTAGTTTTTACGTGAGCTTTTGGCACGTAAACGTGTGTTTCTGTTTGTTAGATGGCAATTGGGAGCAGTTGTTGTGCCACAATGTGGATAGTAGCATAAGTTGTGTGGTAGCATCTTGGCACTGGTGCAGTTAAAGCAGTTAAAGTATAGTATTTAAAAGTTTTCAGTTGCAGAGATTAGAGAAGAAAGGTAAAGTAGTGCCCTGAGAGGGATATACCTGTTATATGTTAATAAATTATAGAGTTAGCAGAGACAAGTATAGAGTTTTCTGTGATAGATCAGTTTGATTGTTAAAGATTTGCAGTTAAAGAATTGAAGAGATTAGCAAGTTTGGATATGGAATTCAGTAAGTAATTATAGTGAGATAGAAAGTTGACAGAGACAGGTGTATGGTAACAAGGTGATAAGGACAGGTCAGTGTGTGTGTGATAAGTTGCAGTTGAGAACCTCAGCAAATGTATTGTGGCATAGAGATCTGAGTCAGATGATATTAAGAAATAGTGTGGATAAGAATGTGATTAGTATTATGAAGAGTTTGATATGATTAAGTAAGGCAGATCGGCTTTAAAAGAAGTATCAGTACATAATTGAGCAGTGATTTATGGCAGATAGATTAAGTATGCCTGAGATCAGAAATTGAGAAAAATGTTGTTATGAATAATAATGGTAACAGAAAATGTGATATGAAGATTTGTATAAATAGGCATGGAAAGGATCAGTTGAATAAAGAAAAGAGAAAAGAAGAATTTGTGTACAATGAGATTTTCTGAGAATTGCACAAGAGGAATATTTAGTTGATGAATGGTAGATTATGAGGAATTTTTTCAGAAAGAGTATTTAATGGAATAAGAGAAGTATTTTGCGATATGATCAAAATAATGACAGTTTATATAAAGAAAAGATGTGGATCAGAGAAAGGAGGAATTAGCAAATGATGAAGTAAATAAAGTCAGATGAATCAGAAAATGTCAGTTAGAGTTTGCATATTGATGCAAAGAAATGATTCAATTGAGTAGAAAGGAATTGTTATTAAGATATTTCAGAGTTTATGCAGGAGCAAGAATAGACTAATTAAAGAGTATTTGGAAAGGTTATGTAACAAAAGTATGAGATTAGCTAGGAATATCAGTAAAGCAGGAATGATATATGAAGAGCACAATATATCAATAGCGGGTTGGCAGAACAGAAATTGCAGTAATTTCTTCAGTATGAATTAATTGAATAAGATGATTTGAGAAGCAGTTAAAGTTAGAAATGATGTAGTTGAAGCTAGAAGAAAGCAATTGAAAATAATACTGTGAGCAGAAATTGTGGAAATTTGCAAAAGTGTTCAGTGTGATCAGAGTAGCGCAGCGGAAGTAGAAGCAAAGAAAGATTAATATTCAGAGATTGTCAAGTTCGCTGAATAAGGAAAAACAGTAAAATTTTGCGCAGCGGAATAAAGGAACAAAGTTTATTATGATTTTTAATCAGATATGACTTAAAGCGGTATGAGCAGAATAATATGAAAGGACAGAAAATTCAAAGATGGTGATTGGTTTTCTCTAAAGAGGTGTTAGTTGCAAATGTAAATGCAGATGAGGCAGGATAACAGCACACAGTGATAAAGAAAATGGTGGTATGAAAGAATATTACAGTGTAAGATATTTGAGAAAGATTAAAGCGGTCTCGAAAGAATGTTGCAAACACAGCCCAGAAATTGTGGAAGCAGGGTCAGTCTAAGGAGATAAAGCGTCATTGGCAAGGTAGAATCGCCTACAATTGAAAAGTAAAGAAAAGCAATGGAATTGACAGAACAGAGTAATTGTGAGATGAATTGAAAGGCTGAAGCAGAGAAAGAGTATCCTACTTGTTCTGTGTTCGGTTTCATTTGTTTTTAGGTGATAATTTGGTTTATTGTGATTTGTTTTATATGTCGAGGACGACATTTGTTTTTAGGTGATAATAATGTAACGTCGCGCGTTTTCCGGATCCCCGTGGATCCAGGTTTAGTGGGTTTGGTGGCCAATGTGAGGCCCATTAGTGTTGTGTGTTTCTTATTAGATCCTTACCGGGTTTGGTTTTGGGTTTGTGGTGGTGTTCAGCTTGCTGGACAACAGCAGTATGTGTTGGCGTCCATCGATAAGGACGTCGACTGTTGAACTTGGCGTCAAGCTTTGTGGACATCTAGTTTGGCGGTCTGGTTAAACGGCCCAGGGGTTGACGTTAACCTGACATGCCTGTGTTTTTATGGCAGACCCGAGCCCTGTTCTTTCCTCTCTCTCTCCCTTCCTCTTCCCCCACCTTCACCTTGAGCTTCTTCGCAAGTTCTGGCGGTTGGCGGGAGCTCGTGGGAAGGCCGTGGTGCGCGTGGTAGCGGCAGATCGGGCGGGGAATGACGGATTGGAGCGCGGTGTTCGTGGGACGTTTCTCGGGGTTCGGCATGATTCAAGGTTCTTCGGGAGTTTAATTGCGTTTCTGAGGTAGGGGACGAACCTGTTAGCTCGATAGAAACATTAAAATACGACTTAATTACTTGAACCAGCATTTTTATTGTATTTTCGGATTAAGTTGCACCATGTGGGGTTAATTGGTGGTTTGAGTAATTTAGCGAATGAAACATGTTGTAATGGGTTGTTTCGGGTTCTGGTATGTTAAAGGAACTGCTTTTATATGTTTTTCTGTAGTTTAAATGGTTGGGAAACCTGTAGATTCGGATTAGGGTTTCTGCAGGGTCTGGGGCTGAAGATCTTGGCGTCAACATCGATTGACGCCAGGCTCATCAGCCGAGATATAAACGGCTAGATCGCTTGCCGTCTATTTCTTTTAAGCGGCAGTCGATGTTGCCGCCAACTTGTGCATGTATCCATGCAGTGTGGTTTACGTACTTTTCTGGTTATGAATATTACTTGTTTGTGTGTGCATGGCGATGACCGGTGTGAGCCAGTGCATTTGTATGCTCTTGGAGCATATTGCTCATGTAATGGGCATGTTTTACGTGAATAATGTGTGGTGCACGTAGAGGTTTAAGTATGTGCATATCGTCCATGTGTTGGACATCTTGTTTTCATAGATATGTGTGATATATTCATCGTGAGGTATTATACTCGTGACATCTACGAGGTTTAGATGCCATGCATATGGTTTGTATGATCATGGCATACCGTGCGTTATTGTGATAATAATTAGTGAGGTCAGTTTGCGTATTGCGATGAGGAGGCTCCTATGATCCTTTAGGATTTCTTGTGAATATCCTAGATGGATTATTAAGTGTGATCGTGCTATTATGTTTAGTGTGGCAGTGGAGGTCACCGTGTGACCAATGACAAACTGCAGTGTATTTTTAATATGGTTAGTATGTGTAGTTGTGCAAGTTAGCTTGTGAGTCACAGGGTGACTAGGACAAGCTATCTTAATGGTAATTTGTGTACCGTGATCGGTAGCAGAAAGTGTTTGTGTAAGTATCGTGGTTTGAGCTTGCCGAGTGTGGTGGTCCGGCGCTATTCTGGAATGCCTCTCTAGTCGGGTACCCCAGGTTCTTTGTGAGCCAGGCACGTGTGTTGTTGTGCTCGGGGTTTTGTCCCGGTACTTGTGTTGTACTGTTGAGGTCCGTGTCGTCTTCCTGGACACCCTCACTCCTGTGCTTGAGTTGTACGTCCGGCTGAGGGAAAGACGACAGTAGGGCAGCGGCTGTGTGTGGGTGTGTAGTCGCTTGTAGCGCGCTCGTAGTTGGGGGTACGGACACCAGTAGTCGACACTGGTCCCCAGCTAGTCCTGTTTTCCAGTGCCTCACTTTAGAGTGCTCCGGCCAGAGACTCTAGAGGTGCCAGGCATGGGCCTGTAGCTGTGTGTCTGCAGGTGTGGTGTTGGTTGGTCTCCACAGTTGTTTGACTTCTTTCTTGTGGAGCGGCAGTTGGACCTTTCGTCCGTTACTGCGAGGCTGAGAGGTTGTTCTTGTGTTGTGTTGTCCGGGTTGGATACTGGCCTGATCAGCCAGTAGTCCATCCAGTGTGGTGGCGTCGTTCTTCGCGACTCGTGCTTTGTTAGCTCAGTTGGGTGGTAGTAGTGACGTCGTTCCCTTCCGACTCATGCTTTGCTACTTGTCATAGTTCGTGAGTTGTGACTCGTGGTCGAGGTTTGACCAGTTCGAGGTGTGCCCTAGTGTTGGCACAGTTGTGACTGAGTTATGGTTTGTGTGACTCGTCGATTAAGATTTCACTTGTAATGTTGTGTCTAAGTGAAGGCACAATATAATTGTGGTTCAGTGTGGTGTTTACCACCTTCTTATACCTGTGTCGGGTGTTGTGTTGTGGTACCTCAGAGTAGAAGGTACTATATTCTTCGTGGGTTACCTTGTAGTATTATGGTGGTACATTGTGTACCAACCTTTCCGGGTACTTGTGTGATGTGGAGGTCTTGTGGTTTGACCTGCACTTGTTGTATCCTAACTGCTTTAAGTAGATCTTTGTTTATAAGATTATTGTGGATTAGTTTGTGATTATTAATTATGTTACCTTTGTGGGTAATTTGCCGATGAGGCTTGGCCTAGGCATATTGTGGTTTAGTAGAGTTGTGCTCCGTGGAGGCCGTATGAGACCTTCCACTTGTTGAGTTTACTTTTTGGGTATGAATCCAATTATAGTTTTAGGTATTATGGATTGGCTTCGTGGTAGCTAGTCCTATTGCCTTGTGTATAGTTTCCGACGTAGTGAGGTTGGAGTATAAAGGACCAGCTCCTTGTTAGCAGTCCTGTTACTCAAGTGTTTGAGGTTCACCTGTGAAGCTTGCAGCTTAGACAGTGTCTAGCCTGTGTGGCTTATAGCTTGGGCATCCAGTTGTTGTAATAGTGTGCCAGTGAGACTGTGGTTTAGGCACTTTAGTAGTTGGGCTGACTAATGATATTATGTTAGTCCTGTAGTCCTACTTTTCTTCTGAGGACTTTATGTTTATTATCATGAGCATGTTTAATGTTATTATTGTAATGATGTGAGCATGAAATGGTTTGGCTATTGTTGTGCCAGTGAGACCCATTGGGGTGAGGTGTCTGTGGTTACAGTGTTGTTTTGGGTAGCCCCTACTGAGCCAGTGACTTGTTGAGGCTCACTCCCCTACAGTTCTTTTCAGGGCTTGCCGTGTGTTTGACTTGCAGCGGTGTTGTGACAGACTTGTACCACCAGCAGTGTGTGTAGTAGTTAGAGTTGGTGTGAGCTTGTGCTCCCTCGGGGTATGCCCCAGGTAGTTGTACTCTTTTAGTTGGACATGTATTAATGTAATGGGACAGTTGTACAATTTGTGAACAGATATGAGCACATGTACTTTCTTGTGTTTTATATTCTTGTGGTTTGTCTTTTATACTCTTACTGGACACGTGTGTGAGATATCCCTTGCGAGACTTCGGTCCGTTCGCGGGAGGCGGATCTGGATATGGAGCCTTATTGGGCATAAGTACCTCGATCCGTTACAGTTGGTATCAGAGCAATGTTCAGTTAGAATATGAAAAGACATTGAAAGTATAATGTCCCAATACATGGATTAATGTCCAATGCTGGTAGTAAGTCTGTGGTTTTGTGTGATATGAAGTAGTTTTTACGTGAGCTTTTGGCACGTAAACCGTGTGTTTCTGTTTGTTAGATTGGCAATTGGGAGCAGTTGTTGTGCCACAATGTGGATAGTAGCATAAGTTTGTGGTAGCATCTTGGCACTAGTGCAGTTAAAGCAGTTAAAGTATAGTATTTAAAAGTTTTCAGTTGCAGAGATTAGAGAAGAAAGGTAAAGTAGTGCCCTGAGAGGGATATACCTGTTATATGTTAGTAAATTAGAGTTAGCAGAGACAAGTATAGAGTATTTCTGTGATAGATCAGTTTGGTTGTTAAAGATTTGCAGTTAAAGGATTGAAGAGATTAACAAGTTTGGATATGGAATTCAGTAAGTAATTATAATGAGATAGAAAGTTGGCAGAGACAGGTGTATGGTAACAAGGTGATAAGGATCAGGTCAGTGTGTGTGTGATAAGTTGCAGTTGAGAACCTCAGCAAATGTATTGTGGCATTAGAGATCTGAGTCAGATGATATTAAGAATAGTGTGGATAAGAATGTGATTAGTATTATGAAGAGTTTGATATGATTAAGTAAGGCAGATCAGCTTTAAAAGAGGTATCAGTACATAAAGAGCAGTGATTTATGGCAGATAGATTAATATGCCTGAGATCAGAAATTTGAGAAAAATGTTGTTATGAATAATGATGGTAACAGAAAATGTGATATGAAGATTTGTATAAATATGCATGAGGATCAGTTGAATAAAGAAAAGAGAAAAGAAGAATTTGTGTGCAATAAGATTTTCTGAGAATTGCACAAGAGGAATATTAGTTGATGAATGGCAGATTATGAGGAATTTTTTCAGAAAGAGTATTTAATGAAATAAGAGATTATTTTGCGATATGATCAAAATATGGAGTTTATATAAAGAAAAGATGTGGATCAAGAAAGGAGGAATTTAGCAAATGATGAAGTAATAAAGTCAGATGATCAGAAAATGTCAGTTAGAGTTTGCATATTGATGCAAAGAAATGATTCAATTGAGCAGAAAGGAATTGTTATTAAGATATTTCAGAGTTTATGCAGGAGCAGATTGATAATTAAAGAGTATTTGGAAAGTTATGTACAAAAGTATGAGATTAGCTAGAGAATATCAGTAAAGCAGGAAAGATATATGAAGAGCCAATATACAATAGGGTTTGCAAACAGAAATGCAGTAATTTCTTCAGTATGAATTAATTGAATAAGATGATTTGAGAAGCAGTTGAAGTTGAAGCTAGAAGAAAGTAATTGAAAGTAATACTGTGAGCAGAAATTGTGGAATATTTTGCAAAAGTGTTCAGTGTGATCAGAGTAGCGCAGCGGAAGTAGAAGCAAAGAAAGATTTAATATTAGAGATTGTTCAAGTTTGCTGAATAAGGAAAGTGTAAAATTTTGCGCAGCGGAATAAAGGAACAAAGTTTATTATGATTTTTAATCAGAGATGACTTTAAACGGTATGAGCAGAATAATATGAAAGGACAGAAAATTCAAAGATGGTGATTGGTTTTTTCTCTAAGAGGTGTCAGTTGCAAATGTAAATGCAGATGAGGCAGGATAACAGCACACAGTGATAAAGAAAATGGTGGTATGAAAGAATATTACAGTGTAAGATATTTGAGAAAGATAAAGCGGTCTCGAAAGAAATGTTGCAAACACAGCCAGAAATTGTGGAAGCAGGTTCAGTCTAAGGAGATAAAGCGTCATTGGCAAGGTAGAATCGCCTACAATTGAAAAGTAAAGAAAAGCAATGGAATTGACAGAACAGAGTAATTGTGAGATGAATTGAAAGCTGAAGCAGAGAAAGAGTATCCTACTTGTTCTGTGTTCGGTTTCATTTGTTTTTAGGTGATAATTTGGTTTATTGTGATTTGTTTTATTGTCGAGGACGACATTTGTTTTTAGGTGATAATAATGTAACGTCGCGCGTTTTCCGGATCCCCGTGGATCCAGGTTTAGTGGGTTGGTGGCCAATGTGAGGCCCATTAGTGTTGTGTGTTTCTTATTAGATCCTTACCGGGTTTGTTTTGGGTTTGTGTTGGTGTTCAGCTTGCTGGACACCAGCAGTATGTTGGCGTCCATCGATAAGGACGTCGACTGTTGAACTTGGCGTCAAGCTTTGTGGACGTCTAGTTTGGCGGTCTGGTTAAACGCCCAGGGGTTGACGTTAACCTGACATGCCTGTGTTTTTATGGCAGACCCGAGCCCTGTTCTTTCCTCTCTCTCTCCTCTTCCTCTTCCCCCACCTTCACCCTTGAGCTTCTTCGCGAGTTCTGGCGGTTGGCGGGAGCTCGTGGGAAGGCCGTGGTGCGCGTGGTAGCGGCAGATCGGGCGGGGATGACGGATTGGAGCGCGGTGTTCGTGGGACGTTTCTCGGGGTTCGGCATGATTCAAGGTTCTTCGGGAGTTTAATTGCGTTTCTGAGGTAGGGGACGAACCTGTTAGCTCGATAGAAACATTAAAACGACTTAATTACTTGAACCAGCATTTTTATTGTATTTTCGGATTAAGTTGCACCATGTGGGGTTAATGGTGGTTTGAGTAATTTAGCGAATGAAACATGTTGTAATGGGTTGTTTCGGGTTCTGGTATGTTAAAGGAACTGCTTTTATATGTTTTTCTGTAGTTTAAATGGTTGGGAAACCTGTAGATTCGGATTAGGGTTTCTGCAGGGTCTGGGGCTGAAGATCTTGGCGTCAACATCGATTGACGCCAGGCTCATCAGCCGAGATATAAACGGCTAGATCGCTTGCCGTCTATTTCTTTTAAGCGGCAGTCGATGTTGCCGCCAACTTGTGCATGTATCCATGCAGTGTGGTTTACGTAACTTTTCTGGTTATGAATATTACTTGTTTGTGTGTGCATGGCGATGACCGGTGTGAGCCAGTGCATTTGTTATGCTCTGGAGCATTTGCTCATGTAATGGCATGTTTTACGTGAATAATGGTGGTGCACGTAGAGGTTTAAGTATGTGCATATCGTCCATGTGTTGGACATCTGTTTTCATAGATAATGTGTGATATATTCATCGTGAGGTATTATACTCGTGACATCTACGAGGTTTAGATGCCATGCATATGGTTTGTATGATCATGGCATACCGTGCTTATTGTGATTAATATTAGTGAGGTCAGTTTGCGTATTGCGATGAGGAGGCTCCTATGATCCTTTAGGATTTCTTGTGATTATCCTAGATGGATTATTAAGTGTGATCGTGCTATTATGTTTAGTGTGGCAGTGGAGGTCACCGTGTGACCAATGACAAACTGCGGTGTTATTTTTAATATGGTTATATGTGTAGTTGTGCAAGTTAGCTTGTGAGTCACAGGGTGACTAGGACAAGCTATCTTTAATGGTAATTTGTGTACCGTGATCGGTAGCAGAAAGTGTTTGTGTAAGTATCGTGGTTTGAGCTTGCCGAGTGTGGTGGTCCGGCGCCTATTCCGGAATGCCTCTCTAGTCGGGTACCCCAGGTTCTTTGTGAGCCAGGCACGTGTGTTGTTGTGCTCGGGGTTTTGTCCCGGTACTTGTGTTGTACTGTTGAGGTCTGTGTCGTCTTCCTGGACACCCTCACTCCTGTGCTTGAGTTGTACGTCCGGCTGAGGGAAGACGACAGTAGGGCAGCGGCTTGTGTGTGGGTGTGTAGTCGCTTGTAGCGCGCTCGTAGTTGGGGGTACGGACACCAGTAGTCGACACTGGTCCCCAGCTAGTCCTGTTTTCCAGTGCCTCACTTTAGAGTGCTCCGGCCAGAGACTCTAGAGGTGCCAGGCATGGGCCTGTAGCTGTGTGTCTGCAGGTGTGGTGTTGGTTGGTCTCCACAGTTGTTTGACTTCTTTCTTGTGGAGCGGCAGTTGGACCTTTCGTCCGTGACTGCGAGGCTGAGAGGTTGTTCTTGTGTTGTGTTGTCCGGGTTGGATACTGGCCTGATCAGCCAGTAGTCCGTTCCCGTGTGGTGGCGTCGTTCTTCGCGACTCGTGCTTTGTTAGCTCCAGTTGTGGTTGTAGTGACGTCGTTCCCTTCCGACTCGTGCTTTGCTACTTGTCATAGTTCGTGAGTTTGTGACTCGTGGTCGAGGTTTGACCAGTTCGAGGTGTGCCCTAGTGTTGGCACAGTTGTGACTGAGTTATGGTTTGTGTGACTCGTCGATTAAGGTTTCACTTGTAATGTTGTGTCTAAGTGAAGGCACAATATAATTGTGGTTCAGTGTGGTGTTTACCACCTTCTTATACCCTTGTTCGGGTGTTTGTGTTGTGGTACCTCAGAGTAGCAGGTACCTATATTCTTCGTGGGTTACTTGTAGTATTATGGTGGTACATTGTGTACCAACCTTTCCGGGTACTTGTGTGATGTGGAGGTCTTGTGGTTTGACCTGCCACTTGTTGTATCCTAACTGCTTTAAGTAGATCTTTGTTTATAAGATTATTGTGGATTAGTTTGTGATTATTAATTATGTTACCTTTGTGGGTAATTTGCCGATGAGGCTTGTAGCCTAGGCATATTGTGGTTTAGTAGAGTTGTGCTCCGTGGAGGCCGTATGAGACCTTCCACTTGTTGAGTTTTACTCTTCTTGGTATGAATCCAATTATAGTTTTAGTGTATTATGGATTGGCTTCGTGGTAGCTAGTCCTATTGCCTTGTGTATAGTTTCCGACGTAGTGAGGTTTGGAGTATAAAGGACCAGCTCCTTGTTAGCAGTCCTGTTACTCAAGTGTTTGAGGTTCGCCTGTGAAGCTTGCAGCTTAGGCAGTGTCTAGCCTGTGTGGCTTATAGCTTGGGCATCCAGTTGTTGTAATAGTGTGCCAGTGAGACTGTGGTTTAGGCACTTTAGTAGTTGGGCTGACTAATGATATTATGTTAGTCCTGTAGTCCTACTTTTCTTCTGAGGACTTTATGTTTATTATCATGAGCATGTTTAATTGTTATTTATTGTAATGATGTGAGCATGAAATGGTTTGGCTATTGTTGTTGCCAGTGAGACCCATTGGGGTTGAGGTGTCTGTGGTTACAGTGTTGTTTGGGTAGCCCCTACTGAGCCAGTGACTTGTTGAGGCTCACTCCCCTACAGTTCTTTTCAGGGCTTGCCGTGTGTTGGCTTGCAGCGGTTTTGTGACAGACTTGTACCACCAGCAGTTGTGTAGTAGTTAGAGTTGGTGTGAGCTTGTGCTCCCTCGGGGTATGCCCCAGGTAGTTGTACTCTTTTAGTTGGACATGTATTAATGTAATGGGACAGTTGTACAAATTTGTGAACAGATATGAGCACATGTACTTTCTTGTGTTTTATATTCTTGTGTTTGTCTTTTATACTCTTACTGGACACATGTGTGAGATATCCCTTGCGAGACTTCGGTTCGTTCGCGGGAGGCGGATCTGGATATGGAGCTTATTGGGCATAAGTGCCCCGATCCGTTACATACCTCTGGTGGGAATACACTCTACAGAAGGGGACTTATGGAGTTTTGCTCAGATGCCTGGATGAAGATGAAGTATGGAAGGTGTTGAGGAAGCCCATTCGGGTGCATGTGGTGGCCATGTGAACAGCCAAATGCTTGCCAAGAAAATCCTTAGGCAAGGTTTTTATTGGCCTACTCTAGAGGAGGATTGTTCTATCTTTGTCTGTCGGTGCGTTCAAGTGCCAACTGCACGCCAACAAAATCCATTCTCTTCCTCTACACTCCACCCAATATCCTCCCCATGGCCTTTCGCTATGTGGGCTTTCGACATCATTGGTCCCCTTGGTGATCCTAACTCCCAGAACAAAATGAAGTCATTCATCCTCACTGCAACGGAGTACTTCACCAAATGGGCAGAAGTCGAAGCATACGCAAAGATCAAGGTGACAACCGTCTGTAAATTCATCATGAGAAACATCATCACTAGGTTCGGCATCCCGAGTACCATCATCACCGACAATGGACCTCAGTTTGTCTCTCAGGAACTGCGTGACCTCTGCAACAGGTATAAAATTGCATTGCATCATTCATCTCCTTACTATCCGCAAGGAAATGGCCAAGCAGAGGCCACGAACAAACTTTAATTAAAACTATTAAGAAAATGTGTGAGGCTAACAAATTCTCGGACAGGCCGTACGTAGTTAAGGAAGCATATCTAGGCAACGCGTACAGGCTAGTCAATGCGGAGGTGAGGAGCTTTCTCACCCTTGGAATGGGCTTCATCTCAAGAAATACTACCCCTAGGTGTTCGGAATTGCGTGGTACACGGACCCTAAAATGAAAAGATGTCATTTTTATTTCATTTCCTATTCTTGGTGGGTTAGCCTGAGGTATCGACACCCACACACTTACACGCCCACCCCTATAAAGCTAGAGGCACGAAATCTAAGGAAAATCAACGCCAAACCAAGAATCTAGGGCAGTACCCGCTTCTTTCCCACTCGGTCAGCCAGTAGAAAGGGAAACATGAGGGATCGACCTCAGAATCTACCCAAAAACTCAAACGGGTGTAGGTCAAGGCATAATAAGGGGGAAAAAAAAAAGATCAATGTAAATCCAAATCAAAAGAGCCAAAATAGGCAAATCAATCAAATGTAAAAGCATGTCAAGAGCGGCAAAGTCCCTACAGAGATCCAAATGGACCCGAACGTAAGCATGCCAAAACCCCAAAAGCCAAAAAAACCGAACCCTACTGAGTATAAGGGCAGAGGAATGAGTGTCTCCCCGGTCGCCCAGACTATTGGTGGACTTCCTAAACACTTCCTCCCTTCTCCCCCACGGGTATGCCCTAGGGTCAAGGCAAGGCAACGATCAACTAAAGAGGATGTCGCCAAAAGCCACCTAGGGTAAAGGCACCACTTAAGCATGTCCAACCTCTCTCTAACACGTCCAGGAGTGGTTAATGAACTCTTAAAGATGCCGAGTATTTCAAGGTCCAAGTACCATGTTTTTCCAAATAGAGCGGATCCCCTTCATTCCGCGCGTCTTTTTAGAAGGGACTATGTCGGGTTTCGGCTCTCATCCCAAAACCCAAAAAAATAAATACTTCAAAATCCAAAAAAATTTGAATACTTTAAAATCCAAAAAAATCGAATATTCCAAAAACAAAAAAAATCGGATACTCCGAAATCCAAAAAAATTGTGAATATTTTCAAAAGCAAAAAAAATTATATTTCAAAAGCAAAAGCAAATAAAAATCGACTATTCCAAAAACCAAAAAATTGAATACTTCAAAATCCAAAAAAAATCGAATACTCCCAAAACCCAAAAAATTGTGAATATTTCCAAAATCTAAAAATCACATATTTCAAAATCCAAAAAAGTCATATATTTTCACACAAAAAAATCAAATACTTCAAAATCTAAAAAAAATCGTCATACTTCATCATGCTTGAATGCATCAAACGCATCTCCATATTTAATTTTCTGTTAGCATATGTTTGCTCGCATGTTGCATTATGTTATCATGGAGTTCTTTCACCTTTCGCCTTATTAATAAAGGCTAATCCTCTTGACAAAACTATGAAGCCTAATCTGCCTAATGCACAAGAGGCTGAGCCAAAATAGACATTTTACATGTTTGTTCAAATAAATTACAGGCACAAGGGAGGAAGAACGCAACGAACGCATGTATATATATATGTGGCCCAAGGGGGGACTTGCCCCAAGTACATTATAAGTGCCCAACCGAGCATACAACATCATCAAAGGTAAGGAAAAAGTACATATCATGGTGGGTGGCCTAGGTCTCGCCACCGCTCTCAGCTGGTCGGGGGTGCTGTCGACTACTCTCAGCCTCTCTCGGGTCTGCAGTCGAAAGCGGGGCAGGAGGCCTCATGCAGGCGCATGAACCGGTGGACCCTGGGCGGTGCGTGCCTCCTCAACGTTCCTTAGGTACTGAGACGACGTCGCAATATAGCTCCCGGAGTAGGCACTGGCTCGCCCCTCCTGCACCGCGTGCTCGTGTCCACGTCGGTACCGGTCCTCTGCCTCTTGCAGCAAGCGCTCAGAGGCAACCAAACTCGCGCGCGCCTCCACCACCTACTGGGTCAGCCACTCCCGCTCTGGTCCCAGTGGCTGCGCTCCTGGTCCCATCGAGCCTGTTCCCACTCACGGTCTCGGCACTCCACAGCAAGCATGATGCGGAGCTCTACAGCCTCCCGAGGCAGGTCCGAGTCCTGCTGAGTGTGACCTATGTCCGCAGCTCGGATAGCTGCTGCGACAGCTCGGCCATCTAGACACGGGTGCTTGTCTCCCGTGTGAGTGCGCTCTGAAGCTTGCCGACTGCAAGTGAATAGGCACAGGTAAGTATAAACAACAGTCCAATTCATGCATAAATCTAATTAAATACTTACCCGTGCAATGAGGTCACCTCCGCCTCCTCCGCCCTAGCCACTGCCACCGCCAGCTGCTCCCGGAGTGAAGTCATCTCCAGGTCGAGTGCACTCCGGCTCGAGGAGGCACCTGCCCGTCGATGCGCTCCACGGTCGCCTGAGCGGCATGCTACACGAATAAAAAAAATCAATTCAGCACATGGTAAGGTAAAATAAAGCAAAGGTATGATTTTTCAAAGACTTATCAGTGCATCCAGCGCCTCCCGTGCCTTCGTCAGCTGCGCCTCCGTGCCCGCCAGCTGGGCCCGTAGCTTATCGATGAGGTCGTTCCGAGCGTCCTGCATATGCACATGTTTGTTAGAATATCATGCATATCATATCTAAAGCAAATTAAAGTTAGAAGTGATACCCTCGCCGGCCTCATGAAGTCCCGGCCCCCGTACTCCTACTGGAAACACTGGAGGTAGGCGACGTTGTCGGCAGTGTCCAACCCCATAATCTATCTGCCGCGTTGCCAGTCAGCAAACTGCTTGGGGAAGCGCAGGCGCCAGTCCACCAGCTTCGCCTTCCCCCGCGTCCTCCTCCCAATCCCCCGGAGCTCCGTCTCCTCGTGCCACACCTGGTGCAGCCCCAGGGTGCGAGCGGCTAGCCGGAGGCAAAGCGGCTCGATCTCGTTCAGGCAGTGGACCCAAAGGTCCCGCCCGAACCGAGGTCGGCTGCTCTCGACCCACGGCTGGCCGTCGTCAGTCATGCCCACGTAGGGCTGCCACACGACCTGCACACATGCATTGGTTAGTCACATGTAATAATTTATATTCAAATGCATGAATTGAAAAAGAAAATAAAGGCAAGCACGTACCAGGAGTGCCAGGAAATCCCGGATGTCTCGACGAAGAGTGTCGAGCTGGAGTGAGAACATGGGGGAGGTCACCACCGGGAGCCACCTAAGAGCGAGGGGCAGCGCGTCGGGGCGCACCTGGGTCGCCCGCCCGAAGGGAATGTAATGATACGACCACACCTGCATACACACACCGATTAGCTTAACTGATAAATTTCAAGTGAAGGAAAGAAAAGGAGTCAAAGTTAAGAACCATACATGTAGAAAGGGCACAAATCCGCCCACCATAGTCTCCCAACCGGTGCCGCTGGAGAGGTCAACAAAGGTGTGCGCTAGGAAGGCCTCACCCTAGGCGTACTGCCAACAGAACCTCCTAAGGTCCTTGTCAACCCGCTCGCTATCCTCAGGGTCCTGGCCATAGATTGCTCGGGCCAGCCCCGCTGCCCGCTGCATGAACTCGTGTAATGTCTCCTCACCCCCCTGCCTCACCCCTCGGAGGCCCAAACTCTCCAAAAGTGCTACCCGGCCGACCATCCTCCGGTCGCCAAGGTCATCCTCCCCCATGGGCTCCAAGCCCAGTAAGTCCTACATGTGCTCGGTGTAGTCGGCGTACGTGACCCCCGTCACCGCCTCTCCATCCACTCCTAGACCCGTGATCCGGGCTACATCTTCCAAACTGGGCACCATGTGCCCCCATTGGAACAAGAAGGCTCTGCTCACCCGATCCCATCGCTCCCTCAGTGCCTGTATCAAGGGGCTATCCACATAAAAGGGCTCGATCTCCAAGATCGGCCCAAACCTTATCTCCCAGACTCTCTCCCTCTGGAAGTCCGGGAGCCCCTGATACGCCGCTAGGATCAGTGGCCACTGCGTCCTCGGCTTCATAATGCCCTGCACACAACATACACAAGCCAACACAAGTCAGTACACATTAAAAAAAATCACAAACTGTGCAAAGTCAAGCCAAAATTTTACCCCTCAGATAGCCCGTTGAATCGCGTCCAACACAGTGGCCGCGGTTCAATTTTTGAAACGCGTCGCCAAGTAAGCCGCATTTAAAGTTGAAACGCGGCAGCCTTAGCCGCCGCGATTCATCCGCGCGAACCGTGTCTACTGTAGTGGAAGCGATTCATGCCTCACCTTCCGGCGCCGATGGCGCTTCCCCCTCTCCCTTCCGTCCAAAAAACCAAGGCTAGGGTCTTAGGCTTATGTCTCTGACTGTGGGGGGACCTCCCAGCCGAGCCGCCCTCTCATCATCAAGAGAGAAGAGAGGAAAGAGAGAGAGAGAGAGAGAGAGAGTCTGGGTAGGCGAGAGAGAAGAGGGCAAAAGAGAGAGAGAAGGAATCGAGAGAAGAGGGAGAGAGAGTTAGAAAGGAAGAGAGAATGGGAGAGATGAAGGCTCGAGGTCGCCGGGTGCCAAAAGGGTGAGCAGCCGGCGCCTCGAGCGTTTATAGCCTCCGGGGGTTTCGAAATCATGTCCAGTGCAGTGGACACGAATTGGAACCGCCTTCCTTAATTGCGTCCGCCTGAGCCACCGCGATTCAGAAGCCATCATTACCCCGGCGCAGACTAGAAGTGCGATTTTTGAAATTTTGAAGTACGATGAAAACTCATTGGGGACAAAGGACGCAATTAGATTGGAAGGCATCGGCTATGGTGGATGCGGATCAAGGACATATGTGTGGCGTCTGCAGCGGACGCAGTTCAAGTGTTCACCCGAGGCTGTTTTGGGGAGGAAAATCAAAGTGTTACATGAAAACAATCACATTTAAGGGTACAATTGGCCATGCAAACAACATAACATAATTCTTATTGAGGATGCATTCCCACAATTTACAAACGGCCACCTTGGGCCAAAGTTTCCCAAGTTCCCTACATAGCCCATCCAATCATTTTTCCTCACTACATTTAGGACCGGCCTCCTAAAGGAGCACACTTCCCAGAGCACTTTTATTGTGTCCGCCTCCTCGCCGTCATGTTTGTACCAATGTCCCAGCTTTTGATTGGCGAGAGGTGAGACGGCCCTTCAAAGTTGCGTCGTGGAAGCCCGAGTTGAGGAAGGCAACGATGTGGATTGTAAGGACGAACTCGGACGCCCTGATCAACCATAAATCCACACCAGGTGCTAGCCGAGTCTGCAAGTCCTGGTGAGAAGAGGCGTCGGAGTGCAAGTAAACGTGTTCCGGGCATGCTTTGGAAGTAATCACGCCAATCGCCCGCATTTTGAGTTGTGGCACCCGGTTGGCCACATGCCCTTCTAAGCCAACTATATTATCCAGGTGCTTAAGCGGACTCTTGGAAAAGATCCGGGACGATCTAGAGACTTCATTGCTCACATCAAACTTGAAGTGTAGGTCAGTCCAACAAGTAAATAAAAGCATTCAACCATAAGGAGGCCTACCCAAGCTCGCCGCCGTCAGTCCGCTGTAGAGGAAGGCTAGCACCACCGGTCTCAGTCTCTCTGTAACGGCCCTGGATATTTATACCCAATAAGGGTCCATATCCAGATCCGTCCCGCGAATGGACCGAAGTCTCGCAAGGGATAGCTCGAACACGTGTCCAGGAAGAATATAAAAGAAAAACACAATAGTAAGAGGCACAAGAAAGGATATGTGCTCATATCTGCATATACAATTTACAACTGTCCCATTACATTATTACATGCCCAAATTATAAAGAGTACAACTACTTGGGGCATACCCTGAGGGAGCACAAGCTCACATAACTGTACTAACACTGCTGTTGGTGGTACAAGTCTGTCACGACACCTCTGCAAGCCACACCAATGGTAAACCCTGAAAAGAACTGTAAGGGAGTGAGCCTCAACAAGTCACTGGCTCAGTAGGGAACCACCCAAAACCACACACAACACGGAGAACCTCAACCCCAATGGGTCTCACTGGCAACACCAGAAGCCAATCATTTCATGCTTACAGTAAAGCGTAATTATATCAATTCACACCAATTATGGAAATAAGATGAGACAACGGGGAACTAGCACCACGCTACTAGTCTGCCAATAAATGGAAAGCCTAGGCCACAAGGCATACCACCTCAACAGCTGGTCGCCTAAACTGTAAGCCACACAGGCAAAGCATTGCCTAAGCTACTAGCTTCACTGGCAAGCCTCTAACATATGAGTAACAGGATTGCTAACCAAGAGCTAATCCTTTATACCCTTAAATCATAATGTATCGAATGTCACACTTAAGAAATAGGACTGGCTATCACGATGCCAATCCATCGTGCTCTAAACCTTATTCGGACAAAGAAGGGTAAACACAACAGTGGAAGGTCTCACCGTATGACCTCCACTTCACCACCTGAAAAGGATAGTACTCAGCGTACTACGGGAAACCAGTATTCACAAAGAGTACAGGTACCTAGCATCACGAGGGTACACCACGGAACACAAACACAAATGTGCCACCACGAGGGCACACCACAACCAATCAGACACAAGCAGTGAGTCTCCGCTCACTAACCACAATAACAACTGTGCCAACACCATGGCACACCTCGACGCGTAAAACCACAACTAACACACGCTACAACTGGTAGCAAAGCACGAGCCGGAAAGCACGATGCCACCACATGGGACAGACTACTGGTCATGACGCCAGTATCCAACCCAGACAACACAGCACAAGAACTACCTCTCAGTCTCGCAGTCACAGACGTAAGATCTAACTGCAGCTCCACAACACAAGTAAGGCCAAAGAAATGTGGAGACCAACCAAACCACCACGACCTATAGGTCACACACCCTGCAGGCCCATGCCTGGCACCTTTAGAGACTCTGACCTGAGCTCTCTAAAGTGAGGCACTGGTAACAGGACTAGCCAGGGCCCAGTACATCTACTGGTTTCCGTAACCCCCAGCTACGAGCGCGCTACAAGTGACTAAACACAAACTCTCACAAGTCACTGTCCCACTGCTGTCTTTCCCTCATCCGGACGACAACTCTCCCTAAGAGTGAGGGTGTCCAGGAAGACGACAAGACCTCGATGGTACCACTGCACCGGGACAAGCCCTAAGCACACACAGGTGCCTGGCTCACACAAAACCTGGGGCACCCAACTGAAGAGGCATTCCGGAATAGGCGCCGGACCAGCAAACTCAGCAATGCACAAACCACGATGTATACTTATATATTCTTTATTACAAACCAAAGTACAACTGTCAAGAATAGCTTAACCTCGGTCACCCTGTGATCTACAAACTACCTCACATAAATACACATGTAAACCATGATAACCAATTACAAACTGGCCTATCATTGGTCATCACATGACCTCCTTTCTGCATACATACCATATACACTAACTATACATTAACTCTTAACCTTACTTACATTACACTATTAAACCATCTTTATTAGTCCATAAAGGATGCTACAAGACTGAGGCTAGGTTCACACTTGAACCATCATTGCCTAGCCATCACAATACTATGTGCCATGCACATATTCATATTAGGTAAACACCACACCAACTACGTAAACCATAGTAAACCACCCACCAACCACGTGGGCAACATGCTCATAGAGCTTTACAGGTGCCAATGCATCTCTTACCAAAACCATGCACGTTAAACATTGATAATCGGATAACCATAACACGAAAAGCATGCAAAGCAGAACCCTCGACTGTGTTCGCGACAGAGGCCATGACCGCCTTCTGATCGCGACACCACGATATGTCATGATAAGAAACCTGTCGCAATGGGTCGGCCTATCGCGATCTAGTCGCGACAGCAAGGTCGTCGCCTTCTCAGGAGAAAACCCTAATCCGGGAACCATCCGGATCTTCCATGCAAACCACCCTAAATCCCATTTCAACCTGTTTTCATGCTCATTTCACCTCCTAGACATGGTATCTACTATTTAAAGCAATAAACAAACCAATATGCAATCACGTAACAAATCAAGGTAGAACTCCCTACCTTCACAAAGAACGCGCAATCCATGCATGGCGCGGCGTTTCCCCCACTCCTCGCGTCGTCCTCGCGTCGAGAGCACGATGAGAATCCCGTCAAAACGTCGATTCACCCAGAAAACCTGCGATAGCTTCTCTCTCAGTCGAGCAGAGCTTGTGAAAGCTCTGTTCGGCCAGCCTGCTTAAAAACTGCACAGCGATTGGGATCGCGACGTACCTTCCCGTCGTGACCTGATCGCGACGGACTAAGGCGTCGCCTTCCCATTCCTGACGTCAGCAAACTCCACTCCATGCGCGACACGCGGCGCACATGCAGACGTCGACCCCAGCGACGGCAACCAGAACGCGACCCCCACTACCGACGTGTTCAGAACGTGACCTACACCCTCATCGCGTTTACATCCAGTGAACCAACGGGCACCACGGGCCTAACCTACTGGCCCACTAAGCTCCACATAGTGCGCGAAACCACAACAAAGCCCAATGACCCCATATTGGTCATGAGAACCATACCAAAACCAATAAACACAGATCTGAACTACCACTAATCAACAATCCGCGAAGATCCGAAAAATGCACTACGTTACACTCTCACCTTCCCAAATGCTGCATACCACACCCAGTTGATCCTCCTCCAGCACATCATCGATTGAGGGGAAGAGGAGTGCGCCCGCCACGCAAATGGTGAACCCCTTCATCACTTGTTCCAGCCTCTCACCATCCCCTGCCCTTGGTAACTCCTTCATGGTCCAGGCCGCCATCTTTTGCAAATTTATACCTTTTTCGGTCCTGAGACCTTGGGCCTCCCTTGCATCCATGAAGCCTTCAAGCACCGTCCTACTCATATAGCACCTCGGCATGATCACCATCTCATCTTCCTCGCCTCGTTTCATTCGCTTCAAGCCTAGCAAAATCTCAACCTCTTCCAATAGGATAGTAGCTTCAAAGGCCTTGAAGAAGAAGGTGTGGGTTTGAGGATGCCATAGTTCAACTAAAGCCCCCAGAGCCACCAAGTCAGGTGGATCTCGTGGTATCTTTTGGCATGAACGGCAAGGTTATTGATCCCCCACTTCTTAAGGATGTTGGTCATGTCCAAGGTGATAGTGGAGGTGAGTTGTTGAAGCCATGGGAGGCGCATATAGCGCCGGTTGCCCAGGAAAAGTGGGTAATCCTATGTGCATGGGCATGGATGGTCATGGAATTGCATGGGAAATATGTGCATGGTCATGGAGATGAGGGGATCGGCCATTGGAAGAGGAAGAGAGAAAGAAAAGAAAAGAAAGAAGAGAGGAAGAACACCAAGAACACATTAAGAGCACGTCAAAAATGAGAAGAACACATTAAAATCAAAGCCTAAAGATCAAATCTACTTACCAGTTGGCTTGAACAAGCTTGCAAATGTGTCCTTCCACTTGACTCAACCTTTGGAATCCCTCCATTCTTGATCTCTTGGGATGGGAGAAACCACCATACTCCATTGCACCAAGCCTCTTCTTCTTCTTCTCTTCTCCTTCTCCTTGCTCCACTTTCTTGAATATTGCACCTTGGAGGGAAAGAGGGCATGAAAAGAAATGCAAAGGCATGAAAAGGGCAAATGGGAGGGTGTTTTGTAACCCCTTGGCCGGAGGCAAGCCCTCCCCCATGCAATAAAGGTAGCAAAAGACAAAAACAGTGCAAAATGTCAAGTCTCGGATCATAGGCATGAATCGCGTCCGATGCAGTGGACGCGATTCACAAGTGAAAGGCGTCTAGCATCCCCACTGCAATTTCCAAGCAATATGAATTTCATTTTTTCGGTATTAATTATTGTTTGTCAATACTAATGAGTCCTGAGTGTAGGATCTGGGCATCTTTCTCACCGCACAATTCATGATCATCTTCGGTGACTGCCACCTTTGGTATTGTATATATTGCATCTTACTATATAGTGTACCTTATTAAAGCACATCAAGGACCTTAAGGCTCTGATGAATCTGGGATTTGAGTTCCCCTCCTCCGCTAAAAACAATGATGATTCTATAGGATTCTTATGACTTGAGGATAGGCTGTTGCGTTGCAGAAGGACGATGGTTCCGTCGGTATTTGACTTCGGCACCATAACAATATTATCCTTGATTATCTTATATTTTCTTTTGTTTTAATCTTTTTTCTTTTAGCCCAGCATGCATCATGTAGGACTTCGATCATAATTTCGGGCGATCACTCTCGTCTTTAATTGAAGAGAACCACTCATTCCTCAAAGCCAATTAACATGAAAAATTCCACTCCGAGTCAAGTACCCAGTTCATTGTGTTGATGTTTGACGATCTTCTTTTGAGAAACTCATTTGCCTTGGATTCCTATTCCAATTCATCTAATCTCCCAAAGATCCACCTGAGGTAGTGGTAGACGTCTCTGATGGTGCAACCTAACGGATCGTGTCCTTAGGTACTTCCCCACCGCTGGAAGTTGATCTTTTTCCCTTTCATGCCCACGTGCACACTCCTTTTCCTTTCGTCCAACCATGAGTTTTCTCCTGAGATTTTCTGAAAGCTGCTCCACTTTGAATTGACAATGGCTCTAGTCGTATGTTGTTAAGGGTGTGTCTCATCACACCTTGGCGTCTACTTTTCAGTCACTCCACTTCATTCCACCTCATTCACCCTATTCCACTGCTCTCACTTCGTGTCACTCCGCTCCATTTCCTGCAAAGCAGACGCCAAGGCGAGGTAACTATAGAAACGCCATTTCGGCATCATTTCGAGTAAATTTCATGTTACAACGTGATGCCTCAAAGTGGCTCTCTTCAATTAACCCCTTGAGTAATTTTTCTATTTTTTTGGATTTTTCTAGGATTTTTAGGAATTTTCCTAAAGGGGTCAAAGGGGGCCTGATGTACTTAAATATTCGCGTCTAGTATAGTGGATGCCTCTTAAAAGGAGTTTGATCCACGGCGGGTAAAGTCGACGCATATCACACTTGCCTTTTCCGTACCTACTATCTTGATTCGCGTCGACAAAGCCGCCGCGATTAAAAGTCAAAGCCTAAGCCATGCACCTAAAGTCGTGGCATTTAAGAGGGGTCACGTTTCAAATGACGAGAAAACAAGAATCGCGTCTGGCTAAGTCGACGTGATTAAAAGTCAAAGCCTAAACATACCCCCCCCCCCTAAAGCCGCGCCATTTAAGAGCTCCCATGTCTCGAATCATTGCAAATTTAGAATCGCGTCCTCTTAGGTCGCCACATTTTCAAAGCCATCGATCAAATCATGATCGATTCTGTCAGAAGATCGATTCGGTTGGAAAATGCGGCGGTCGTCCCAGATGCGATTCTGAGTCCTAGCTATGATTAGCAAATCATACGGATCTTTTAAATTGCAGCACTTTTGTTGGATACGATTCATCGTAAAAGGCATCCACTGTCCCCAATGAAATCAAGAATTTTGTCTATAAATACAGACCAGGGGTCATTTGTTTCAAAAAAGATAATTCCCCAACCACGGTGAAGCCCTGTCGAACCGGCGCCTCGACCTCCGAGCCCAAAATTCCTAACCCCCGAGGCGAAGCCCTACCGGACCAAAAGCTCACGTTCTGGAGCCAAGAAGGAGCACGCTCAACGCAAGTCATCCCACATCTTCCCCCCTTGGGATTCGGAGCCTCCGTTCCTCTCACGAGCGTTGGAGCAAGGCGGGAGGGGCGTCTCTTCATCCCCTTCATCCATCCGAGCAACGGGCTACATCGCCATTCCCCCTCCCTTCCGTTCCTTTTCATTTAGTCTTCTTAGTGCATTTCGCTCATCTCATGTTTCCACACACACACATAGCATTTCTCCTTATCTACTCTTTTAGGGGTTTAGCACCACCCCGCGAGGTGTGTTAACACCCTTTTTTTTAATGTCTTTTCATTTCACTTCATTTGACCTTTTACTACACTTCATAGTCTAATCCATCTTTCACTTGTTTCTTGTTGTCTACTTTTGCAAGGTAACCATCGGAGCTAAATCTCCTTTATCGGCCGGCTGGTGGATGGAGGAAGAAGGACCCACACGACAACTCCCGCAATCTTCGGGTGAAGGTAAGTACGCACTTTCTTCCCTTTCTGCCATTTCATTCAGTACCCTCGCGTACCTGGCGATCACACACCCTATCCTCGTGCACACACGCACCGCTTTCTTCTTCCTTCACTTTTTTCTGCTTTTCCACCCATCTAAGCCCATTTCCTCTCTTACATAGCAAAAGTCTTCCTCCTTTTCTTTTTAAATCATTCCTTCTTTGTGGGATCGTGTTTCGAGAAAAGAGAAACACCGTCTATAGCTGGGTGGTCGGTGTGACTACCTAAGCAAGATGCTTTCTTTATTCTTTTTTTTATCATCATTTTTTTAATGAGTTTTTTACATGAATGGACATTACATACTGATCTGCATCTACCCCAGAATCACTCAATCTCGATGAGCTGGCTTTTATTTATTTGCTTGTGATGGGCTAAAGATATTGAAGTTCCCCCCAAGGTACATGGATTTTCTCTGTGCATTGAGTATCTTGAGTTGCTTATGCTCCTGGCTTGGATATTATAGCTTGCGTCTACCCTCCCTCCAGGCTAGCTAGTGCAAGCTGCTATATGTTTTCCTTTCTATTGCGTTGGAACCCCATGAGGGCGCGGCGGGTCCACTTTGTACTCGCCCACTTGCAGCTCTTCTTTTCTTATCAATGCTTCAATTTTATCTTTGAGGACATAGCAGTCCTCTATAACATGCCCCGGCAGTTAATGATATAAGTAGAACCGGGGATCGTCTTTCTTCTTGATGTCCTTCGTCCTTCTAGGCTTGGGTGGGACGATTTTGTTATGTCGACGCGCCCATTCAAAAAGAGTCTGTGTCTTTTCTTTTGGAAATGAGTATGACTTTTGCATCTTCTCTTGCAATGAACCCCTTTTATTTCGCTTCATTCGTTTTGGTAAAAGGAGAACCGTCTTCACTCTTTTGTCGTGTAGAGGCTTTGAGGTTCATAGTATGAACATCTGTAGGTGTTGGCCTTTTCCAAGCAATCTGTTTCCCTGACTTGATGCATAGGCAGGAGGATATTTGGAAAGGAATTATTCGATCTTGACACAACTTTATTTAGCCGGTCGAAGGACTTGATCTCAATGCCGATCATCTTTTCTAGGACATGCCTGCCCAAGTTTTGCTTGCATATTTGAATGGCGTCCTCTGGATGTAGTGGTCGTCTGCATCTCATGCTGATGAGATCTCTCCACCTTTTGACATAGTCCAGAGCCGATTTGTCGCTTTTCTGCCTGGTTGCAAATAAATCAGCCAGTGCGACTTCTCTTTCAACAATGTAGAATCTTTAATTGAACTCCTTTGCATATCTGGCCAATCTGTGATGGACCCAACTGGTACCATCGAGTACCATTGAAAGGCAATTCCAGTCAGGGAAAATCCAAAGAACATGAGCAGATATGACTCATCAGTGGCCAATTCCCCATGATGCTAATATAGTATGCAACATGTTCTTTAGGCAATCCTTGCCCATTGAATTTTTCGATCTTCAGTGGCTTGCTGATGCCAGGAGGAAGTCTTTTTGTAGCATGATGCACAGGATACAGAACCCGGTAGATGTCAAATAGGGTTTGATTAGCATTCCCCCTTTCTCCCAGTTTCTTCTATCATTTGTTCTAACATCTGCCTATTCATAATCGGTGTCTGGATCACATTTGGACGAGGAGGATCCGATTGCATTTGAGCCATGGTGGCAGGCCCTTGATGTGCTGCTTGGCGGGCCATGGGCTACTCTGGAGCTATTTGACATGGGATGCCCCCAACAGTGCCTGATGTTGGCAGGAGTCTTGTTGGATGCAATAGAGTACCGGGGAAGTTGGTGTCAACTTGTGGTGCCCCCGTCATGCCCCTACATTTTGTAATGCAGGAGTGTGAGCATCTCTTTCTTCAATTTGCTTCTTTAGCATTTCAATTTCCTGTTGGTATCTTTGTAACAATGCTGCCACAGAAGGCTCATATGTATGAGTGCTAGGGATATCATATATCACTTCAGCTAGAGCCCCTCCTAGAGGGGTAGGTGGCAGATTGTTGTAATTATCTGTTACTATTATATCTGCAGCCTCTTCTTGGGCCACTGAGACTATCGGGGCTTTGCCCTTAACTTCTTCCTCCCTGACAGGAGGATCTGGCCCTTCATTGAGCCTTGGCAATTCATCTTGCTCAGGGGGCATATCCCTATGTTGACCATCCACTATGGTCATATAGCAGGTGTATATTTGCAGAGCTTTGTCTGTTCTTTTGGCTTCTTTGCATTCTACCTCGTTTCTGGGTGGCTGCATCCTTTCAGACCTATCCTCTGGCATCTCCTGGGGTAGTTGTTGATATAGAGAAATTACATTTACAGTTTTTTGTTGAGCTTCCTGTCAAGCTGGGGATTCATGTGGGCATGGCGGATCCACCTTGTACTCACCCATTTGCAGCACTCCTTTGTTGATCAAGGATTGGGCCACATCTTTAAACACATAGCAATCTTCTATGGCATGGCCCACCACCTAATGGTAAGGGCAAAAGAGCGGATCACCTTTCCTCTTGGAGTCCTCTGGCCTCTTAGGACTTGGCAGGACAAGTTTGTTGTGTTCGCGGGCCAGCTCAAAGAGGACCCTTGTTTTGTTCCTCGGGAAAGAATAAGGCTTTTGCAGTTTTTCTTGTAGCAGAATCAGCTTGCTTGGCTTTGACAACTTGGCAGGTGGGGAGTTGGCCACCCCCTTAGCAGTTGCTAAATCCCTGGGCTGTCTTTTCTCCTGGTTTGCCTCATCGGCAGAAGAATACTTGGAGAGGAATGCCTCAATATCAGATGCAACACTGCTTAGTCGGCTGAAGGTTCTGATATCAATTCCGACTGTTCTTTCTAGGATTTCCTCCCGCAGGTTGTACTTGCACATGCGGACAGCATCTTCTTCACATGGTGGTTGTTTGTACCTTCTACTAAGGTTCCTCCACCTTTGAATATAATTATATGCTGATTCATCATGCTCATGGGTAATGGCAAAGAATTTTTCTGTTGGGACTTCCTCCTCAACCACATAGGGGTCTGCTTTAGACATCGACCACCTATCCGGCTGGTCTATCCTAGATATGGTGGGGGAATCCGAACATGTATACCCAATCGATGAGGACCCAGGAGACTTTGGCTAGCATGGCGCATCAAGAGTCAAGCTTCCCATCGCATCGACGCAGTGCGTATCATGATGTGTAGAGTATGGAGTCTGGTGAGCATTAGGTATGGTAGCAGGGTTGTTGCCCTTTTCTGCCAGCTCCATCAAGCCACATATTAGTGTTGGATCTGCAAGATTTGGATGGAGATAGGTCGACTGCATGGTTGGCCTTTTTGCTTGTGACCTCCCGAAGAACCCTTGGCATGTTGCTGGACGTGCCCCTAACTACTCTGGAATCATTTGACACGAATGGAGGAGCCGGGTGCCCCCAGTGCGACCTGGATGGGTCATTGTTGGTAGAGTTCGGGGTGGAATGGTGTCACCTTGGGGTGCCTCGACCATACCCTGGACTTCTTTTGGTGTAAAGGTGTGTGCACCTCTTTCTTCAATCTGCTTTCGCAACATCTCTATTTCTCGTTGACATTTTTGTAGCAGTATTATCACATCAGGGTCACGTGTAGGCATGCTAGTTGCATCAGTCGTTGTCTGGGTTGAGGCCCCTATAAGGGAAATAGGTGTCCACTTGCTGTCTTCTTTAGACATTATCGACGCTACAGTCGCTCCTGTGACTATTGGAGTGTTGCTGGCAGTCTTTCTCCTTCCGGCAAGAGAATCTGGCTCTTCAGTGAATTTTGGTGGTGCCCCTTCTTCTTCAGAGAGAACCCCACACCGGCTAGACATGCTAGCCACATAACAGGGGAGAATGCGCAATGCACCATTTCCCTAAGCTAGTGGCTCACCACAATTTCCTCTTTCTCTTTCTTTTTCTTTCTCTTTTAACCTGTTTTTGCTCTTTCTTTTTCATTTCCATTTTCACAACATGATAGACCACCCTGGGCCGCTTCAAGGGAAGGTTTTTCAAGATCATAGAAATGACTGGACATAGTCCGATTAACCTCATCAGATTCTCGTATGAATGAAGGGATAAATATTGGACCCCTCCTCTGCAGCAGGGGCATGTGAGCCAAACGCTCTAGATTGGTTGCCTTGTTGTGGTATGCAGTGTAGCAGAAAATAGTCCCTTTCCGTGCATAAGATTTGAACACTAGCACGGGAGGTGCTAGAGTTAGATAATCAACATCTATTTTACCCTTCATATTTGTTTCACTGTCTTTGTCATGTTGTGACTTTATCGGTTGAAGGGCTTGGGTCTTCTTGGGCACCCAAATTTGCTTGAATTTGACTGGCTTTGGTGCCAATTTACTTTTGAAGGTGTTATACATCTCTTTCTGTCCTGCTATAGCTTGGAAGGAATTTCTTGTTGGCACAGTTGGAACCACTTGATTTGGTTCCATTACAGCACGACTGCTCTATAGATGGATTCTGATGTCACCGACCAGCAGGCTCTTCCCCGAGCCAGAGACACGTGCCTTGCTAAGAGTGGTAGTTGTAGCCTTCCTAGGACTAGCTTGATGCTCCCTGGGTCCCTTGGCCTTCCCAGCACTAGCTTGATGCCCCCTGGGTCCCTTGTCGATTCTTCCGTTGCCATGGTCCATATGATGCACTTGGCAGCTGACTGTCTTTGGTGTCTCTTCAGCTATCTCATCAGTGTTGTTGTGTAGAACTCGGATGAAAGCCACCCCCAAGAAGTTGGGGAATTCGACCACCGAAGGAAAATCTCCAAAGCGAGTCGGCACAGCAAGATAGCCATACCGGGCATGGTTCCGAACAATTTAAGGTCCGAAACGTACTTCAGCCATAAGTCTGTTAGTCACCTGCAGGTCAGTTCAAACCAGCAGTCAGTATTGAATATAGAGGCCACAAGGCTTTCTATTCTGGCGAAGAGATGAAGGGAAGTTTGGTCCCACCGGGAGTGCCACGCTGTGCAAATGAATTTTTATGATTTATAGATAATCCATCAAGAATCATCTTTTGTTTAGAATCTATTTATCATGTTCTCATTTTCTCATGGATGCATATTGCAAATTCAAGTCCCGTCGAATGCTACTTGAGCGATGGTGACGAGAGATGACCCTACAATGGCATAGCACGGGCGTGCCAGTCACCGAAGTGACAACAAGTGTTTTGCCTCCGAGAGTCGAAGGACTTTAGGTCTCTTTTACGCACCATTTGACTTCGTCAAACGAAGGTGGGTATCGGGTCTGGACCAATATCCCGCCGTTGCCTAAGCGCAATAGCATTAATTACATCTCTCTAAGAGAAAAAACCCTTGATTAATTGCCAGAGTAGGTCTTGTGGCCTAAAGTGGAGACATCCGATGAAAGTGCAAAAAAGCAACTTAAATTTAGGCAAGGTGATAATGAACAAGATGTCTATTCAATGTTGTTTGGTCTTTTAATTAGTCAATTATTGGATCTCTTGGTCTATTTGCTCACTTGCTTCTTTTATTATGAATGGTTCCAATGCGTTCTTTTCTTCCATTTAAGACATTTAAATCATGAGTCTATTCACGATTTAGTACTGCTTAGCTCTTGGATACCCAATCGGCAGTTCAGGTATAGTCCATTCAGCAGGACACATGCAGACAGCGAATCGGCAAGGCAGAACTGAATCGGCAAGGTAAAATTGAAACGACAAGATGTAACCGAATCGGAAATCTGGATCGAATCGGCGCCCAATCGAAATGCTATTGAATTAATCAAACTTTGAAGATTTCCTTTTAAAGTCTTTTGTCGATTCAACGTGCACGGGAAAAATCCTGCAGCATCTCCCCTTATCATGGTTGATGTGGGGAGAGCGTGGTACACGTCTACCACAATGGAGACGACACCAAATGGTAAGGTGTATGTCGAACAACGACATCACCCCGATGGCACACGACGCCGATCCCCAAGGCATACCTACGAGGAGACCGGTTATGCCGTGACCACACAAGAATCTGAGCGGCAGATGGGTGATATGTGAACCCATATATCCGAGCATAGACATCACATTGTCTAACCTGGGATTAAATGGATTTCTCATCAGTCTATTATCTCTTTTCTTGGCTGAAACCACATGGCACATGGCTTTGCTCATGTGATTCGGCCATGGTCATGTTGCTGCCAGCTCGAATCGGCAGACCAGTCCCCAGACTCAGAAGGGTTGTCTCCAGATCAACCGAATCGGCAGCAGAACCCCCAGCCTTGTGGGCAGCAAACCAGAACTGTTCAAAATCTGGACAAACCCAAAAAATGGGGTGAAAATGGGCTGAAACCAGGCTTAGTGGGCTGCTAGGCTTGAGTGCTAAGCTTTGGGCATGAGTATTGATTACTCAACCCACTTGTTAGCAAAGGGGCATGTCCCCAATACCAAAATGCACATAGAGGTTGTTGTTGTTTAAACAGTGAAAAGCATGCATGGAAAAGGGTAAAACAGTGAAAATATGCCCCAAATGGGTGATTTGTGCAAGGCCCAATAAGCCCCAAACATGAAACAATGCAAGAAGCAAATGGGAGAGGGGAGGCTCCACGGTTCCCAAGCCTCATTTATTGAGGTATGGGGACATGTGTGGTCTCATGCAAGGTGTTGGGAGGAGAGGGCCATCTCTCCACAAGGAGGGGCTCCCCATCCCATGACCATCTCATACCATTCACATAATAAAGTGTAAACCTTAAACGACGCACACATAAAGATGCATGATGAAGGAGGGGGACACATTAAATGCAAGAAGGGATGTTCACATGATGGAAAAAGAGGAAGTACATAGATATGACACTTCTTGGGGAGGGGAATGAGAAGTACAAAGATTTAAAGAAAGGAGAGGAGAAGCTCTCCTCCCATCCTGTCACACACACCCACCCTCTCTTCTCTTTTGGAACCCAAGGACAAGACAAGACAAGGAAGTGGCTCTCTCTTCTCCCTCTTTCTTTTCCTTCTCTTCTTCTCTTGCTCCCTTGTTCTCTTCCTTTGCGGCAGCAGAAGCCTCACGGGATGGAGCAAAACGTAGCAGCAGCAAGCAGGAGGATGCCTTCCTCTCCAAGCCTCCACCCACACCTTCTCCTCTTCCAAAAGCCTTCTAGAAGACCCCTGTACGTAGCCCCCTCTCACCTTTTTTGCAGCAGGCTTTTTAGGTGGTGGGGAGGGGTGATATGTCCCCTAAGCTCACCTCCTAGCATGGGCATCTTGGGCCCCTTGGATGATGGGTCTTTTGGGCCTCTTAAATGGGTCTTGTAAATGGGTTTTGTAAAGGAGCTGGGCTGCTTGTGGCAAGGCCCAACATATATTTTTTGGGTGCCCATAGGACTGCACCTTTCTTCTTGTACATGTGCTTTTATTTGGGACACGTTGTATAGACTTTTGTACATCGTATAGATTGTTATAGTTATTCGAATTCAGTACATATCTCACTAGACTATTTCTTCTAACCCTTCTAGGTCTTCGGATCCGTGGGTGCCGATGCGAACTTCGGGGTCCCTGGCAGGGGTCCGGGAGGTCGGATCGTTACAAATAGAGTGTTTAGCGAAGCAACATTTTTTCCTATTCCACCAAAAGTGTCTCTCTATAGAGTTTGTAAGAAAGGAGTTTATCTATTTGTATGAGACCAAATATCTTTATAAAGTATGTGTCTAATTGTAACGCCCCGACGCAGAATATCGGAGCGATATTACAGTTAATTAAATAGTACAGAGTGAGAAATAAATAACAAATCATTGCACAATTGGAATAATACCAAATAAAATCCAACTTCATTAATAATTCATCAACTAACTATTACATCCACTAATCAGAGCCAAAATTAGGGCCCAGAGTACTTTATTCAAATCCAAACTATTACATACTGACTAACTAATGACTAAACTAACTAACTACTAATAAGAAAGGGTTGAGGAACGGTCACTCTTGAGCATCCTCCTCATTTCCCTCCTCATGAGTGTGGTAATCCCCATCAGACTCACCTGAAACACATGAAAAAATAACGCAGCATGAGCGAATAACACTCAATAGGACTTAATATCTCGTATAAACAATCATGCTTTAAATGATTAACGTCTTATAAGGCAGGATAACTAGAGAGAATAGTCATGTATAGTCAAGAGAGCGATGGAACATGATAACGAGAACAATAGCACATTTCACGAGAGTATTGCACAACAAGCATGATAATGGATTGGCCATATAACGAGATAGCAAGTAAAGTTGCACAATAGTGCACTAGTCACAATAGCACGTATTGGTCGATATTCTTCCAATCACGAGTTCAAGTAATATTTATCACGAATGGATGATGATTGTCATAGATTAAATCTTGATAGTCATGCGTTAGGTGCATGCCAAACACCCTGATCATTAGACCCCCGCGAGTTATAGCCTTTCGGGCGCTCTCCCCAAGGACCAGATCGGGCCCTTATAATGTTGCCTAGCATAGTCATGTTTTTATCTTAGATAATCACAAGATGGCCAACAGAGTACCAAGAATAGATGAGAGTAGTAGACGAATAGACGAGAGTGTAGAGAGAAAATGAACAGATGAGAGTATAGAGACAGTAGATGAGACAGGGACATATTCGTAAAACAACGTTAAACAAGCGATAGTAACAGTTGCACAGCACTAGGTCGAGTGCCGGCAGTCCGGTAGAAGTCACAACCGCCCACTAGTCGTGCTACGAACACAGGCCAGATGGTTCGGCGTGATCCCAAGGTAAGAAGGAAACACACTAAGGTCGTTTGGATCATGCTGATCCCTAAGGGTGTTTCAGGTTTTAAGGGTACAACCAGCTCGTCGGCAATAGACGTGTGCCAAAGTCAAGAAGACTTACGGAGGCCTTGACAAGGAGTCTCTGGTCCTGTTAGGAGTATTCCCAACGGAGAGGTGGTCCATGCCAAGAAAAAGTGTGTTACAAAACATTGTTTGTCTTGCCTCGAGTGCTCGAGGGCAGAGAGAAGTGGTAACGGTATGCAAAATGCGCGATAAAATGATGACAAGTGTCATTCAAATAATTGGGAGGTTTAGTGAATAATTACACTTAATTACCAGATATATTATTGAGTAATTTAATAAGGTCTCATGGCAAACATTAGTGTTTAGTGTGTGCAAGTGTAAAGAAATCATGAGAGCATGTATGGCTGTGCAATAGCTTTTAAATTAATTAATATCATGCGAATATTACCCATTAATGATTAACATGTCGTTATTGTTCTTGACAGTGCTTAATTAGGGTTAAATAGAGATTTAATGGGATAAATAACAAGGCATAAAGGTAATTTCATGTTCTGGCTGCATTATTGAAATCGCGATGGGGGTCCCCGTTGCATTTCAGGTCGTGACGCAAGGGCCGGACACGTTCTGCGGAATTGGGCCGGGCAGGATTGAACCGGCGAGAATCGCAACGGGTCGACCCGTCGCGTTCAAGATGCAACGGTCCTCTCTGTCGCGACCCCTTCTGAGATCGCGACGGGTCGGCCCTTCGCGATTTCAGAAGGTGCCCCGAGCCCAGAAAGCGGAAATCGGCCCTTTTCCAAGTTGGGTCCCTCCTTCCATGCATGATACAGGTTCATTCAAAAATTTGTAGGAACATCGAAAAATCATGAAACCACTTTTAAATGAAAGTAGACATAGATCTATCATTAGGCATGAGTAATTGGAAAATAGACAAGGATTGGGCATGCTTTTATCAGATTACATTTCGGTGACCTAGAACATGCACAGTCGTGGAAATTGATTTAATTCGTAATGGATGCATGATGAAAATTGGGGGAAGGAGGATCATTAGAACGCTAACATCATGCAGTAACTATGATAAAAGTTTCGTGGCATGAGATCAAGTATGTTCATGGATTGGGAGCAAACATGAAGGTTCAGGTAGATGGAGATGACAGGGATTAAGCATTTAATACTCCCTCATAGGGCAACAAAAATTAGGGAAACCATAGGGCTTTGATAGAGGGGATCAAGATCTACCTAGGGTCGAGTTTAATTAGATTGCGTTTGAGAGATTGCCTACCTTTTCGTGCTGTAAAGAAGACCTAGGGTTGATGACGAGGAAGAAGATACAATCCTCTTGCTCCAAGTCCTTCTCTTCCTTGCTCCTTCGTCCTCAGCCCTTCTCCTCGTCTTCCAAAGCTCCAGCAATCGTTCTATGGGTTGATAGGGCCGAATTGGGGGTGTTTTAGCTAGTTTAAAAGTCCTAATACATTAAAACTCTTCTCTTCTCTTCAAACTCCGAATTTCCTAATTAATCTCCCTATTTTCTAGTATTTATCCACCTAAAAGGATTGGGAAGAGGCCTAATTTCGTGGCCAAGGGGTTAGGATGGGGTGAGGGCTCCACCTTTGGATAATTATGGGTTAATTAGTGTTTATCCTAACCCTTTTCTATTTATTAATTAATTAGGTACAAAATTAACTTAATTATTTCCCATCCCAAGATGGGCTTTTCATATTTGGGCCCATTCTTTTATTTTTGGTCTATTAGTACAACCCATTCTTAATTTAGTTTAATGGGTTTTGATTTAATTCTCTTTATTTCAATTTATTCCCTCTTTATTCTAATTAAATCTATTTATCATATTTATTCAATTAAATTTTTATTTTATTTAGGATTTTAAAAATCAAAGTTGCTACATCCTCCCCCTCTTAAAAAGAATTTGGTCCCCAATTCATATGATCGTAAGAGGAAGAATGACTTACTGAATAACTCCGGATAATTCTGTCGCATTGTCGCTTCGGGTCCCACGTGGCTTCTTCGACTTCGTGATTCCTCTAAAGTATCTTGACCACGGTATAGATCGATTCCGAAGTTGTTGCATCTTCTTGTCCAATATTCTCACCGGCTTTTCTTCATAGGTCATATCTTTGTTTAAAATGATATCATCATAGTTGATTACGTGTGAGGGGTCGTACACATATTTCCTTAGCATTGACACATGGAAGACATTGTGTACAGTGGAGAACTTAGGAGGTAGGGCCAGGCGATACGCCACTTCGCCAACTCTTTCCAGTACCTCAAATGGACCTATGAATCTCGGCCTTAACTTGCCTTTCATCCCAAACCTTTGAAATCCTCTAGTCGGAGATACTTTAAGTAGTATATGATCTCCAATTTGGAATTCTAAGTCTCTTCTTCTCTTGTCTACATAGCTTTTCTGCCTGGACTGAGCTATCTTAATTCTATCCTTGATGATCTATATATCTCTGCTACTGGTCTGTATCATGTCCGGTCCCAGCCAATGTTGTTCACCTACTTCATTCCAACACACTGGCAATCTACAGCTTCTTCCGTATAGTGCTTCAAATGGTGCCATCTTGATGCTGGCATGGTAGCTATTATTGTAGGCGAATTCTATTAATGACAATTGTTCATTCCAATACCCCTCAAAATCTGTAGCACATGCTCGCAGCATGTCTTCCACAATTTGGTTGGTTCTCTCCATCTGCCCATCTGTCTATGGGTGGAATGTTGTGCTAAAGTTGAGTTTCGTACCTAGAGCAGTCTAAAGTCCCTTCCAGAATCTAGAAGTGAATCTGGGGTCACAATCTGAGACTATGGATACAGGTACTCCATGTAATCTCACGCTCTCTTTTACATATAGGGCTGCTAATACATCAACACTCCAGGTACTTTTAATTGCGAGAAAATGTGCGGACTTAGTCAAACGGTCCACTATGACCCATATAGCATCAAGTCCACCACGAGTTCGGGGTAAACCCATGATGAAATTCATGCCAATACTCTCCCACTTCCATTCAGGTATGTCCAGGGGTCTGAGTACACCCGCAGGACGACGGTGTTCAACTTTTACATGTTGACATATGAGGCAGTGCGCGGCATGCTCAGCTACCTCACGCTTTATGTTGGGCCACCAAAATGATCTTTTCATATCTTGGTACATCTTGGTTGTGCCTGGGTGAATTATATACTTAGTCTTATGGGCTTCATCCATCAACTTTCTCTTCAACTCTTCATTGTTAGGTACATAGGTTCTGGCTTGGAATAATAGTCTCCCATCTTTAGTGATGGAGAAATCAGGTCGGTCTGTTATGGTCTCCCTGACTCGGACCAAGAATGGGTCATTATCTTGTTGCTCCCCGATCTCGACAAAAATGTCGGGTTGTGCCCTAAGGTTGGCCACTAACACTTGATCACTTCTCTGCTCAATGTTTAGATCTAGACTGGCGAATTGCTCAAGTAATTGCATCTCGCCCATGACTAAGCAAGACAATGATGCTACTGGCTTTCTACTGAGTGCATTAGCTACTGAATTACCTTTTCCTGGGTGATATGAATATTGAAATCAAAATCCTTCAAATATTCTAACCATCTCCTTTGTCACATATTGAGCTCCGTTCTAAGTCATGGATAGGGTAGTTAACTTCATGCTGCTTCAACTGTCTTGACAAGTAAGCTATCACCTTTTCATTCTGCATTAGTACGCAACCTAGACCGATTCTAGATGCATCAGTGTAGACTGAGAATCCTTCGCCCTCGACTGGTAACGTGAGGACAAGTGCAGATGTCAAACATTGTTTTAGTGTCTGAAAGCTCTTCTCACATTCCTTGCTCCAGACATAAGGGTACTCTTTTCGCGTAAGGCGAGTAAGAGGTACAGCTATCTTGGAGAAGTCTTTGATGAACCGTCTGTAGTAGCCAACCAGTCCAAAAAAACTTCTGATCTCTGTGACATTGGTCGATCTTTCCCAGTTGAGTACAACTTCTACCTTGGAAGGATCGACAGCGATACCATCCTTTGATATAACATGGTCTAGGAATGACACCTCCTCGAGCCAAAATTCACACTTGCTCAATTTGGCGTAGAGTTTGTTGTCACACAGGATTTGCAGAGCGATCCTTAGATGCTCCTCATGCTCTTCCTTGGTCTTTGAGTATATGAGAATATCATCAATAAAGACCACGACGAACTTGTCGAGGTATGGTCGATAGATGTTGTTCATCAGTTGCATAAAAGCTGCAGGAGCATTGGTTAGTCCAAAAGGCATGACTACAAATTCATAATGACCGTACCTTCTCCTGAAAGCCGTTTTTAAATATCCGCATCTTTAATCCTCATCTGATGATATCCCGATCTAAGGTCAATCTTAGAAAAGTATTTAGCTCTTGATATTTGATCAAATAATTCATCAACACGAGGCAGAGGGTATTTATTCTTGATGGTCAGATGATTTATTTGCCTGTAGTCGATGAATAATCTCATAGATCTGTCCCTCTTCTTGACAAACAACACAGGTGTTCCCCAAGGAGAAATGCTTGGTTTGATAAAGTCCTTTTCTAGCAGTTCCATCAATTGCTCCTTCAATTCCTTCAATTCAGCAGGGGACATTCTGTAGGGTTGGCGTGACACCGGTGCAGCTCCAGGGGTTAGATTGATTGAGAAATTAACATCTCGTTCAGGTGGAATACCTGGCAGCTCATCGGGGAATACATCGGGGTACTCTTGTACTATGTGTATATCAGATATCTTGGTTGCTTTCTTTTCAACTACTATTGCGGCAAGAAATGCCACACAGCCATTTCTTATCATGCTTTGTGCCCGAATTGCAGAGACGAGAGACAAGTGCCTCTTATGTCTACGTCCCGTGAAGGTTAATTTAGGGAATTCACTAAAGGTAATCTTCCCTCTTCTACAGTCAACACAAACCCCATAAGTAGATAGCCAATCGGCTCCCAAAATGACATCGTAGCCCTCCATGGGCATACAGATCAGGTCGGCTCTAAGGTTGAGTTCACCAACCATTACATTAGCTAATGGAAAATATTTGTTTAGTTGAGCTTTCTCTCCCAGTGGTGTTGTGACAAGCAATTCAAAACCCATGGATGCGGGTTTAACATTTAAGGTATCAGCAAATGCTTGTGATATGAATGAATGTGTAGCACCAGTATCAAACAAAACAAATGTTGATTGAGAAAAGACTTGCAATGTACCTTCCATGACTCCACCCTCCTCGGTGGTCTCTACTTCATGCACAGCTTGACGTCGGCCAGGCTTCTTTTACCCGGTCGGGCGTTTCTCTTTCTCCTGCTCCTTTAGCACAGGGCACTCAGAAATGCGGTGATTGCGATTTCCGCAGTGTAGGCAAGCGCCTGCTTTCCTCCAGCGTTCAACGCCAGTGTGACCAGGTTTGTCACAATGCTCGCAGTTGGTCTTGTTGGTGTTTGGGGGAGTGGGTATCTTGGGCTTCCTTTCTTGATTCTGCCCTCCGGTGATGCTGAAAGGCCGCTTCTTGCCATTAGTGGGCTTGCTTGAGGAACCTGATGCTAGTTCCTTCTTAACAATCCTCCCCTTGATGCGATCAGTGAGATCGATCGCGTCTTCTAGCAACTGAGTCTTCTTGACCATTTCAGCATATGTCTGAATGTCCAAAGGTGCAAGTTGGGTAATATAAGAAGGCTTAAGCCCATTAAGAAATCGCCTCGCCTTCATCTTCTCTGTGCTGACAAGGTGGTTGGCATATCGGGCCAATCTAGAGAATTGCGCTTCATATTCGGCGACTGTAAGGTGCCTCTGCTTCAATGTAGAAAATTTAGAGGTCTTTCTCTCCTGGACTCTTTCAGAAAAGTATTTGGAGTTAAAGTGCTCCTTGAATTCCTCCCATGTGAATTGTGCATCTGCCCGTGTAGCTTCAACGGACTCTCACCACGCACGGGCGTCCCTCTCAAGTTCAAATGTTGCTAGCAGAAGTTTGTCACCATCCGCACATTGCATGATGCAAAAAATCCATTCGGTCTCCTTAAGCCAGTTTTCTGCCTCATCTGGATCAGTAGTCCCACTAAATCGAGGCGGATTTAGATTGCGGAAATTTCTGTGTAAATCTCCGGTTCCACGGTTACCACCGGCTCCAGCAGCCTGAAGTAATGCCTGAGTGAGCTGCTGAATGGTGTGTTGCATATCACGGAGTTGTGCACGCTCCGCTGCCATTGCTAGTGTCTTAAGTTCCTTCAAAAGAAAATTTTTTAATGTAAGATATTGAGGTTGCACTAAGTTTGTGCGTGTGTGAGTTTATTTTATCTTATTACCCTTGGTTCTACCTAACTCTCACATAGGTATGGAATTAGACTCTAAGTCAAGGCTGGTCAAACCTAGATCATCCTATACTTAAGAATAACCTAGGCTCTGATACCGCAAAACTGTAACGCCCCGACGCAGAATATCAGAGCGATATTACAGTTAATTAAATAGTATAAAGCGAGAAATAAATAACAAATCATTGCACAATTGAAATAATACCAAATAAAATCCAACTTCATTAATAATTCATCAACTAACTATTACATCCACTAATCAGAGCCAAAACTACGGCCCAGAGTACTTTATTCAAATCCAAACTATTACATATTGACTAACTAATGACTAAACTAACTAACTACTAATAAGCACGGGTTGACGAACGGTCACTCTTGAGCATCCTCCTCATTTCCCTCCTCGTGAGTGTGGTAATCCCCATCAAACTCACCTGAAACACATGAAATAATAACGCATGATGAACGAATAACACTCAGTAGGACTTAATATCTCGTATAAACAAGCATGCTTTAAATGATTAACGTCTTATAAGACAGGATAACTAGAGAAAACAGTCATGTATAGTCAAGAGAGCGATGGAACATGATAACGAGAACAATAGCACATTTCACGAGAGTATTGCACAACAAGCATGATAATGGATTGGCCATATAATTAAGGAGATAGCAAGTAAGTTGCACAACAGTGCACTAGTCACAATAGCATGTATTGGTCGATATTCTTCCAATCACGAGTTCAAGTAATATATATCACAAATGGATGATGATTGTCATAGATTAAATCTTGATAGTCATGCATTAGGTGCATGCCAAACACCCTGATCATTAGACCCCTGCGAGTTATAGCCTTTTGGGCGCTTTCCCCAAGGACCAGATCAGGCCCTTATAATGTTGCCTAGCATAGTCATGTTTTTATCTTAGACAATCACAAGATGGCCAACAGAGTACCAAGAATAGATGAGAGTAGTAGATGAATAGATGAGAGTGTAGAGAGAAAGTGAACAGATGAGAGTATAGAGACAGTAGATGAAACAGGGACATATTCATAAAACAACATTAAACAAGCGATAGTAACAGTTGCACAGCACTAGGTCGAGTGTCGACAGTCCGGTAGAACTCACAACCGCCCTCTAGCCATTCTACGAACACAGGCCAGATGGTCCGGCGTGATCCCAAGGTAAGAAGGAAACACACTAAGGCCGTTTGGATCATGCTGATCCCTAAGGGTGTTTCGGGTTTTAAGGGTACAACCAGCTCATCGGCAATGGACGTGCGCCAAAGTCAAGAAGACTTATGGAGGCCTTGACAAGGAGTCCCTGGTCCTGTTAGGAGTATTCCCAACGGAGAGGTGGTCCATGCCAAATAAAAGTGTGTAACGAAACGTTGTCCATCTTGCCTCGAGTGCTCGAAGGCAGAGGGAAGCGGTAATGGTATGCAAAATACGCGATAAAATGATGACAAGTGTCATTCAAATAATTGGGAGGTTTAATGAATAATTGCACTTAATTACCAAATATATTATTGAGTAATTTAATAAGGTCTCATGGCAAACATTAATGTTTAGTGTGTGCAAGTGTAAAGAAATCATGAGAGCATGTATGGTTGTGCAATAGTTTTTAAATTAATTAATATCATGTGAATATTACCCATTAATGATTAACAGGTCGTTACTGTTCATGACAGTGCTTAATTAGGGTTAAACATGGATTTAATGGGATAAATAACAAGGGCATAAAGGTAATTTTATGTTCTGGCCGCATTATTGAAATCGCGACGGGAGTCGCGTTTCAGGTCGCGACGCAGGGGCCGGACGCGTTCTGCGGAACCGGGCCGGGCAGGTTTGAACCAGAGAGAATCGTGACAGGTAGGCATGTCACGTTCAAGACGCGACGGTCCTCCCTGTCGTGACCCCTTCTGAGATCGCGACGAGTCGGGCCGTCGCGATTTCAGAAGTCACCCCAAGCCCAGAAAGGGGAAATCGGCCCTTTTCCAGGTTGGGTCCCTTCTTCCATGCATGATACAGGTTCATTCAAAAATTCATATAAAATCGTAGGAACATCGAAAAATCATGAAACCACTTTTAAATGAAAGTAGACATGTAGATCTATCATTAGGCATGAGTAATTAGAAAATAGACAAGGATTGGGCATGCTTTTATCAGATTACATTTCAGTGACCTAAAACATGCATAGTCGTGGAAATCAATTTAATTCACAATGGATGCATGATGAAAGTTGGGGGAAAGAGGATCATTAGAACCCTAACATCATGCAATAACTATGATAAAAGCTTCGTGGCATAAGATCAAGTATGTTCATGGATTGGGAGCAAAAATGAAGGTTCGGGTAGATGGAGATGACAGGGATTACAGCATTTAATACTCCCTCATGGGGCAACGAATATTAGGGAAACCATAGGGCTTTGATAGAGGGGATCAAGATCTACCTAGGGTCGAGTTTAATTAGATTGAGCTTGAGAGATTGCCTACCTTTTCGTGCTGTAAAGAAGACCTAGGGTTGATGCCAAGCCCTTCTCTTCCTTGCTCCTTCATCCTCAGCCCAATTCTCCTCGTCCTCCAAAGCTACAGCAATCGTTCTATGGGTTGATAGGGCCGAATTGGGGTGTTTTAGCTAGTTTAAGAGTCCTAATACATTAAAACTCTTCTCTTCTCTTCAAACTCCGAATTTCCTAATTAATCTCCCTATTTTCTAGTATTTATCTACCTAAAGGATTGGGAAGAGGCCTAATTTTGTGGCCAAGGGGTTAGGATGGGCTGAGGGCTCCTCCTTTGGATAATTATGGGTTAATTAATGTTTATCATAACCCTTTTCTATTTATTAATTAATTAGGTACAAAATTAGCTTAATTATTTCCCATCCCAAGATGGGCTTTTCACATTTGGGCCCATTCTTTTTTGTTTGGTCCATTAGTACAACTCATTCTTAATTTAACTTAATAGATTTCGATTTAATTCTCTTTATTTCAATTTATTCCCTCTTTATTCTAATTAAATCTATTTATCATATTTATTCAATTAAATTTTTATTTTATTTAGGATTTTAAAATTCAGAGTTGCTACACTAATTAAGCAATGAGCGTTGTCCCCGGCCCGCTGATAAAAGTAAAGGCCACAATGCCTTTTTTTCCTTTTTTTGGACAAAAGAGGAGAGCTCAAGGCTCCATTCAGAAGATAAAATAGAGTACATAGATCATTACAAATGGCAAGTTTTCCACATAGACTGAGCTACGAGAACAATAAGAAGTTAGAACACAGAAAAACCCTCCTGGCGCGGGATAGAAGCACAACACTTAAAAGCATATAACATAACTCCAAACTGAGCAACATGATCAAACATAATCGACAAATACTTGAACTCCATCGACACGGAGCCGAGATGAAGGCCTGCTCTTGAGGAGGAGGGATGCAAGAGTAATGGACATCATACTGACAGAGGTAGCTTAGAAAATGCACATACCAATGAGATGTGTGCAAGAGTCATGAACCACGAGCTAAACTTGTTTTTCCATGGCCCTAAATTTAAGGGAGCTAGAGACTAAACAGCCACAAACACACCTCGGAGTCCTAAAGATCAACAAACAAGACGAGAGAGATAATCCCGCATAAGGCTGGAGAAGATCAAAAGAGGAACTGAAAAAAAAAATGCTAGAGAACCCAAAAAAGAAGCCTAAAGGGCACCCACAAGAGCCAAAAAGGGGAGAAGAGATCTCCCCAAAACCAAAGGGGTGGGGGAGAAAGGAAAATGGAGGGGCGAGTAGGGGTCGAGAAAGGCAGAGGAAGAAAAGAGAGGCTAGATGGGCGACAACATCAGGTTGAAGGGGGGGGGTAGAGGATGGCGGCACTCGATTGGGGGCAAGTGGGGGGAAAATGGAGGAGGGAGGAGGCAAAGAGACAATAGGAGAACAAGCAAACAGAGAAACGAGGGTGGAGAAAATCGGACCCAGTGATAGTGATAGTGATAGTGTAGAATGGAGAGAGGGGAAAAGTAAGAAGGGTAATGATAGGAGAGAGCCAAGCCAAAAGAAGAAGGGGGCACCTTTCAGGTCCCCCCCCCCCCAAAAAAAAAAAAAAAAGAAACCACCACTAGGAATGGCGACATAACTGCTGAAAGATGGGAGCTCCGACGGCAATAAGACCCTCTGACTATTTCTAAGGAGAAAAATGATCAAAAACCCTACCGACAAGCTAGGGTTCCAAGCAATCCTGATGTGGAGAGACACCTCCACAACAAGGCCATAGAGTCTATCACACGATGTATGGCATACTCCATCCATCTTGCGCTTTGTTCCTTGATTGAACAGGTAATAATATTTGGGGGGGGGGAATAAATAGTCTGAGAATGATTCATTTAAGTTTCAATTTCTTGCTTTGGGTCTTTCAAATTTTGAGAACTCAACAGCCCACACTTTGTCCCAATTGGGTGTCTCGTTTTTCAATTATCTTTCTTTCTCTACCTACATATATATGGAGGACTAAAGCCTCATGTTGAAGTCTACAGTTATTCCACTTTACGCTAATCGACGGTACAAATTACAAATGCCACAAAAGAACATTGCATTTGATGGGGTAAAGATATATATTTAATCGCGATTACAATTGCTGGAAGCAATTGTTCACTATAGGGGGGTTAAAGGACTTAACCTAGTTGAGATCCTTGATTAACAAAGATTCGAGGAACTTAGCCTCTGTTTGGCAATGGGTTGGGGTTAGAGATAACTCCAACCCATGACTAAAGTTACATAGGGTTAACTCACTTTTTAGTTTATTTTCTTGTGTGTTAACCCAGTTTAACTACAGTGAGTTAACCCACTTTCTCTTGATTGCTTTGGCAAGATAAAGTGAGTTAACCCACTTTCATATCAAAAAGTGACTTGAAAAGAGAAAGTAGTAATACATGTTGTGTTGAGAAAAGAGAAAGTAGCAATTAATGTTGTATACCGCCAGGACAAAAAAGTAGTTAACTCAATAGGTTAACTCTAATCCACCTCTAGAGGTGGGTTGGAAAATTGTGAGTTAACTCACATCTGATCCACTTTTAATCTAATCTACTTGAGTTAACTTTTTTTTGTTATCAAACTGTATTTTGAGTTAACTCTAAGTTAATTTTGAGTTAACTTTAAGTTAATTCGTTACCAAACTGAGGCTTAATGTTTTGGCGTATTGTTTTCTCTTTGATAGATTTCTACAGGGTTTGCACCCAACTATATATTTTTAACAAGGAAGGGGTCTTCAAGGCTATTTACGAGGTAATTAATGTTTTGGCTTTCAATCAAAAGAATTCTAACTAAATTTAACTTAAAGTAAAAGAAGAATAGGATTATTGGATAACACTTCTCTTGTATTGCGACCCAAAACTGCACTTTGGAAGCGCTGTCCGATTATCCGGTTTCTCCCCAAATCGGAAAATTCTGTGATTTCTGACACACGTCAGATTTCTGACAGCCTTCCTTTTAACACTGCAACTTGTTTGGAGTATATGGGAAGTGTCCGTAGTCTTTTTCCTGTGCATTTACATCACTGCCCTTGTGATTTCTCTCACAGGTAGCATAGCAAGGCTGGAACCACCAGCTATTACAGAGATTTCATATTAGAAATCGGGGCAAGTTTCGTAGAAAGCGACCTCTTCTCACAAGTCGGAGAGAGAAAAATCATTCTGTCTGTCTCTCTGCTCAGCTTGAAAAGCGTTGTGCACGAAAGCCCATAAGACCGGGTAACATTCACAATTGCTGTTGTCAAAGATTTTTAAGTCTAAAATCGGCCAAAACTTCACTTCCAACACTGCTAGTATTTTTTACCTTAAAAACAGGAGTATATATAAAAGGAACGTCTCTGTTCGTAAAAGGTTCAGTATCAAGTATATATGCACGAGAGAATCAACGTGTTTTAATTTATCTCTCAGTTTCCTTGGTCGGTTAGTTTCAAATGATATCTGTAATTGTAAGCTGATGCAGTGGCACTATCATAACAAAAGGCACAATTAACAGCGACAAGACGATATGATCAGAGTGCAAAAGCTAATTAAGATACATCCACATCATGGTCAATTACCCAAGCAACTGCCCTTCCTTCTAACTCAAGAAGACATATATCTTATTAATAATATAAGTGATCGATGCCAGTTTGTAATCGTCTCTGGGATTTAGTCACATATTAATTAGATGTCATATGACCAAGCTAATCGATCAAGAAATAATATATATATATATCAGTATGTATTTAGAATAAACCTCACCTAGACAACATTTTGGCCGAGGGGATCACACACCCAAGGCGAAGAATTCCCTCTAGATTATTTAAAATGCATCTTATATCAAGTTAGGGTGAACTAGTTTTTGGGATATAGGATCAACATAAAATGACTCAAACCGATATATATATATATATATAGTTTGTCCCTGAAAGACTAAGATTTTTCTTTTTCATACCCAGTGGATTATATTCTAGGAGTTAAATTATTCCGCAGATTGAATGGAACATATATATATATATAACCCAAGTTTAATTCAAATTTAAGTTCAATCTAACTTGGGCTACATAATATTAATTCCAGCCTACCAAAGCAACAGAAATATTGAGTTACAAATGCATGTGTTATACTGGATTGCCTTGGGGACACCCCTAATCAAAATGGGACTTATAATATAGTGACCGAGATGCATGATCTATCTTAATCCTATCTTATCAGACCCCTAATATATATTCACCCCATATGCATGGACATATAAGAAACCCATGTGAGACAGGAGAGCTGCATGTGATGTGAGGCAAAGCGGATGATTTGGGAGGAAGCAAGATGCTTGTAGTGGTGGGCTTAACAACACTGGCACATGCGAAGACATGATTCAGAAAACCCACAACAAGCGCACACACCCACATGACGTCCCTCTCCCTTTCACAGCTCATCCCAACTCCAAAAGTCTTGCTCCACCACAAGTACTAGCTAGAAGATGGAGCCCATCCAATGGGCAAGTCCATTGCTAAGGGCTGGTGTCAGCGTCAGTTGTTGACATCAGAAGAATAGAAGACGACCTCAAGTTCTCCCCCGGCCCCTTCACATGCAAGTTAGCCAATTCACAACCCTACAAGCTGTAATGCTGCGCATATACCATCCTACAGGGTCCCAAGTGTGTATCAACAAAAGCCACACATGATTTTTCTTGTGGGTCATCTTCAATATTTTGATATGTAAAATGTCGTAAATTAAGCGCTATTTTAATTTGTATCTGTGTACTGACACATAATTAAGCTAATTAATTAAGAGGTTTATGGTTGTTCTTCTGTGGTAATTTCACGGCAAATTAACTGGGAGTCTGCGAGATGATTTCAATATTCTTTTTTTATATATATAGACGTTAGAGATGATCACCTCGATCGAGTCTGACTTTAAATATAGCTAGGTTGGCTTTATTGATTCCAAACGTGCTCAAACCAAGCATGAAATTAAGGTTTCAGTTTTCAGATATATGTCCATTCTAATGTCGATCGACAGTTGTTATTGCGGGGATCACATGAGATATTTGGAGGGATGATCTAACCGATCGAGGCCCTGCGTAAATATGGCGAAAGGGATGAGGAGGAGGGCAACCACCCTCAACAGCAAGTGCCTCTTTTGAGAAGCACATATCCATAAACTTGGGTCCGACCGGTTAAGTAAACTTCCTGAAACCATTGTACCCCAACCTCCTGCATGCCCATAATCTCTCTCTCTCTCCTCTCTCTCTCTCTCTCTCCAGCTGTTGCTAGCTGTCGCCCTCCTCTTCATGTGCCTTCCTCCCCATCTCTTCTCCCATTCATTACGTCCCTCTCTCTCTTCCCTACGGTCCCTGCCACCCATACAAACCAGCTAACAACAAGCGGAGAGCAGAGGAGGGGGGAGAGAGAGAGATGTCAGCTGCGAATTAGGATAGAGCGGCGGCGTCCTCCTCTCTCTCTAGATCTCTATCTTTGATCACTGCCATGTTTTGAAGACAACTAACTAATTCTTCGAACGATTAGCAAGCTAGCATTAATTTGGTGTGTATCGTCTTCCTCGCTACTTTTTTGTTGGGTTCCAAAGGTGGCCGCTTTGGACGCCGAGGAATGGCACATTTGCCTCCCAAGGCCCCCACTATACCCTCCAACTGGCCGCATAGCGGCGGCTTCGATCACCAGAGACCCCCCACGATGGCCACCTTCTTCCCTGCCTCCCCCGCCGCCGCCGCCCAGCCGTCGTGGGTAGAAGAATTCTTCGACTTCTCCTCCGCGCGGCGCGGCGTCCTCCGCAGGTCCGCCAGCGACGCAGTCACCTTCCTCGAGGCCCCCCTCATCGCCGCCATCGAGGAGGACTGCCGCCGCAACGGGGGCGGCGGCGGGGCCCTCGAGTTCGAGCGCCTCGACGACGACCAGCTCATGTCCATGTTCTCCGACGAGGCGGCACCCCCGGCCCTGGCCTCGGCCTCCAACCCGTCGACGACGTCCTCCGACAACAGCAGCGCCAATTACGAGGAGAAGGCTGCGGCGGCGGCGGCGATGGCGGCGGCGGCGATGGCGCGGCGACGGTGGCATCGGAGCTGCGATCGCAGGAGGCCAACAGCGAGGCGGAGCAGGAGGAACCCCCAGCAGCGCCACAGTCGCCGCCTCGGGAAGCTGTCATGGATCCGAAGAGGGTGAAAAGGTGCGTGATAGGACGCCGACCATATGCATGCCCTTTCTCTCTCTTCACCATGGACGACCTTTAAATATTTAATTAGCCGCCATTGGTGATCCCTTCCTCTCGCAGGATCTTAGCGAACAGGCAGTCAGCGCAGAGGTCGCGGGTGAGGAAGCTACAGTACGTATCGGATCTCGAACGCAGTGTCACCTCGTTGCAGGTAAACAACTTGAGCACCCACACATACTAGCAGCGGTTGGTCTTTAAGAGGCGATGCCGTTACCATGATTTGGCTACGTACGTTTAATTTGCCGTTTAGAACGAAGTGTCGGCATTGTCACCACGGGTGGCCTTCCTCGACCACCAGCGCTCGCTGCTCACGGTGGGGAATAGCGCGCTCAAGCAGCGGATCGCAGCGCTCGCACAGGATAAGATCTTCAAAGACGGTGAGTAGTTACGATATGCTATTTGCTTGCAGCAATAATAAAGATATATATTGTTGAGAGATGTGGATCGAATTGTAGCCCCTCGTACGTGATTGTGTGAGATCACCCGTTCGCACATTTCTTAATTTCTTTGTCTCTCATCCAATCATGCACAACCAAACTTTCCTCTCCATTAACAGGATCGACATATTTGAATTGAACCCACGCCGAACAGGATTGTGTGTGTGTGTGTGTGTGCGCGCGCGCGCGAGAGAGAGAGAGAGAGAGAGAGAGCACAGCACAAAAGTTGGCGTTGCTCGTTAGGAGAGGCTGTTTGGTTGCAGTCCTTGTCCAAGAATTATGAGAGCGCACTACTGAAGAAGAACAGTATAATTTCGAACAAGTTGGGGCCGGGGCCTGTTTAACAGTACTAGTCCTTTTTGTGATAATTTCATGAAAGAATTGCGTACTTTAAATGCTTCACTGTAGGTAAGTTTTTTTGATCAAGTACTTATACTCCGAAACCATGATCCTGGTTGTCAGCTGGAAGTACTCCATCATCGATCGATATCATTATGTACATATTGGCGTTGAGATAGATTAACTCTGCATGCGTACGTAGGACATCAAATGCTGATTTACCTGAAATAGTCCCATCCAGGATTAACACATTTTTTTAAAGGTTGTAAAGTTATGCCACCGTCATTTCTTAGTATATATATATATATATATATATATATATATATATATATATATAGATCAAAGGCCCACATGTGTATATATATTCAAATTAATATGACAAAGTTAGTTCATGCATACACAATAAACATATTCCTCCTCAGACCCATGAACGTGATCTTTAGATCAAAGTCTTCTCCATGGAGATTGGAAGGCATCACAGCGATCTGTTGGGTTAAGGATCGATATCATAGTGACGTGCATGTTGATCGTCCTGGCTTCTGGCTATAAAACGCCACTAAGCAATAAACCAAATCTTAATTTGCAGCTCATCAGGAGGCTCTGAGAAAGGAGATTGAGAGGCTGAGACAAGTGTACCAGCTGCATCAGAACATGAAGAAGGTAGCCTCCAGAGAAGGCGCAGCCACCATTCCTTCCCCCACATCTGAACCCGTCTCGGCCGGAACGGACAAGGGGCTGCGCAGCTGATCAGTGCGATGGCGGTGGAGCCCCCTCCCCCCGCCGCCGCATATGTGATGTTCCCCGGAAAAACTCGTGGTTGCCGGGCCCAGCAGCTGGCTTCAGCTGCCCACCACCACCCACTAAAAAGAGGACGGCGAGCAACAACTGTCTGCTGACTCCTCCAACTCCTTTACTTGGCTTTTAGGCTTTGTTCTTGCTTCCCATTCGAGTGTGAAGGCCCCAGGCGTACGTGGTGCATGGTTGTACTCTTTGTGCATGTTATTCTGGTGTATCTATCTTCTACTTTTCTTTATTCTCCCTCTTAATTTAACAGGTTATCTTTCATGCACCTTTTAGTTTTATCATGGGGCGGTGCATGCATGGCAGTGTGCTGTGTGCTCATGTTAGGATGCATGTCGAGTTGCATCGTTGTAACATTTTAATCGCAATCTCTCTTCTCTAATTGCTTCTAACGATATGATGATTAGAGGTGTTGGCCGTGAGAATTAATTTGTTCAGTCTCGTATATATATACCTGCTATTTATGAACATACATATTTTGCTACGTCGATGCCACACTTTTTTCTCACGACCTACAAATTAAAGAGAGATGTAGCTCATACATCATCTTCTCCTAAAGTTATCTCCACATAACGGTTATCAATATATAACTAATTTACGTGGCATTTATCTTTAATTTGTAATGGGAAAAAGGTACTGTGACAAAAAACTCTACCACCCTAACATACTCCTCTTAGCTCTGGCTCTTCACCCGTTAGCTATATATGTTCTTGGTAGTTCTGTTTAATTAGCTAATTGAACAGTTTGACATCCATGGGTAGTTCTTGATCAGCTGGCAGCCTGTAAATTGACGTTAATTAACCGTTCGTCACTCCTCGTTTTCATATATATATCAAAGGGAATATGTTAATTATTTGTACTCTTTCAAGTACGTCACTACACGAAATCGTAGATTTAGCGACGGACATATTCTGTCGCTGATCCGTCGCTAATTATATTTTGCAACAAATTAACTAAAAATTAACGACTGAATTTATCCGTCCCAAAAAAACACGTCGCTAAAGCAGCAACAACAGTAAACGTCACTAATCCATCGCTATTTAGTCATGGAGTAGAGACGGAATTCATCCGTCCCAAAAAAACACGTCGCTAAAATAGCAACAACAATAAACATCGCTAATCCATCGCTATTTAGTTATGGAGTAGCGAAAGAGGTTCTTCCGTAGCTGATTTGCGTCGCACTATTTTCGTCGCAAATCTACCGCTAATTAGTGACGAAATTGCAAGGAAACTGGGTCACCGCAAACCCGTCGCGTCAACTAGCGACAAATTTTCCGACACTAGTCCGTCTCTAATTACATGATCTTTTAGCAATAGATTAGCGACCATAATATCCATTGCTAGTTGTCAATGGGAAACCATCGCTTTTACGACAAAAGTATTCCCACCACCAATTAGCGACAAAATAAATCAATTGTTAATCCGTCGCAAATTTATCACAATTTTACAAAAATATTTTTTTTCAAAAAATTCTATAAACCTGTATAAGCATTAACAAATCTATAGGCAATAGAAACACACACATACACTAAAAATTTACAATGCTAAATTAAATGTTCAAGCAACTCTATAATAAAATATCTAATCAAATACAATATTTAAGTTTTAATTTAATACAATAAAAAAATCAAGAAAATCCTCCTAGCCCTAGCCCTAGCCCTCATCCCGTCCCATCCCGTCTCGTCCCGTCCCATCCTGTTCCGTCATCATGTAATGCAACATCCTGAATTAGACATGTAAAATAAAACATTAGACACATAAATATAAAATAAAATTTTATATAAATATTTGAAAATTAAAATTTGATCAAACAAAATGTATGGAGTTTAATCATTTAATCTCCTGTCACATGCTTTAAATACAATAGAGGGAGAAAACAGTAAATTTTAGAGAAAAAACCATGGAAGCATTAATGTCAAAAGGAACTCTAATTCCATCAGTTCAGAAACTAGACCTACTAGAAGCTCTCGCAGATAGGAAAGCAGCACATAAATTTGCAAAATTATCTAAAAGATATTTGTTTACAAAAGAAGAGCAATTGAGACATAACTCCCTCCATTAAACAAGGAAAATATTGCATAACCATGTACCGGCCTTAACCGAGCAACTCCTTGAAAATTAAGTAGTTTTTGTCTACCAGGAATATTACTCCTTACCATATTGTTGATCCACAAGGTAAAGTCGGTGGCCTCTGCATATGGTGGAAATCGGACTTAACAATTGATATCAGTTATTCATGCCATAACTGGATTGTAACCAATGTTAAAGGTCCGAACAATGCCACTGAGTACTACATAGTATGTGTTTATGCGCCGACAAATGGTATTGAGAGAAAATGTCTTTGGATGGATATCTACAACTTTGTGTCACAAGGGTCATCCTTACATGGAAGCCCTCTCTAGCATGTTTGCAGATGGTCTTGAACAAGTGGACCTTAAAATCTCCCTACATTTTTATCTTATCCATGGAAGCCCTCTCTAGCATGTTTGCAGATGGTCTTGAACAAGGAAGATTTACAAGCTTAAGGTAAATCATCAAGCTCTGGGAATCACACATGTACTACATGCCGACGATATCATGATCTTTGGTAGCTATACCCCTGCACTTGATGAACACCATCCTACTTCCACAAGGCATCATTAATAAGCTCCACAGCCTTCAGAGGAATTTTTGGTGGGGATCTACAGAGGGCTTCCAAAAGTCTGCCCTTGTTGCATGGCATAAAATGCAAAGACCCAAATTCAAGGGTGGTCTAGATTTCAAGAATATGCACTTATTCAACAAGGCTGCCATCATGAAGTTAGCTTGGAGATTTCTAAATGATTACTCGGGTTTGTGGTCCAAACTACTCTGAGAGAAATATTGCAAATCACAGCCATTTTGGCATCTTAAAGCTCAGAGTTCTGCTTCATATATTTGGCACTCTATTATGAATGTGAGAGAGGAGCTCAAAGCTGGTTGCATCTGGTCTGTCAGATCTGGATTTAATATTAATATCTGGACAGATAATTGGATCCTGGGCAAACTCAATCCTCTGTCCCCCAGAGAGGACTTTAATGAGCCATTCCCTCACAGAATAGCTGAATTACTAATTAACAGGAATTGGAATGAAGGTCTCCTTCACAGACTCTTTAACCAGAAAGATTGCAAGGCCATATTATGTATCAAAATCCCCCAGCTATCCCTAAATTCAGAGGACAAACTAGTCTGGACCAAGACCCAGGATGGGCAATTGAACACAAAGTCAGCATATAGATTTTATGTGATATAAGTGCTTCTCCTGGCTCTTCCTCAATCCATATTGTCTGGAAAATTCTTTGGAGGCCTGATCTTGCAAAGGTGGTTCCACCCAAGGTCATCACTTTTATTTGGAAAACTTTAATGAATGCTCTTCCCACTCAAAGAAGAATTGCCCGATTTAATCCACAGGTTAGTGGTGAATGCCCAATCTATTTACAATCAGAAGAAACTGTTGAACACCTTCTATTTACCTGTAATTTTACTAGGAGTATTTGGTTTGCGAGCAATCTTAGTTATAAGGTGGATGATCATGCCAAATCAATGGAGGATAGAATTGTGGATTGGACTAAGCCCCCTTTCTCTTGGTCCCCCATAGAAACCTCTTTCATCACTCAAGCATTTGCTATCATGTGGCACATTTGGAAGACTAGGTGTTCATGGGTGTTAGATCATATTGTCCTGGATCCTAACCACACTTTGGCCAGAATTCACCAAGATATATCCTTTTGGCTTTAGTCTAAAGTTGATAGATCTTCATTGTTTCAGGAGCCTTCGAGATCTGCTTTGCCCAGTGATCCAATTGATCTTACCATATTGGTTGATGCAGCCTTCAAGTACAATACAGCCACACTATGGTTGTCACTATAACTGATCTTAATCGGTTGTACTCATCTTTATGACTAGCTATTAATGAAATATGTTTCACTGTCAAAAGAAAGAAAAAAAAACATGTACTGGGAGGCTCTAGAAAATGGTGTAGGGTTATTAGCATAAAAAGCTACACTATGGTTGTCACTATAACTAGTTGACCACCCGTGAGATGCACAACGATTTTTTACCCCCAAAAAATAAAGTGCAGAAAGGGAAGATGCTAATCCAATACGTGTTGGCTCCCATGCTCAGGCAACATAGTGTCAAACACATACCTCTTGAGTAGGTCTCTAAGTACAGCCAATCTATCCACAAAAAGAAAAAAAAAAATAGATAGGTGCAGCTTCTATAGTCCGATATTGTTTAGACCATTGTGCACACATACCTGTTTCAAATAATTATAATATAAATATTGAAAGTGAACTTGCTCACACACAGTCACAAACAGATAAATAGACATACATAGATACGGGACAAACATCAAATAATATAATCATTGAGCAAATTGGAAAATAAATATGTTATAATATATGTTAAGGGGACATTATATTATCCATGTGCTTCAAATATAACCACATATTTCTTCTACATTTGATATCATATAGAAAATTATATTGTAGTTCACATGGACAGTAAATGTATTTGCTTACTAAAAAGAATAGAGCTATGATATCAATTCAATGCAACTAAATGTATCAATATCAAGAGAGGAATATTATGATATATAATAATGGATGGATGTTTTAGTTAACATGTTTCAATGGTATCAACCTAGTCAACGAAATTTGTAAGAAAGAAAAAATTAATTTAACTATCTAAAATAGTTTTAAATCAACAGAAAAAAAAAACTTGCCTCTAGAGATGGACAAAAAAATTTGACGGCGATGCAACCTTCAAAGTCGTTCTCGGAGTTATGATGTAGAGGACTTTCAGATCTTAACAGTCTGTAAGGAAAATAGCACACATGTTATTTTTGAATTGAAAATAATTTGTAAAGGAATGAATAGAAAAAAAACTGAGGAAAAGAAATTGTCTAAGGAATGTGAAGTACTTTTTTCACCCTCAAGAACTTAAACTGAGAAAACACAATAGAAATCACATAAAAACATAACAATAAAAAGGCATGTAGACAAAGATGGGAATTATAAAGCCTACAAAATTAGCAACCTATGATATAGTTGGAACACCAAAACACATCAAAGCATGACTTCCTTCATAAAATTGTTTGCAGATGAAGTTGTAGAGTTCTTGAAGTGAGAAAGAAAAAGAAACTCAAGCAGTCATGCTGCATGAAGGGAGCAATCAAGTAACTAACAATTTGGTTAAGCATCACTGCACTTCTTTTTTCCAATATAAAATGGTCAGACACACTGAACATACACATTCAAGTTGGACATATCACACTCTTGGCAGGAGTCCTAAGGTTGGACATATCACACTCTTAATAAATGATCAAAAGTTCGAAAGTGGAATCTCTAATCTTCCACTCTAACGTGTGAAAAAAACTATGCAAGTGTTGTTCATCTCCAGAAGCCCATATTTCTGACCAGTTAGGGTAGAATTCTTCTACTGTAACCTCTACAGGCTCCAATCTAAATCATACTGGCCTAGATAAGTTTTGAATGTTTTGGTGCAAAGGGAAGAAAGGACATGTGTCCCTACCTAGTACATGAAACTTATGGCAGACCCCTTCAAATGGTTAAGAACACAGAGTCTCATATGTGATGATACTGTTGAGGGAGGTGCTCTTCCTCACTAGCGGATAACTCTGTTGGCTAGATACCCACCCCCACCCTGGTAGATAGATTTCAGATTTCAATTATTCTTCCTCTTCTAGTTGATGGAGCTGCACATGGTATCTGTCCTTGAGAGGGTGATGGTACTGCAAGGGAAGGCTAGTCTGTTGTCAAAAGCACTCTGCTCCCCCAAGATAACATGCTTATCACCTCTCGCCATTGTGTTATCGCAATTAGAGCAGGTTAGGGGAGAGGGTTGACAGGTGGCATTTGGTTTTTTGTATATGGGGGATTGTTTTATGGGTCATGCTGGCATGGAGTGCATAGAAGTTGGGATGGAGATGTTTTCTGATGATATAGACAGAATTGGCCTCCACCAATCATTGATCACCTTCCCCTAAAAACTCCACAAAAACTACAGATGATGGGGAGATCAACAATTCTTCAAATGTGAGATTATCCAAAAAATTTGAAAGATCTATTTTTCAAAGAGTGTAGAGACAATAGATGGAAAGTCTAGTCTTATAACACTTTTTGTCTAGTGCTTGATGATTAAAGCAAAAAAAAAAATCGATAAAAATGTATAGATGTCTGAATCTAAATCTTACTTTTGTTTTGATAATTACTTGAAGGAAAAAGTAAATTCTAACTAGTGTTTACTCAAACCAGGTCACTACAATGGTACAACCATTGTCAAATTCTGTGAACTCTCTGAAAAGAGATATCCATGTTCCCAAAGCAAAAGATCAGGGTAAACCAGAATGATAAGAGAAAGCTCAAAAGATCACTCAGAAAATACATATGCATGACCAAATGAACACAACCAAAAATCAAAAGAAAAGTATCATAAAAAATAATCACAAAATAATACTTCCCCTGAGTTGGCATGTCACAACTTTAACTACCTTTAACATGTGCGTGGCTTCTTAAATAAGCTTGTCTGCTAGGCCACACTTCATAACAAGAGTTTTCTATGGGCTCCAGTGGAATGGGGAAAAGAAGTGCACTAATAAAGATATCAATTGTTGTACTACTATTGAGGCAAAACATATTTTGCAAGAAAAATAACAGAACATATATGAGAGTTCACGGGCAGAACAGTTTTCATAATGTACATAAATAATTTACCATATTTATTCAAATACATTTCTTTAGTTTAATGACAACTCAAACAAATATTGACAAGTATGAGCTGTGACTATGGCAACAACTTCATCAAAGAGCAAAGGTTAAACCTGTGCATTCATGTTAGCTCCATCCATATAGACTGGCCCCCATTGTCAGACTTATCTTGCATATCTAATCAATCCCTTCCTCATGCACTCCATGGGTTGAAGGATAAGTAACCTAAGAACCAAAATGAGAATGTTACTATAAATCCTTGCACTTGTTTGTATTACCATTCAATTGGTCAATGCTATTTCTAGATAGTGTCACATGCTCCAGCAGGTGTACTATTACTATCAAAAAGTAATAGTTTCGTGGTGGAATGGGCCTCCAGAAAGGCAAGTATACTGATAGAACATTACACCCTTGTCCATGTTATTCCTGTCCTTATGGTTGAATGATGCCATTTTGGAGCCACTACAAAGGTCACTGGAGGTTGATAAGTTGGCTCCAAGGATGCACAGGCCTAGACAAGAGAGGTTGTATAAGAACTGATACTTAAATGCACCAAAATATCCTAGATAATACTGTCCCTGAGAAGGAGTTGAAGTTGGGCAGTGGGAGAGGACGAAGTTCAAAGAGGCAAAGATCATGATGAAGGAGGTGGTCATGATCTGCTTGCAGTCGGGCAGACCGTGTCGTGGAACTTCTTCAGGGAATTGCCACCAATGACCATGTAGACGATGTTGACACCCACCTCCACTATTAGCTGCTGAGGACGACGATCTAGAGCCCGAACTTGTCGCCGAAGGCGTACCGACCCAGCTCGTGCTACCCGTCAAAACACTTCAACGGCACCATCTCATGCAATCTCCACCATCTGCCACAACGTGTATAGGGTGATCACCCACGATAAAACCAGCACCATGATTCTAGGGCCCCTGCAGCGGTAACCAAACGCAGATGCGGCAGCAGTATACATTATGCATGTACATGTCATTGGATAAAAAATCAAATGCATATATAAATAATGGAATTCAAAAGATAAACAAACATATAGATAGATAGATACCATCCAAGCTCAGACATGGCAAAGGGGAGCTGAGGACGCCGGTGCCAACCATGGCTGTGACATTATGGAATGCCGAGTACCACCACTTGGCGTTCTTGGACGACGTGATGGGAAGCCAGTCGTCGATTGAATTCTGTGAGGCTGCCGTCGAGGACACAATCTGCTGGCTTGGCTAGGATCCCCTCACAAGAAGCCACATAGGGGAATGCGACGCTGGGGAGGGGGTCTTGGTGAAGCTCCAAGCGGGGTGAGCAATGAGAGGAGGTGTTCGTGGCGCTGGGTAGTTGGCCTCTCTATCACAGGTGGTGCTGAAAGCATGGTGGTGCCTAGTTAAGTATGTAATTAGGAAAGTCATAATTATAGAGTTACAAACTTATAAAATTCTATGTAGTTATATAGTTATATGTGTAACTGCGTAAGTATGTAATTGTATTTGTAATTACATACTTACACAGTTACAGAATTTACATACTTACGTAGTTACACATGTAACTGTGTAAGTACGTACTTACGCAGTTACACACTTTGGTATATTACGAATTAAAATAACTAGGTAAATCCTTCTAAAACTATGTAAGTATGTAACTAAGTAAGTCCTAATTAAAGAGTTACAAACTATAAAATTTCTATGTAGTTACATGTGTAATTGCGTAAGTATGTAATTACATACTTACACAGTTACAAGATTTACATAGTTACACATGTAACTGTGTAAATACGTATTTACGTAGTTACACACTTTTGGTATATTATGAATTAAAATAACTAGGTAAATCCTTCTAAAACTTTGTAAGTATGTAACTAGGTAAGGCCTAATTATAGAGTTATAAACTTATAAAATTTCTGTGTAGTTACATATTTACATGTGTAACTGCGTAAGATTATATACTTACACAGTTACAGGATTACATACTTACGCAGTAGTTACACATGTAACTGTGTAAGTACATACTTACGCAGTTACACACTTTTGGTATATTACAAATTAAAATAACTAGGTAAATCCTTCTAAAGCTTTATAAGATGGTAACTAGATAAGTTCGAATTACAGAGTTACAAACTTATAAAATTCTATGTAGTTATATGTGTAACTATGTAAGTATGTAATTACATACTTACACAGTTACAAGATTTACATACTTACGCAATTACAGATATAACTGTGTAAGTAAGTAGTTACACAGTTACACACTTTTGGTATATTACGAATTAAAATAACTAGGTAATCCTTCTAAAACTATACAAGTATGTAATTAGGTAAGTCCTAATTATAGAGTTACAAACTTATAAAACTTCTATGTAGTTACATAGTTACATGTGTAACTGCATAAGTATGTAATTACATACTTACACAATTATAGGATTTAACTGTGTAAGTACGTACTTACGTAGTTACACACTTTTGGTATATTACGAATTAAAATACTAGGTAAATCTTTCTAAAATTATGTAAGTATGTAACTAGGTAAGCCCAAATTATAGAGTTACAAACTTATAAAATTTCTATGTAGTTACATAGTTACATGTGTAACTGTGTAAGTATGTAATTGGATTTACATACTTACGCAGTTACACATGTAACTGTGTAAGTACATACTTACGTAGTTACACACTTTTGATATATTACGAATTAAAATAACTAAGTAAATCCTTCTAAAACTATGTAAGTATGTAACTAGGTAAGCCCGAATTACAGAGTTACAAACTTATAAAAATTCTATATAGTTACATGTGTAACTATGTAAGTATGTAATTACATACTTACACAGTTACATGATTACATACTTACGCAATTACATATATAACTGTGTAAGTCATAGTTACATAGTTACACACTTTTGTATATTACGAATTAAAATAACTAGGTAAATCCTTCTAAAACTATACAAGTATGTAATTAGGTAAGTCCTAATTATAGAGTTACAAACTTATAAACTTCTATGTAGTTACATAGTTACATGTGTAACTGCGTAAGTATGTAATTACATACTTACACAATTATAGGATTTAACTGTGTAAGTACGTACTTACGTAGTTACACACTTTTGGTATATTACGAATTAAAATAACTAGGTAAATCTTTCTAAAATTATGTAAGTATGTAACTAGGTAAGCCCTAATTACAGAGTTACAAACTTATAAAATTTCTATGTAGTTACATAGTTACATGTGTAACTGTGTAAGTATGTAATTGGATTTACATACTTACGCAGTTACACATATAACTGTGTAAGTACATACTTACGTAGTTACACACTTTGGTATATTACGAATTAAAATAACTAAGTAGATCCTTCTAAAACTATGTAAGTATGTAACTAGGTAAGCCCGAATTACAGAGTTACAAACTTATAAAATTTCTATGTAGTTACATGTGAACTATGTAAGTATGTAATTACATACTTACACAGTTACAGGATTTACATACTTACGCAATTACATATATAACTGTGTAAGTACATAGTTACATAGTTACACACTTTTGGTATATTACGAATTAAAAATAACTAGGTAAATCCTTCTAAAAAACTATGCAAGTATGTAATTAGGTAAGTCCTAATTATAGAGTTACAAACTTATAAAACTTCTATGTAGTTACATAGTCACATATGTAATTGCGTAAATATGTAGTATTTACTTACTTACGCAGTTACACATGTAACTGTGTAAGTACGTACTTACGCAGTTACACACTTTTGGTATATTATGAATTAAAATAACTAGGTAAATCTTTCTAAAATTATGTAAGTATGTAACTAGGTAAGCCCTAATTATAGAGTTGCAAACTTATAAAATTTATATGTAGTTACATAGTTACATGTGTAACTATGTAAGTGTGTAATTACATACTTACACAGTTACAGGATTACATACTTATGCAGTTACACATATAACTGTGTAAGTACGTAGTTACACAGTTACACACTTTTGGTATATTACGACTTAACAGGACTATGTAAATCCTTCTAAAACTATGTAAGTATGTAACTAGGTAAGCCCTAATTACAGAGTTATAAACTTATAAAACTTCTATTTAGTTACATGTGTAACTACGTAAGTATGTAATTACATACTTACACAGTACATGATTTTCATACTTACGCAGTTACACATGTAACTGGGTAAGTACGTACTTACGTAGTTACATACTTTTAGTATATTACGAATTAAATAACTAGGTAAATCCTTATAAAATATGTAACTATGTAATTAGGTAAGCCCTAATTACAAAGTTATAAACTATAAAATTCTATGTGTTAGTAGTTACATGTGTAACTGTGTAAGTATGTAATTACATAGTTACACAGTTACAGGATTTACATACTTACACAGTTATATATGTAACTGTGTAACTACGTACTTACGCAGTTACACACTTTTGAGATAACTGTTACACATTTTTTGGATAACGGGAGGGGAGGATAACGGGGGTTAAAAGCAGAGACTTAAAAATAAGTCTTGCATAAAGCAGGGACCGAAGGTTGTTGAAAACTTGACAGGGACCTGAAAATAATGTCAGACCTGCCAGGGACTAATAATTAATTCTCTCTAAAATTATAAATAATATATAGGAAGTATAAAATTTATTTTTTAAGAAAATAGATTTGAATAAAGACATGAGTTTTTAGGAATGGAGAGATGTTTAATGGGAAAGAAAAGAGAGAAAAATTTATTAGTAAGTTTTATTGTTTAAGAAGGGTGAGTGAGGTTGAGAGTTTTTTTAAAGTTTAGATATTTTGTAAAAATTTAATAGGAGAGAATGTTGGAGAGAGAAAGTAGGAAGATAATTATTTAGTTCATTTAAACTACCTGTATTTCTATTTTTAGAAGGGAGATGTTATGGAAAGAATAGAATTTACTGGTGCAGCACATGGCAGCACCAAGACGTGGTCTTAATATTACGACCATTTAAAGCTATTATAATAAATAAACATAATATTTTTAAGTATTATAATAATAACTATTATAGTTTGATCTAATAGTTAGATTCGCTCTAGATCTAAATTTGACCAACATCTAACTGTTAAATCTAATATTAATTAGAACCCGATCGTTAGATTTTATCTTGATCTAAAATCTAATCATTAATTCACTCTCCATAAAAAATCCAATTGATTAACTACATAACATTAAATAATGATAATAATATGATATATCATATATGAAACATAAATTTTGAATAATGTCAAATATTTAAAAATATGGTATAATATTTTTAGAAATATAGTTCTATCAAATGTATATTCACTAAACAAATATAATACATTTACAAATATGTAAATATAATGTGTATATATAATAAATGTAATGACCCGACCTCTCGGACCCTCGCCGAGGACCCCGAGGGTCGCGTCGCCACCCACGGATCTGAAGATCCGGAAGGTTATATGAAAAAGTCTAGTGAGATATGTACTGAGTTCAAATAACTATAATAATATGTACATTATACAAAAGGGTTGTACAACGCGTCCCAAGCAAAAGCACAGGTACAAGAAGAAAGGTGCAGTCCTTAAGGGGCATACTCCGAGGACTTGCAAAACACCGCTCTCAGCTCACTCAGGCTACAAGAGCTCACAACCTCTCGCTCTCACTGCTGCTGACAACACATGGCGCCACAGCCGCCTCTGCAACCCGTCCGACACTAAGCTCCCGCGACGACGAGCCCTAGCTGAAATAAGTAGGGGGGTGAGCCTCGCGAACAAGGCCTAGTAGGGATTACCAGTCCCTCACCAGCCAGAGCAGCAGGACTATGAAAACAGGAAACTACACTAGAAAGTTGTAAATTGAGGAACACCTACAGCATGGTACTACTAAGCAGCGGAAGAGAATAGTACAACGCCACGACCACCATCCAAGGTCGTGGCACACACACGACTCCCGCAGAAACCAACGGAGTCGGGCACAAAGCGGAAGCAGTGCTCAGCACACCTACCGAGACCACAGAACAACCAAGTGAGAACGACGTCTCACCGCAAGCACGGTCACCTCAGACCTCTACAAGGTCAAGGGCCCACAAACAAAACCACCCCGGACCCCGGACACCACCGCCAGGTCGGGAAGCTACACACGCTGGTGCCATCACGGGCTGGCACCCAAGAATGGGACCATGGAACCGAGAGAACACCGAAGCGGGAACCACCAGAAGCACGGGTTTGCCCAAGGCCAGACCAATGACGCCCACGGGAACTAAGCAGCCAGGCTTAAAACTGCCGTGCAAGCTAGGGCAACGAGGAACACTCGGAAACGTCGTGAGGAAAACGCATCACACAACAGCAACCAAGCCACCGCCGCTAGTGGCCAAGAGGGGAACCCGCAGTCCGCACACTCTGCTCGCTAGCTAGCTCCTGCCCCGCCCCCGCCCCGCGCAAGGGCGAGACAGAGCCGCCACAGAAACACACAACACACGCAACACCCACAGCATGTCCAAGCTGCGGCCTCATGCCTGACACCACTACGTGGCTCCGGAACCAACGCAAAGAGAAGGCAGTGAGACAAGGGACTGTCTGGTCGCGCCAGGAAAGCACTCTGAACCCCTCAGCG
>CM024756.1:57263826-57348826 GCA_014218235.1 Colocasia esculenta
TGGAGGACACGGGGCTATCGTTGGGATTGCGTTTCTCGCTTCGGTAGGGGAATTCTACCCATGTATTTGCTGTGTCATCCGATGTTTGCATGTGTATAGTGTGTTTGGTGGTTTTCAATGGGAAGAATGCATTGGAATATAGGAGCATGTTTAGGAGCACGTTTATAGCTTTAATCCTGCTTTATTTGTGCATGGGACAGGGTGGTGTGTGTTTTTTTCAGAGCAGTTTGCAGGTTGTGAAATAGAGGGTTGAAAGGCGGCCAACACAGCCGACGCTTCATGTGAACACGTCTGCCATGTCCGATGTGATTCAATATGTGTTATGGAAATGTCCACTATGTTGGACGCGTTTTAATAAGTGGCCACCCGAGCTCTGGGAGTTCTTGGCCAGTTGGTCCGGTTTCCGACCTACGTTGCTTGGGCGGCGTTCCCAAGGCAATGTAGGGTCTGTGTGGGTCATGCTGACCTACGTGATGATCGCTAATGAGGTGTTTTGCGTGGGTTTACGTGCATAGCAAGTTGGGAGTCACGCCTTCCGTAGTTGCCTCTCTAGTTGGTTACCCTACCACCAGGTGCTTAGGCTTGTCCCAGTACGAGAGTACCGTCAGGTTTGAGTCATTTTCCTGGACACCCTCACTCCTGTGTAGAGTTGTATGTCCAGCTGAGGGAAAGATGGCAAGGGACAACGGCTCGTGTTTGTGGTTTGAGGCCATTTGTAGCGCGCTCTTGGTTAAGGGACGAACACCAATAGACGTACTGGTCCCCAGCTAGTCCGTTTCCAGTGCCTCACTTTAGGTTCTCGGCCGGAGCCCCTAAAGGTGTCAGGCTTGGGCCTGCGGTGGTGTAGTCCGCAGGTGTGGTGGTTTGTTGTCTCCACGTTTCTTGACCTGTTGAGGTAGAGCGGCAGCTGGGCCTTTCGCCTGTGGCTGCGAGGCTGAGAGGTGTACTTGTGTCCTTTCTCCGGGTCTATGGCTGGTGTCATGAACCAGTGCACGTGACTCGTGTGCAATGTACCCTTCTGTGGCTTGTGCACTCGTGTGTGGTTTGCTGTTTACTTACTTTCAGCCTTAGCATCATGTACATGTGGTTTACATTCTTTAAATGCTTTACAGCTTTGCTATAAACTGTGTTTTATGGCTTTGGGGGAGTTACCCTACTAAGCCAATGACTTGTGAGGCTCACCCCTTCTTCTTCCAGGTGAAGGAGAGCAGGAGGACTCGCGTCCTTCCTCTAGTTCGGGTCAGCGTCGTAGTGGAGTCGGGCCCTCGCCACCAGCAGAGTAATTGTTCTTACTTGTGGAGCCCTGGGGGGTTTGTCCCGGGCTGTTGTACTTTATTATGGCTATGTATGGAACTGAATATGTACATTTCATGTGGATATATGTGAGCAATGAAAGTTTTTATGTGTTCAGTATGTTCTTTTGTATTCTCATGGACACGTGTAGTTGATATCCCTTGCGAGGCTTCGGCCCGATCGTGGGAGGCGGTGTCATGTCGGGCATGTTATTAGGTTAACGGGCCTGAACGGCATTGACCATCACAATTGGTATCAGAGAAAAAGTCCGTGTTATATGAAGGAATGGGAAATGTACATAGTGTGTTCCTTATAATGGTCTTCTGCTGGTAGATGGTCCTATTTAGGTAATGATATGTTATATATATGTTTATGAAATTTTGTGTGTGCAGAGGCTATAAATGGCTGACCGAAGAGATTGGGAGGTGGAGGTGATGATGATGAGCCGGGAGAGACCACACAGCAAATGATTGAGAGTTGTGGGATAGCATTACACAGATTCGACTCGGTTGGACCAGTAGCCGCCAGTCCAGCCAGCCGTACCTATGGCAGGGAGGCAGCATCAGCACCACTAGTTCCTCCTTACGGAGTAGAGGTATCTCCTGTAGTACCTTTACCTCCTGTGGTACCAGTGAGGCCAGCCCAGTGGAGGACTCTACACGGCTAGTAGAGAGGTTTCTGCGTTTGCAGCCACCCACATATTCTGGAGGTCTGAACCCCGACACAGCAGAGCATTGGATACATGAGATAGAGTGGGTGTTCACTATAATGAGGTGTACTCCAGCAGATAGAGTGTTATTGGCAGCATATCAATAATGGAGGGCATTTGCACAAGAGAGGTGGAGGCTTAAATGCAGACGGTGTTTACAGGTAGAACGGAAGATGCTATCACTTGGGCCAAGTTTTTGGAGGTATTCAACAACACTTTCTTTCCAGTTCAAATTCAGCAAGAAAAGAGAGAACAATTTAAAACTTTCAGCAAGGGAATTTGTCCGTGTTGGAGTACCAATTTTGTTCATGGCTTTGAGTCGATATGCGCCGTATGTGGTGACCAACAATGCAATGATGGTTGAATACTTCATTCGGGGTTGAGGCCAGAGTTGCAAGATGCCGTTATACCTTTAATGTTTATACAGTGGAAGAGGTGGCACAAAGGGCAGCAATCCTTGAAAGGACCGTGCAAGCCCGACAATCTAGCGGTCAAGCTCGGGTGGTGGCAGTTTTCGGCTTCCACAACAATCGGCGGGTGTTGGTAAGGGTAAAGCACCTTCGGGGGGAGCTTCTTCATCAAGTTTCAAAATAGGGTAATAAGATAAAGAAGGTATTCAAAGGCCGGGGAGGTGGTAAACATCAAGGATTTCAGCAAGGGCGAGGCTACAAGCCAAAATACAGCGAGGTCACTTGCTGAAACTCGGTGTTATAATTGCAATCAATTGGGGCATTTGGCAAGGAATTGCCTATATCCAAGGAGAGGAGGAGCACCACAATAGCAACCGCAACAACTGTAGCAACCTCCAGTAGAGCGGGGTAGAGGTACACCCTACCAGAGGGGAGGAGGACGAGGACGTGTGATGGCGATCACAAGGGCTCAGCGGAGGCTTCAAATCTGATTGAAGGTATTGTTCCACTTTTTGAATTTTCAGCTAGAACATTGATAGATCCGGGTGCATCGCATTCCTTCATTTCCGAAGAATTCCTTGATAGTATGGTGCATCCATTTGAGGAAAGGCAGTGTGAGCTTGTGGTGGAGGTACCATCCGGGATTTCATGCTTACTACGTGTTACTTGGATGAAGTTCCCATTTTGGTACAAGGTAATCAATTTCCGGCTAGATTGTATGCATTACAATTGAAGAGTATGATATGATACTTGGCATGGATTGGCTAGAAGCGTATGGGCAGTTGTGGATTGCAGAAAAAAAGAGTGAGATTCAGCCATCCAGGAGGGGATGTTTTCGAATTTCAAGGTATGCCGTTCTACACCCTAAATTTTATCATTTTTTTCCCTTAAGGCTAGGAAATTGATTAATGCAGGGTGTGTAGCCTATTTGACATCTGTTAGTTTGGTTGAGGCAGGGAAGACAGTGGATAAGGTACCGGTGGTTAGAGAATTTGTGGATGTGTTTTCGGAGGAGCTTCCAGGTTTAGCACCACACCGGGAAGTGGACTTCACCGTTGAGTTGCAGCTAGGAAGCTTACCCATTTCCAAAGCGCCATACAGGATGGCACCTGCAGAATTAAGGGAACTAAAGAAGCAACTACAGGAGTTACTTGAAAAAGGATTTATTCGGCCAAGCCATTCACCATGGGGAGCACCAGTTTTATTTGTAAGAAAGAAGGATGGTAGCATGAGAATGTGTATAGACTACCGCCAATTGAATCAATCACTAAAGAACAGGTATCCGCTCCCATGCATAGATGATTTATTTGATCAGTTGCAATCAGCAAGGGTGTTCTCCAAGATAGATTTGAGATCAGGGTATCATCAATTGAGAATTCGGGAGGAGGACATTGACAAGACAGCATTTAGAACAAGGTATGGTCATTATGAGTTTGTGGTTATGCCATTTGGGCTAACCAATGCACCGGCGGCATTCATGAACTTGATGAATAGAATTTTCCATTCATACTGGACCAATTTATTGTGGTGTTTATATGACATTCTAGTGTATTCAGCTTCAAAGGAAGAACATGTAGCTCATTTGAGGACCACATTGCAGACATTGAGGGAGCATCAATTATATGCCAAGTTTAGTAAGTGTGATTTCTGGCTGAAAGAAATACAATTTCTGGGACATGTTATCTCAGGTGAGGGTGTTGCAGTGGATCCGACAAAGGTGGAAGCGGTTATGAGATGGGAGGAGCCAAAGACAGTACCAGAAATTCGGAGTTTCCTTGGCATGGCAGGGTACTATAGGCGGTTTATCCAGGACTTCTCTAAGGTTGCAGCACCTTTGACAAAGCTTACCAGGAAAGGGGTACCATTTGTATGGTCATCTGACTGTAGGCGAAGCTTTATGGAGTTGAAGAAGCGGCTCACTTCAGCACCAATTCTTGTGTTACCGTCGGGCCAAGGTGGGTTTGTGATATTCACCGATGCATCCAAGAGAGGTCTTGGGGTGGTACTTATGCAATATGGAAAGGTAGTGGCATATGCGTCCCGGCAATTGAAGCGGCATGAAGAGAATTACCCCACCCATGATCTTGAATTGGCAGCGGTAGTGTTTGCATTGAAAATATGGCAGCATTACCTATATGGAGAGCGGTTTGAGATATTCACGGATCACAAGAGTTTAAAGTATATTTTCTCGCAGAAGGATTTGAATTTAAGGCAGCGGAGATGGATGGAATATCTCAGGATTACGACTTTAGCTTGACATACCACCTGGGAAGGCAAATGTGGTGGCGAATGCTTTAAGCAGGAAGGTTATTATGAGTCATTTGATGATGAGGGAATGGAATTATATGAGAATGTGGCAGAAAGTTCTTTACTGTTCCAAGTAGTCAACGAAGAGCTGTATTAGCCATAGCACAATTGAGCCGTCATTGTATTGGCAGTGTAGAGGCACAGAAAATAGATGAGAGCCTGGCAGAGATTGTGAAAATGGAAGATGTTACCATAGATGATAATTGTGTGGTTCGATTTCGGCACCGGTTATATGTCCAAATGAAACAGGTGTAAAGCAAAAAGTGTTGGAAGAAGCTCACCGGTCCAGTATACTATACATCCAGGGAGCACCAAATGTACCAAGATTTGAAAAGATACTTTTGGTGGCCAAGTATGAAAAGGGAGATAGCGGAGTTTGTAGCAAGTGTTTGTATGTCAGCAAGTCAAGGCAGAGCATCAAGGCCGGGTGGTTTGTTGCAGCCTTTGCCAATACCACAATGGAAATGGGATGACATTTCCATGGATTTTGTTGCCGGTTTGCTCAGAACAGCTACGGGTCATAATGACATTTGGGTTTTTGTTGACAGGTTGACAAAGGTGTGCCGGTTGTTGGCAGTTAGCATGTCATGGATGATAGACCGTTTGGCGAGGTTGTATATAAAGAGGATTGTGCCTTTGCATGGTGTACCGGTTACAATCGTTTCCGACAGGGATCCTTGGTTCACATCCGATTTTTGGAGGAGTTTGCAACGGGTTGTAGGCAACCAATTGAAGTATAGTTCGGCTTATCATCCCCAAACTGACGGGCAGACGGAAAGGACAATTCAAACTATTGAAGATATGCTTCGGGCATGTTGTTTGGTTTGGGGAGGTGGATGGGAGCAGCATCTTGGCATGGTTGAATTTGCCTACAACAATAGTTACCACACAAGCATCGGCATGGCACCGTATGAGGCGCTTTATGGGAGACCTTGTAGAACTCCATTGAATTGGCATGAAGTGGATGAAAGGTAGGTAATGGGACTGGAGTTAGTGCAACAATGTGCTGAAATGGTGAAATTTATTAAAGAGAAACTGCAGACAGCTCAAAGCAGGCAAAAGAGTTATGTGGAAACTCGTCGTAGGCCCCTACAATTTGAGGTAGGAGACTGTGTGCTTTTGAGGGTTTCTCCAAAAAGGTGTTCAAAGATTTACTAGGAAAGGCTAGTTAGGTCCAAGGTTTGTGGGTCCATTTCAAATCTTGGAAAGGATCGGGGAAACCGCTTACAGGTTGGAGCTTCCGTCCGACTTTACGGATGCTCATGATGTGTTCCATGTTTCAATGTTGAGGAGGTATATCCGAGATTCTTCCCAAATTGTGAGTTTCACCCAAGATGATTTGATTCCAGACATTTCCATGCCAGAGTATCCCGTTATGATCACAGGCAGACTGTAACGACCCTCTTTATACCGGTACGGATATACCATCCCACGTCGATATAATGAACGCCATTACAGTGGGACATTTACACAACAATTTCATACAAGGTTGAAATATACACAAATATAAATAACACATGGCAACAGAATTTAAAAGAACTGAAATTGGATTTGCATTCCATCATCAACATTTTATCCACAGTCTATATAGAAGTAAAAGAGCTAAACAGTTCATAATAAAAGACAAAAGAGTACAATGTCCACATTAGACTACGCAGAGTCTTTATTACATACTTTTTCAAGTAAGGGAAAAATACAATAATATGTCCAATCTCAATTCCTACTCCCGCTCCGAGTCGCTCCTAGTGATCTCCTCAGAAGAAGTAGTCTCAATACCTGTACGCCGAAGCAAGAATGAGTTCATGGAACTCAACAAGTAACGCTAAGCACACAAACTTACATGTACTGCATGTCATTTACATTTGATATCACAGTTAGGCAAAGAATTTAACAATCTTAACAACTAGAATCCTAAACATGAGTTCTACACATTTTTCACATGGCATTTATTTAATATGAAGTATTTACTAGCTAAATGCCTATCACATGCTTTCTACACAATTATCAATATGTCAACTCAATCACATGTTCATAGCATTTATACATGTACAAGGTAACACTTATTACCTTAAGCATGGAAACTACTTATAAAAGAAACATAATTCTCTAACATGGATTCTAAATCATTTACACATGGAACCACTTGTTATAGACAAGTCACATAGCATATAAGACTATCAATTTATAGGCTATCACAAGAGTTTAGACTAATACATGCTCATTTACACAATCTCACAATTTATACATGCACTTACACTTAACACAATTCACATTTATTAATGCCGTGACACATAGCCCAAACTACCAAAGAAGGACACACACTAATCACAACACATAATCATCACCTAGGCATACTAGTGACAATTCTTAGTTACTGCGCAGAACCGGGAGAAGCACTCTCCCCCTAACCAGTGATACTTGTTCGCCTCCAGGATTTAATCCCAATGCCCGTGGGATATCACACACTTGAACTTTCCCATGGGGACTTTACCACAGTACAGTTCCACAGCCCTCTAGGTAGCAGTGTCACCCTTGGCACATTTTCACATTTTTAATACAAAATTTTACATCATTTTTGACACATTTCTTGTATTCATATCTATACACATATTCAGCTCCCTATCATGGTACTACTGTTGGTGAGGTTACATCAGTTCATATGTTATTAGCATGCTGTAATTAAAAAGGTTTTAAATAGTAATTATATTAATCATGGCTTAAGAAATTATTTAAAATGGAGTAAACAAAATTTGTACCTACGGTTAGTCAATTCTCATGAAATTTTAACCACAGGTTACTTACTATTCACACATAACACAGACAAATTTCCACATTTTTCTGATGATTCCATTATTTTCTAAAATTAAAATAGTGATCAAATTACTGATTAAAATAATCAAATTCATAATATTGTTAACATTTGGTCTCACAATTTATTCTTCACATGCATACTGACAATACCAATCATGTGTACATTTTTAGGGATTTATCTACTTTCGTAGAATTAGATATATTTTTTTATACGATCTAGTCATGCTTACTATTCTTATTTCCAGAAAACATATTAATTCACACAGTCAGCAGAAATTTCCAAACTTTGACATCATGTTCTACTAATAGTGTGCACATCACATAAATTTTCTGACATTGATCTCTTACAGATTCACACAGTAACGATTAAATCATGCTCAAGCACTAATTTCAAAAATTTTCCACAATTCTACAGTAAACGAAAATTCACCAAATTACATAGCACATTCTATATTGCTTATTTTATATTACACACAATTTACCTTATATCCTCATGCGGAAATCCTGGAAACTAGGTTATATAAGTCAAACCAGCATAATGTTGCAGTCTGACGAACTTAACGGCAAGGGGTAGCCGTTTGGCAGGTTAACGGCATCAAAGACTGCCGCCAACTTAGGAACTTAACGGCAAGAGATTGTGCCGTTAATCTCCTGTCTGTGCAAAACACAGACTGCTCACAGAAAAATCGCTTGAATGGGGGTTCCAGGACATGAGGAAAAATCCACAAAATTTCCTAGGACATACCAGACACATGCAGGAACTGTGTGGAAAGGTTACTTGCCTTAGGTAAATTCCACAATCGTCGATTTGTGTCAAAGAAGCTCTCCTCGGCCTGTGCCAAAGAGCCTTCGATTCCTTCTTCCACCGAGTCCTTTGTTGATGTAGCACGCTATCCGGTGATGGGGAACCCTTCTCCTATGTGTAGACTCTCCTCCAGTCGTGGAAGATCGCTGGAAAAAGTCGTCGGTTGCTGGATTAGAGGTTGCAAAGATCAGGTTTTTCGCACAGAACTCTAGGGTTTTGACAAAAGAGTCAAAAGGGACTCATCTATGTCAGATCTCGGTTCTTATAAACGGCTAGGGTCAGATATGAGTTCAGGGTAAGGGATAGAGCCGTTGGGGGACGGTTTCCAAACCTAGAGACGTGATTTCCGGGGGTGTTTCCAGATCTGGAATCGTAACAGATCTGGGAAATAGACGTCCAGATCGCATGCCGTCAGTACTTGGTTAGCGTCAATCGATGTGGCCGCTAATCCCTAGTAAACGTCAATTGATATTGACGCCTACAAGTCGTCTGCACAGAACTTAAAACTGCAGAACTATATACATCACATGCATATATATATATATATATAAACAATGCCTACATCACAATATTACTTACTTATGTAATATTTATATATTTATATAAATACCATGCACAATACTCTATACATCAATAATATGTACTCATATACGCATATATTCGTAAGCAACACTCAAGATAAAAATCAAGGGCCTTACCCTCTCCCCTTAAAAGAAACTTCGTCCTCGAAGTTAGATTGACACTACTCAAACAACTGAGGATACTTCTTCTTCATTGCATCCTCAAGCTCCCAAGTAGCCTCCTCTCTCGAGAAGTTGCGCCATAAAACTTTCACCGACGCAATGCTCTTGTTCCGGAGATGCTGAACTTTCCGGTCAAGAATAGCTACCGTTGCTCCACATAAGAAAGATCTGGCTGAATCTCCACTGGCTCATGACTAATAACATGAGATGGATCTCTGACATATCTCCTGAGCATAGAAACGTGGAAAACAGGATGAACACTAGCTAACGCTGGAGGTAAAGCTACCTCATACGCCACGTTGCCCAAACGTCGGAGAATCTCAAATGGGCCAATGAATCTCGGACTTAGCTTACCATGCATGCCAAATCTAACTACACCTCGAGTAGGAGATATCTTTAAAAAGACATGCTCACCTACCTCAAACTCCAAATCCTTCCTCCTGTTATCGGCATAACTCTTCTGCCTATCCTGTGCCGCAACAAGCCTCTTCCTAATCAACTGAATCTTATCCGAAGTTTCGTGAACTAACTCCGGACCGATCAGCTGCCTATCGCCTGCCTCCTCCCAACATAACGGAGATCTACAAGGTCTACCATATAACGCCTCAAATGGAGCCATACCAATGCTCGCATGAAAACTGTTGTTATACGCGAACTCCACTAGAGGTAAATGGCGTTCCCAATCATCCTTCCAATCCAGAACACACGCTCTCAGCATATCCTCTAGTGTTTGGATAGTCCTCTCGGACTGTCCATCTGTCTGGGGATGAAATGCCGAACTAAGCTTCAGCTCCGAACCCAAGGCATCCTGAAGACCCTTCCACAGCCTCGAAGTAAATCTCGGATCTCGATCCGAAATGATCGACTTCGGTACCCCATGCAATCTAATAATACTACTAATATACAATCTAGCTAAACTCTCTACTGACTGCTTCTTCTTCATGGGCAAGAAATGCGCAGTCTTCGAGAATCTATCCACCACTACCCAAATCGAGTCATTACCTCGTCTAGATCGAGGTAAACCCGTAACAAAATCCATAGTGACAGCCTCCCACTTCCATACTAGAATCTCCATCTTTTGCATAAGTCCAGATGGTCGCTGTCGCTCGGCCTTCACTTGCTGGCATACCAAATATCTGGACACATACTCCGCTACATCCTTCTTCATGCCAGACCACCAAAAAGATCTCTTTAAATCCTGGTACATCTTAATGTTACCCAGATGAATAGAGAACCTAGATCTATGAGCTTCTGCTAAAACATGCTCACAAACATCTACAATGTCTGGAACGCAGACACGGTGATGGAATCTAATCACACCATCCTCATCACGAGCAATGCCCGTCTTGCCCACTAACTCTTGGAGTCTAGGGTCGGCTTTTTGTTGCTCGATCACCTCATCTAACACCGAAGACCTAATGGACAACTGAGCTACAAAAGCCTGGCACAAAGATGGCTCCAACTCAGTCATCGCACAAGCTACATCTTCCAACATCTTCCAATCCTGCTGGAGAGACGATCTCTTCCTGCTAAGGGCATCTGCTACGACATTCACCTTTCCAGGATGATACTGAAGGTCGAAGTCATAGTCCTTCAGGAACTCAATCCATCTTCTCTGCCTCAGGTTTAATTCCTTCTGGGAGAAAAGATATCTCAGGCTCTTGTGGTCAGTAAACACCTCAAATCTGACACCGTAAAGATAGTGTCTCCAAATCTTCAGTGCATGAACCACTGCTGCAAGCTCAAGATCATGAGTCGGATAGTTTCGTTCATGCTCCTTCAATTGACGTGAAGCATAAGCTACTACCCTTCCTTGCTGCATCAACACACAGCCAAGGCCAATCCGAGAAGCATCAGTGTAGATAGGAAAACCCTCTACACCGCTCGGCAAAACTAACACAGGAGGCAAAGTGAGCTTAGTCTTCAGTAATTGAAAACTACTCTCACATTCCTCAGACCAGACAAACTTCATTCCCTTCCTGGTAAGCTGAGTCAATGTCACGTCCCGTCATTTAATATAACTATAAACGCCGGAACGTGAACACAAAAGGAATCAAGAGTGAACTTTGAACTATTTGAGTAGCAAATTGCTCGAAAGCTCTACTAAATAAAAATTTGACAATTGTCATTCTATGAATACTACAACATTTCCAGTTTACAATCTCAAAAGTAACATGCCATCAAGGATGGTCTCTCCACACACATATCCCGAAGTTCCCTCCTTCATGAACTGTAGATACCTGAAAAATAGGATTTGTGAGCTAACTAGCCCAGTAGGATTCAAATTCTCAAATCAAAGTACTAAACTGTATGATGATCAAGGAAAAAGGCTTGAGTGAAATCATAGATGGACCAACAAGCATCTAAATATGACAGTGAATGTGAAACAGTAGAATGGATACATGGGATATGCTCAGGAATTCACATTGAAACTCAAGTTCTAGTTCATGTAAACACAAGAAAAGACTTGACTGATACCAAAGATGAACAAACAAATATCTTATCATGATAATGAAAATTGGAACAGTGGTACTGAATTACAAAATGTGCTCAGGAATTCACAGTGAATCTCATAATTTGGTTCATATATATATATATATATATATATATATTCACACAGAACAGGTAATAGGATGACTGTAATCAACAGTATCAGGTAACAGAATGACTATAATCAACAGTATCATGTAACAGGATGACTATAATCAACAGTATTTGATGCTATGCCAAACATCCAGTTGCCCTTTATCATTCCGTACGGCCAGTAATTGAATTCGGGTGTTCCCCCCTGGACTGGACCAGCCCAATTTGCTAGACAGTCAGTTGTCCTTTATCAATCCGTACGGCCAGTAAATGAATTCGGGTGCTCCTCCCAGGACTGGACCAGCCCTATTTGCACAGACATATCAGTCAGGTGGGGTCCAAGGACCCAATAATGTCATCATCATTAATTATTCATATCTCACATGGTGTTCAAGCATTTGAACTCTCAAGATATCAAGTAATATGAACTTAGTTACCGAATACCGGAGAATGGACTCAACAGAGTACCATTCATAGTTGACAACTTCAAGAATATTTCAAGGGTGAGTAAGGTATCTCAAGTGGGTATTCCTTACAGTAGAATGACAGTAAATATCAAAGTAAATAAAAGGGTAACTTGGTAGGCTATTAGGATGAACTTTGAGCAAGGATTCACACATGAAAAAGTGCTGAAATCCAAGGCAGGGCAATATCTGTCGACAGCCAGGAAGGATTTGTCGACAGATGGCTACAGACAGAGCTCAGGTTTACTGGCTCTGTGTGTATCTGTCGACAGCAACAATGGATCTGTCGACAGATCCACACAGTCCAGAAACTTGGAGTTCTAGAAGGCATGCGCCTGTCGACAGATTTGGGCTGGCTGTCGACAGGTAGCAGTAGAACTTCCAGAAATGACTTTAAATTCATACTAAACACCCTAATTATAGATCTTATAAACCAAGGTATGTTTTATATTAAATAGAAGAGTCTATTTAAAGTTCTCACAGTTGTTTATAAGCTAAACAATCGAGATGAAACAAGAGACTTATAATTCAAACTTGGCTAGCTAGAAACTAACAAAGTGTAGTACTGAAAGTATAGCCTTGATAGCAATGATTTAATGGAAGATTCCTACATGATGGACACTAAACCACAAAGTGCTTCATGGATCTAAATCAAGACTTGAAGTATCAATCATCTAAACCGAAGTCCCTACATGTTCTAATGAGGTTTAGACTTCTACACAACTCTATAACATGAATCAGTATCAAAAGTGGAAGAAGAACCTTGATCTCCCAGTGGGACAAGGATCTCATCCTTTCTAATATGAAGGTGTTTATTACCACTGAGGTAGGAACAGGGGAGTTACTGGTATACACTTGTTCCTTTATCAAGACCTCCTTGCCATGAACGAAAGATAGAACATAATTAGAGGGAGATGAATCCTACACATGGATAGCTAGGAACCTGCTACCACATGATACTGGAAGAATATCCTTTCCAAACAGAGATTATGTGATCTCAAAGAGTAGCTTCTACAGCAACACAAGACACACATGTAGTGCTAGAGGGGTTCATGACACTAGACATAAATTGGAACATCCAAACAATAGGTTCTAAAGCATGTTCAAGAACATGAGTTAGAAGATAAAGGAAGAGGATCGAATCCTACAACCACACAACTATAACAAGACTATAAGGGATGGATGCACTGTTTTAAATGAGAATTCACAAGTTTAAAGCAAATAAGTGGTGATCATGACCTTTTAAACAACGGTAGTGGTCAAGAAATTAGATAAGAGTGAGAAAGGAAGAGAATCTTACAACAACACATGATGCACACAAGCTTCTGGAGGTACTTACGGATCTCAAACAAAGAATTGAGAGCTTGTACACTTAACAATAAGTTCCATAGCCAGTTCAAGGGTAAGAGTAAGAGAGGAAGGAAAGAATTGAATCCTACCTGGCTTTTAAGAAGATGAAGACTCACGCCTCTCCCTTAACAGAGGAACCCACAACTGGTGGGAGGAAGAGATGGCAAGATTGGAAGCACAGCTGCAACAAGGGTGGAAGCAACAACAGCAGCCACGACTGCAGCACCTCCAACAGGAGCAGTAGAAACAACAGCTCCAATAGTAACACCTTCAACAGAAGCAGTAGCTCCAACAGAAGCAATGACTTCCACCACAATTCACCCACTACAAGGAACTGGAAAGCATAGCAGCAGCAGGAGCAAACCCAGAAAGGTTTGCAAGCTGGGTATCGGGGGTATTTATAACTCTCAACGCAGGCCATGCATGATGGCATGATAGCCATCAATGTGTCAAGGCTTTAATCCTCTTAAACCATGTCTAGACACGTTTTCCATGCACAGCTCCCATGGCTGACACCTAAAGGTTAACGTGTTAACTTATCCATCAAATGTGTTGGCCATTCCTTGGCTTCACACGTAAGCCCCCGTAAATTCTAGAAGAAAATCAAACCGTAATTGTATAATAATTCGGCTGGTCCAATTGTCCCTCTTTTTATATATTCAAATGATGTCCGTTTACACTAAGATTTTAACCATAGGCTAATTTAATAGTTTTGCTAATTATGGTGATTTTTATTTATTTTTATTTTATTTTATTTTACACTTGGTGAAAAATCACCCGAAAAATAGTCGTGTCGACTTATCCTCGAAGTCTGTACGTCGAAAAATTCAGAGATATATATTTCTGAGATCTCCACATTTTTCTGGAAATTATGGTGTTCTCAGATTTTTATTTTGTTGTCATTTTCCAGTGTCGCCCTGTGGGAGCGCGAACCTCTGTGTACGACACTGGGGAAATGTTAACTAATACTAAACATTCCCTAATATCAATTAATTCAATTTAAGAATAATGGTTAAGTCTAATAACCTTATTTTTCAAGTTTTTTCAACCAATAAAAATTTCCAGGGTGTTACAACTCTCCCCCACTAAAAGGAGTTTGGTCCTCCAAACTTCTCGACTAGTTTAGATGTATCACAAGAAGGTAAGTTTTCAGTTTTTTGGAATTTTATCTAATTCAGATTAGTTTCACCAATCTTATTATGATTACCATGTAATAATGTATACACTTTTTATATAACTTGTTAACATGACACCATTAGTTGATGGAAATCTGAATATTATTTAGCATTTTTAAATTCTATGAAGCCATGTGGTGAACGGGGGTTCCATTAGTACATGCTATTACGTTTCTTATTTTTGGTAGTAGTATATTACTCCTAAGATTTCTTTTACCAAAAAATAACTATAACCCTCATAGAGTTATATGAGTACATATTCCTTTAAAAAAAAAATAATAAGGTATGACGAGGTTGATGAGTGTGAAGAATATGAAGATTGACAACAATGATCTTATTTATCACATAACATTTCTATTACAAAACTCCATATTCAGCCTTACAGATTACATTGATTGACAAAACTTACCAAGTTCTATCATAGTATAACAACTAAATTCAAGCATTTCTTACTATACTCTAATCCGATTAACTTATACATAAAATTTCTTCTAATAGCTTCAGTCACTTTTCTTGGTGGCTTCAAGTTTTCCTGAACTCTTGTCTTTGCTCTGAGAGTGTAGGACATTCTAAGATTCGATGCTCTAGACTTCCACACTTTAAACATGCTCCTAGTCTTCGCCAACAATTCTTTTTGTCATGGCCTGATTTATGACAACATGCACAAGCTTCGTTCGCTTGCTTTCTGGCCTTCTTACTCTTTTTGTTCTCTTTACTCCGCTTCATCTTCTGTTTGCTAGCTATTTCTCTATTATTGGGTATTTTGCTACTTCTTTTCTTCACTATTTTGTTTGGTTGTCTACTCAAATAGACACATACAGATTCAATCCTACATTGCGTGTATATGGTTTGTGAGATTTAAAACGATCTCAAAACTTTGAGTCATCAATTGTGTGAGTGTTCCACACATTTGAGTTATTAAAGAGTTTCACTTGATTTAGTGAGGGATGGAGGTAAATGAGGATTAACTGATTCATTGTAGTGGTATAATAATTTAGAATCCAAGAACGTGGGAAAGTCAACGGAAGAATATATCACGAGGATGGTCGTGAAATCTATATGATCGGTTAAACCATTCATTTACTAATTTTTATTTAGAATTGGAGATAATAACATATCAATGTACAAGTCATATTAAGGTAAATTAAGAGATGAACAGGTTTGACTTTTCCTTCAGTAGGAGAGGGCTCCCTTGGAGAAGTCATATGTGTGTTTATCATTTTTCACCGGACCTTGAATTTTTAACATTCTACTAGGTTTATTTGAATTATGAAATTTTTAGGTAAGCCAAATTATGAGAAATTAGAAAGACGCTATTTTGATGGAATCGCCAAAATCGTATTTTACTTCTTCGGTGGGAGAGTTGACTTTTTATTGGTAAGAGATATGATTTTTCTGATATTTTTATTGGATTCAAATGGGGGGTACTTCCTTATTTACATGTAATATCTTAAGTAAATGAAACATCAAATTATAACATTTACTTAAATGATATGGAATGATATGGAATGTAAATAAGGAATGTAAATAAGGTATGAGTTCAGTCTTACAAGGGTCCTGCTGACTCTTACGAGAGTCCTGCTGACACTTCTGACTGAACCTGTTGACTGGTAGGTGCTGGCTGTCGACAGAAAAGAATCATCTGTCGACAGGTGAAGGACATCTGTTGACAGATCAAGGCTATCTATCGACAGTTACTAACAGTTTTGTATTTCTGGGTTCTGGAAGCATGGTCCCTGTCGACAGGTGATTGCTGGCTGTCGACAGGTGAGATCTAAACTTTCAGAAATGTGATAAGACTACCACATAAAATTCTACCAAGTGTTCCTATGAATCTTTACATGATTGACAACATTAAAATGGTCTTAATTCCAGTTCTAACACCATATTTTATGAGGGAGACAAGTAGGATAATAGGGATATACTATAGCATGGAAATCTAAAAGCAAGATGATAACTAGAAGTGCAACACTTCCTAAAACCTTTTCTTTCTTCTAATGGGATGAATTTCAAAGTATGCTTGAGTCATAACACAACTCTAGCTAAAACATGATCACAATGGATAGGAAAACAAACATAATGATGCTTTCAGAATCAAGGACAAATGTAAACATGGGTTTATACGGATGAAGAAACTACAAGCATGAAGTTATGAAAATGGAGAAGAATCATAGGGAAAAACCAACCTCCAAATTTTCATTTCATACTCAATAAAATCTATATCCAACTATACTTATCTAGCTCAACCTCAGGATTTCTACCCATCCTCACAGGTTATCCCTAGGTTTATCGAACTAATGCTCTGATACCATTCTGTCACGTCCCGTCATTTAATATAACTATAAACGCCGAAACGTGAACGCAAAAGGAATCAAGAGTGAACTTTGAACTATTTGAGCAGCAAATTGCTCGAAAGCTCTACTAAATAAAAATTTGACAATTGTCATTCTATGAATACTACAACATTTCCAGTTTACAATCTCAAAAGTAACATGCCATCAAGGATGGTCTCTCCACACATATCCCGAAGTTCCCTCCTTCAAGAACTGTAGATACCTGAAAAATAGGATTTGGTGAGCTAACTAGCCCAGTAGGATTCAAATTTTCAAATCAAAGTATTAAACTGTATGATGATCAAGGAAAAAGGCTTGAGTGAAATCATAGATGGACCAACAAGCATCTGAATATGACAGTGAATGTGAAACAGTAGAATGGATACATGGGATATGCTCAGGAATTCACATTGAAACTCAAGTTCTAGTTCATGTAAACACAAGAAAAGACTTGACTAATACCAAAGATGAACAAACAAATATCTTATCATGATAATGAAAATTGGAACAGTGGTACTGAATTACAAAATGTGCTCAGGAATTCACAGTGAATCTCATAATTTGGTTCATATATATATATATATATATATATATATATATATATATATATATATATATATATATTCACACTGAACAGGTAACAGGATGACTGTAATCAACAGTATCAGGTAACAGAATGACTATAATCAACAGTATCAGGTAACAGGATGACTATAATCAACAGTATTTGATGCTATGCCAAACATCCAGTTGCCCTTTATCATTCCGTACGACCAGTAATTGAATTCGGGTGTTCCCCCCTGGACTGGACCAGCCCAATTTGCTAGACAGTCAGTTGTCCTTTATCAATCCGTACGGCCAGTAAATGAATTCGGGTGCTCCTCCCAGGACTGGACCAGCCCTATTTGCACAGGCATATCAGTCAGGTGGGGTCCAAGGACCCAATAATGTCATCATCATTAATTATTCATATCTCACATGGTGTTCAAGCATTTGAACTCTCAAGATATCAAGTAATATGAACTTAGTTACCGAATACAGGAGAATGGACTCAATAGAGTACCATTCATAGTTGACAACTTCAAGAATATTTCAAGGGTGAGTAAGGTATCTCAAGTGGGTATTCCTTACAGTAGAATGACAGTAAATATCAAAGTAAATAAAAGGGTAACTTGGTAGGCTATTAGGATGAACTTTGAGCAAGGATTCACACATGAAAAAGTGCTGAAATCCAAGGCAGGGCAATATCTGTCAACAGCCAGGAAGGATTTGTCGACAGATGGCTACAGACAGAGCTCAGGTTTACTGGCTCTGTGTGTATCTGTCGACAGCAACAATGGATCTGTCGACAGATCCACACAGTCCAGAAACCTGGAGTTCTGGAAGGCATGCGCCTGTCGACAGATTTGGGCTGGCTGTCGACAGGTAGCAGTAGAACTTCCAGAAATGACTTTAAATTCATACTAAACACCCTAATTATAGATCTTATAAACCAAGGCATGTTTTATATTAAATAGAAGAGTCTATTTGAAGTTCTCACAGTTGTTTATAAGCTAAACAATCGAGATGAAACAAGAGACTTATAATTCAAACTTGGCTAGCTAGAAACTAACAAAATGTAGTACTGAAAGTATAGCCTTGATAGCAATGATTTAATGGAAGATTCCTACATGATGGACACTAAACCACAAAGTGCTTCATGGATCTAAATCAAGACTTGAAGTATCAATCATCTAAACTGAAGTCCCTACATGTTCTAATGAGGTTTAGACTTCTACACAACTCTATAACATGAATCAGTATCAAAAGTGGAAGAAGAACCTTGATCTCCCAGTGGGACAAGGATCTCATCCTTTCTAATATGAAGGTGTTTATTACCACTGAGGTAGGAACAGGGGAGTTACTGATATACACTTGTTCCTTTATCAAGACCTCCTTGCCATGAACGAAAGATAGAACAGAATTAGAGGGAGATGAATCCTACACATGGATAGCTAGGAACCTGCTACCACATGATACTGGAAGAATATCCTTTCCAAACAGAGATTATGTGATCTCAAAGAGTAGCTTCTACAGCAACACAAGACACACATGTAGTGCTAGAGGGGTTCATGACACTAGAACATAAACTGGAACATCCAAACAATAGGTTCTAAAGCATGTTCAAGAACATGAGTTAGAAGAGAAAGGAAGAGGATCGAATCCTACAACCACACAACTATAACAAGACTATAAGGGATGGATACACTGTTTTAAATGAGAATTCACAAGTTTAAAGTAAATAAGTGGTGATCATGACTTTTAAACAACGGTAGTGGTCAAGAAATTAGATAAGAGTAAGAAAGGAAGAGAATCTTACAACAACACATGATGCACACAAGCTTCTGGAGGTACTTACGGATCTCAAACAAGGAATTGAGAGCTTGTACACTTAACAATAAGTTCCATAGCCAGTTCAAGGGTAAGAGTAAGAGAGGAAGGAAAGAATTGAATCCTACCTGGCTTTTAAGAAGATGAAGACTCACGCCTCTCCCTTAATAGAGGAACCCACAACTGGTGGGAGGAAGAGATGGCAAGATTGGAAACACAGCTGCAACAAGGGTGGAAGCAACAGCAGCAGCCACGGCTGCAGCACCTCCAACAGGAGCAGTAGAAACAACAGCTCCAATAGTAACACCTTCAACAGAAGCAGTAGCTCCAACAGAAGCAATGACTTCCACCACAATTCACCCACTACAAGGAACTGGAAAGCATAGCAGCAGCAGGAGCAAACCCAGAAAGGTTCGCAAGCTGGGTATCGGGGGTTTTTATAACTCTCAACGCAGGCCATGCATGATGGCACGATAGCCATCAATGTGTCAAGGCTTTAATCCTCTTAAACCATGTCTAGACACGTTTGCCATGCACAGCTCCCATGGCTGACACCTAAAGGTTAACGTGTTAACTTATCCATCAAATGTGTTGGCCATTCCATGGCTTCACACGTAAGCCCCCGTAAATTCTAGAAGAAAATCAAACCGTAATTGTATAATAATTCGGATGGCCCAATTGTCCCTCTTTTTATATATTCAAACGATGTCCGTTTACACTAAGATTTTAACCATATGATAATTTAATAGTTTTGCTAATTATGGTGATTTTTATTTATTTTTTGATTTTATTTTACACTTGGTGAAAAATCACCCGAAAAATAGTCGCGTCGACTTATCCTCGAAGTCCGTACATCGAAAAATTCAGAGATATATATTTCTGAGATCTCCCCATTTTTTTGGAAATTATGGTGTTCTCAGATTTTTATTTCGTTGTGATTTTCTAGTGTCGCCCTGTGGGAGCGCGCACCTCTGTGTACGACACTGGGAAAACGTTAACTAATACTAAACATTCCCTAATATCAATTAATTCAATTTAAGAATAATGGTTAAGTCTAATAACCTTATTTTTCAAGTTTTTTCAACCAATAAAAATTTCCAGGGTGTTACAGTCAAAGGGGCGGCGATGGATGAAAATCCCTCAATAAATCGCCTATAATAACCAGCCAAACCAAGAAAACTCCTGATCTCCGAAGGGGTCTTGGGAGTCTCCCAATCCATAACTGCCTGGACCTTTGCTGAATCGACTGCTACACGAGCACCGGAGATAACGTGCCCATGGAAATGAACCTCGCGCAACCAAAAATCGCACTTGCTGAACTTGGCATACAGCTTGTGCTCACGAAGAACCTCTAATACCATCCTCAAATGCTGACGATGTGTGGCCTCATCCGGAGAGTAGACCAACACGTCATCAATAAAAACTACCACAAAGCTATCTAGGTAAGGTCTAAACACCCTGTTCATGAGATCCATGAATGCTGCAGGGGCATTGGTCAATCCAAAAGGAAGGACCAAAAACTCATAATGTCCATAACGGGTTCTGAATGCCGTCTTGGACACATCCTCGCTCCTAACCCTCAACTGATGATAACCAGACCACAGATCAATCTTGGAAAAGACTGATGCTTTCTGTAGTTGGTCAAACAAATCATTAATCCGAGGTAAGGGATACCTGTTCTTCACTGTCACTTGGTTTAGCTTTCTATAGTCAATGCATAACCTAAGTGACCCGTCCTTCTTCTTTACGAATAAAATAGGTGCGCCCCAAGGGGAAACGCTAGGGCGAATAAATCCCTTATCTAAAAGATCCTGCAACTGCTTCCTTAGCTCAGCTAACTCTGTAGGTGCCATCCAATAAGGTGCCTTTGAGATAGGAGAGGTGCCTGGAAGCAACTCTAAGGTGAACTCTATCTCTCTAACCAGTGGCAAACCAGACAAGTCATCAGGAAAGACGTCTGGGAACTCGCACACTACGTCTAACTCCGCAAGGGTAGGTGACTCATCAGCATTGGGTAATAATACCACACTGGCAAGAAAAGCGTCACATCCCTTGTTCACCATCCTAATTGCCTTCATGGCAGAGATGACAAACTTCCCTGCCAAATTCCTTGACAAAGGATGAGAAAACTCGTCCTCACCAGGAATACAAAAAACTATCTTCTTCCCTCTACAATCTACTAGGGCATAATGCTCTTCTAGCCAATGTAGACCAAGAATAGCATCGTAGTCCTTCATCTTAAGCAAGAAGAAACACCCTTCTAGCATTCTATCCTCAATACACACCGGTAAAGACGGAATACACTTCCTAGTCGATACCGTTCCCGCAGGTGTGCACACAGACAAGGAAACTTCTAAATCCTCAGACTCTAATCCTGACTCTAAGGCTAACTGCCTAGCAAAGCGCTTGGAAATGAACGAGTGTGTAGCACCCGTATCAAACAACACCCGAGCATGCACACCTAAAATAAAACCATACCTTCCGTGACATGCTCCGCCTGCCCGGCGTCCTCTCGTGCAAGTGCAAACACCCGAGATGGGGCTCGAGGTCTCCCTGGTCGTCCTGTCGCTGGCGCTGCTGCTGCTGCTGCTGGGGCCGCTCCTCGCTGAACTCCCTGCTGAAGTCTGGGGCAATCCTTTATCCTATGCTCGGTGCTCCGACACTTCAGACATTTCCCTGCCAACTTCCAGCACTCTGTACCACCATGTGCCCTCCAGCAATGAGGACACTCCTTCCTACTACCGGGGGAATACTGAGAAGGTACCTGACTAGTTCCCGATGCCACGGGACGCTGAGGTGACTGAAAGGTCATCTTCTTCTTCTCCTGCCGCTGGAATGGAGCTGCTGGCCTCTTCTGAGAAGCCTTCTTCTCTTCTAGGTACTGCTCCATCTCTCCCTCCTGCCGACACGCCGCACTCAGTGCCGCCTCGAGGGTGCGATGGTCAAAGGCCACCAACCTTGTCCTCAGTGACGGTCTCAAACCCATCACGAACTTCTTGGCCTTCCTGCGCTCATCAGCCACAAAGTGAGGAGCATACTTTGACAACTCTGCAAACCTAGCCTCGTACTCTAGTACGGTCATGGAGCCCTAAGTCAGCGAAAGAAAGTCCTGCTCCAACTTATCCTGGATGTGCTCCGGGACAAACTTAGCTCGGAAGAGCCTCACGAACTCGTCCCAGCCAACTTCCACAGCACCATCCTCGAATCGGGTACGTAGCTGTGATGACCACCACACATCGGCCCGCTCCTGCCAAAACCACCCTTAAAAACCCAATCCAAACTCCATAGGCTTAAAGAAAATACTTGCACAATTTAAACAACTCATACCTGTAGCATGTAGGTGGCTAGGGTGACCTTGTCATCGTCTGCACACCTAATAGCCTGGAAGATCTTTTCGATCTCCCTCATCCAGCTCTCTGCAAGAAGCGGATCACTCTCCCCCTTAAAAGAGGGTGGCGACATCCTCTTGAACCTTTCCATGATGGAGGGTCCACCATGGTCAGCCTGAGGAGCTGGTACCTGAGCCTGCTACAAGAGACAACATAAGCATCATATACTGATGACATGGCAATACAACAACAACATAGAATTTAAATAAAGTACAGACTACTATATTCTATTATTCTACCTGAGCCTCTAATTGGGCCTGAAGCGCTGCCTGGGTATGGGCCTGCGTTTGCATGGCCTGTACCAAACCCTGCATGAAAACTCCATAATCTACAGGTGGCGGTGGGTTTAGCACAGGACCCTGAGGTGCCGGGGCCTGTTGCTCTCCCTGATCCTCACGCCTCAGCTCATCTCTCCTCTGCTCACCCTCGCGAGCAGGTGCACCACGTCTACCACGTGAGGCCATAGGCTACAAAATTATTAAATTCTAAATTAGAAAGCAACTATCTAACTAATTCCTAACTATGTGGACAATCTACACAGACTTAGCATATAATGAAGATGATGGTATTATGTGTATATTTATGTACAATTTCAACCTGTAGGCTCTGATACCAATCTCTGTAACGACCCTCTTTATACTGGTACGGATATACCATCCCACGTCGATATAATGAACGCCATTACAGTGGGACATTTACCCAACAATTTCATACAAGGTTGAAATATACACAAATATAAATAACACATGGCAACGGAATTTAAAAGAACTGAAATTGGATTTGCATTCCATCATCAACATTTTATCCACAGTCTATATAGAAGTAAAAGAGCTAAACAGTTCATAATAAAAGACAAAAGAGTACAATGTCCACATTAGACTACGCAGAGTCTTTATTACATACTTTTTCAAGTAAGGGAAAAATACAATAATATGTCCAATCTCAAATTCCTACTCCCGCTCTGAGTCGCTCCTAGTGATCTCCTCAGAAGAAGTAGTCTCAATACCTACACGCCGAAGCAAGAATGAGTTCATGGAACTCAACAAGTAACGCTAAGCACACAAAACTTACATGTTCTGCATGTCATTTACATTTGATATCACAGTTAGGCAAAGAATTTAACAATCTTAACAACTAGAATCCTAAACATGAGTTCTACACATTTTTCACATGGCATTTATTTAATATGAAGTATTTACTAGCTAAATGCCTATCACATGCTTTCTACATAATTATCAATACGTCAACTCAATCACATGTTCATAGCATTTATACATGTACAAGGTAACACTTATTACCTTAAGCATGGAAACTACTTATAAAAGAAACATAATTCTCTAACATGGATTCTAAATCATTTACACATGGAACCACTTGTTATAGACAAGTCACATAGCATATAAGACTATCAATTTACAGGCTATCACAAGAGTTTAGACTAATATATGCTCATTTACACAATCTCACAATTTATACATGCACTTACACTTAACACAATTCACATTTATTAATGCCGTGACACATAGCCCAAACTACCAAAGTAGGACACACACTAATCACAACACATAATCATCACCTAGGCATACTAGTGACAATTCTTAGTTACTGCGCAGAACCGGGAGAAGCACTCTCCACCCTAACCAGCGATACTTGTTCTCCTCCAGGATTTAATCCCAATGCCTGTGGGATATCACACACTTGAACTTTCCCGTGGGGACTTTACCACAGTACAGTTCCACAGCCCTCTAGGTAGCAGTGTCACCCTTGGCACATTTTCACATTTTTAATACAAAATTTTACATCATTTTTGACACATTTCTTGTATTCATATCTATACACATATTTCAGCTTCCCTATCATGGTACTACTGTTGGTGAGGTTACATCAGTTCATATGTTATTAGCATGCTGTAATTAAAAAGGTTTTAAATAGTAATTATATTAATCATGGCTTAAGAAATTATTTAAAATGGAGTAAACAAAATTTGTACCTACGGTTAGTCAATTCTCATGAAATTTTAACCACAGGTTACTTACTACTCACACATAACACAGACAAATTTCCACATTTTTCTGATGATTCCACTATTTTCTAAAATTAAAACAGTGATCAAATTATTGATTAAAATAATCAAATTCATAATATTGTTAACATTTGGTCTCACAATTTATTCTTCACATGCATACTGACAATACCAATCATGTGTACATTTTCAGGGATTTATCTACTTTCGTAGAATTAGATATATATTTTTTTATACGATCTAGTCATGCTCACTATTCTTATTTCCAGAAAACATATTAATTCACACAGTCAGCAGAAAATTTCCAAACTTTGACAACATGTTCTACTAATAGTGTACACATCACATAAATTTTCTGACATTGATCTCTTACAGATTCACACAGTAACGATTAAATCATGCTCAAGCACTAAATTTCAGAAATTTTCCACAATTCTACAGTAAACAAAAATTCACCAAAATTACATAGCACATTCTATATTGCTTACTTTATATTACACACAATTTACCTTATATCCTCATGCGGAAAATCCCAGAAACTAGGTTATATAAGTCAAACCAGCATAATGTTGCAGTCTGACGAACCTAACGGCAAGGGGTAGCCGTTTGGCAGGTTAACGGCATCAAAGACTGCCACCAACTCAGGAACTTAACGGCAAGAGATTGTGCCGTTAATCTCCTGTCTGTGCAAAACACAGACTGCGCACAGAAAAATCGCTTGAATGGGGGGTTCCAGGACACGAGGAAAAATCCACAAAATTTCCTAGGACATACCAGACACATGTAGGAACTGTGTGGGAAGGTTACTTGCCTTAGGTAAATTCCACAATCGTCGATCTGTGTCGGAGAAGCTCTCCTCGGCCTGTGCCAAAGAGCCTTCGATTCCTCCTTCCACCGAGTCCTTTGTTGATGTAGCATGCTATCCGGTGATGGGGAACCCTTCTCCTATGTGTAGACTCTCCTCCAGTCGTGGATGATCGCCGGAAAAAGTCGTCGGTTGCCGAATCAGAGGTTGCAAAGATCAGGTTTTTCGCACAGAACTCTAGGGTTTTGACAAAAGAGTCAAAAGGGACTCATCTATGTCAGATCTCGGTTCTTATAAAGGCCTAGGGTCAGATATGAGTTCAGGGTAAGGGATAGAGCCGTTGGGGGGACAGTTTCCAAACCTAGAGACGTGATTTCCGGGGGCATTTTTGGATCTGGAATCGTAACAGATCTGGGAAATAGACATCCAGATCACATGCCGTCAGTACTTGGTTAGCATCAATCGATGTGGCTGCTAATCCCCAATAAACGTCAATTGATATTGACGCCTACAAGTCGTCTGCACAGAACTTAAAACTGCAGAACTATATACATCACATGCATATATATATATATATATATATATATATATATATATATATATATATATATAAACAATGCATACATCACAATATTACTTACTCATGTAATATTTATATATTTATATAAATACCATGCACAATACTCTATACATCAATAATATGTACTCATATATGCATATATTCGTAAGCAACACTCAAGATAAAAATCAAGGGCCATACACAGACGGACACAGAAATTACGGAATAAAGATATTGAGCTAGTAAAGATTCGGTGGCAGAACAGGTAGGGTGGCGAAGACACTTGGGAATTAGCCAATGAAATGTTCAAGATGTATCCATATTTGTTTGAGTGAGCATTGTTCTTTTTAGATGTTAGTTGCATATGTTTACATTTGTTCTGCATGGTTATCTTTTTAATTTCGAGGATGAAATTCTTTTTAGGTGTTAGTAATGTAATATCCGGAATGTTCGGATTGTGGTTTACCGGGTTTGGGGGCCAGTGTGTGGCCTATTGTGAGGTTTTGGAGGTCTGTAAGTCTTTTACATGTATTCTGGTTCAGGCAGGAAACTGTGGGGTTTGGGCATCCCTGCCTAAAACAGCTTCTGGGAGGCACACAGAGAACACGTCCAGACAAGACGATGTGATTCTCATGGGTTAATGTGGCCGCCAGAGTCGGCGCATTTTGAAGTTGTGTCGCGTCCCGTGTTAGCGACACGTTTCCGTACCGCCTTCACGTAAGCGGACATACATGCGTGCCGTGTGGCGCATGCAGGGGCGACATCTTTTAAATGCGGCAAAGGGGTCGGACGCATTTCTTATCACGGCGGGAAAAGCTGACGCAATTAGATTTATGTTGTGTTAGCCTTCCATCCCTGGCCAAGCAGAGCCCTCACACTGCTCAGCTTCAGGGGGGTCGCTGTGGGGTTTTGTGGCGATTTTGGGGAGATCTCGCTCGTTTGACGGCCGTTCGGCGTACTTCCGGCGCGGTGATGAGCTTCGGAGCGCGGAGGATGCGGGGCTATCGTTAGGATTGCATTTCTCGCTTCGGTATGGGAATTCTACCCATGTATGTGCTGTGTCATCCGATGTTTAGCATGTGTATAGTGTGTTTGGTGGTTTTCAATGGGAAGAATGCATGGGCATGGTAGGGAGCATGTTTAGGAGCACGTTTATAGCTTTATTCCTACTTTATTTGTGCATGGGGCAGGGTGGTATGTGTTTTCCGGAGCAGCTTGTTGGTTGTGAAACAGAGGGTTGAAAGGCGGCCAACACAGCCGACACGTTCATGTGAACGCGTCGAATGCGTCTGCCATGTCCGACGCGATTCAATATGTGTTATGGAAATGTCCACTGTGTTGGACGCATTTTAATAAGTGGCCACTCGAGCTCTGGGAGTTCTTGGCCAGTTTGTCCAGTTTTCGACCTACATTGCTTGGGCGGCATTCCCAAGGCAATGTAGGGTCTGTGTGGATCATGCTAACCTACGTGATGATCGCTAACGAGGTGTTTTACGTGGGTTTACGTGCATAGCAAGTTGGGAGTCACGCCTTCCGTAGTTACCTCTCTAGTTGGTTACCCTAGCACCGGGTGCTCAGGGTTTGTCCCGATACGAGAGTACCGTCAGGGTTTGAGTCGTTTTCCTGGACACCCTCACTTCTGTGTAGAGTTGTACGTCCAGCTGAGGGAAAGACGACAAGGGACAGTGGCTCGTGTTTGTGGGTGTGCGGCCATTTGTAGCGCGCTCTTGGTTGGGGGACGGACACCGTTAGATGTACTGGTCCCCAGCTAGTCTGGTTTCTAGTGCCTTACTTTAGGGTTCTCGGCCGGAGCCCCTAAAGGTGTCAGGCTTGGGCCTGCGGCGGTGTAGTCCGCAGGTGCATGTGGTGGTTTGTTGTCTCCACGTTTCTTGACCTGTTGAGGTGGAGCGGCAGCTGGGCCTTTCACCCGTGGCTGCGAGGCTGAGAGGTGTGCTTTTGTCCTTTGTCAGGGTCTATGGCTGGTGTCACGAACTAGTGCACGTGACTCGTGTGCAGTGTACCCTTCTGTGGCTTGTGCACTCATGTGTGGTTTGATGTTTACTTACTTTCAGCTGTAGCATCATGTACATGTGTTTACATTCTTTAAATGCTTTACAGCTTTGCTATAAACTGTGTTTTACGGCTTTGGGGGAGTTACCCTACTGAGCCAATGACTTGTGAGGCTCACCCCTTCTTCTTCCAGGTGAAGGAGAGCAGGAGGGCTCACATCCTTCCTCTAGTTCGGGTCAGCATCGTAGTGGAGTCGGGCTGTTGTTCTTACTTGTGGAGCCTTGGGGGGTTTGTCCCGGGCTGTTGTACTTTATTATAGCTATGTATGGAACTGAATATGTACATTTCATGTGGATATATGTGAGCAATGAAAGTTTTATGTGTTCAGTACGTTCTTTTGTATTCTCACGGACACGTGTAGTTGATATCCCTTGCGAGGCTTCAGCCCGATCGCGGGAGGCAGTGTCATGTCGTGCATGTTATTGGGTGACCGGGCCTGAACGGCATGGACTGTCACACCAGACTGAATGCCAGGAAGCCGGGTCTTACACTATTGATTGGGTGTCTTGGTTCCACGCGGCCAAGAGTACTACACCCAACCAATGAAGTACCTTGGCCCAACAAAAATGTTTTCCGTTACATGGGAAACAAGTATTTCTCAAGAATCTCAACTCTATATATAGTACAAACATTTGTGAACATAGAACATTTGTGAATTGCATCTCCAAATTACATTGTTCTCTACAACTTAAGCTGCAATTCTTCTAGGAGCTCATCTTTGCGGTCTTTGGATCATTTGATGCTTGTTACTGAGCTTTCAAATAGACTCCACCATTTACTCATTACTTTTCTTATGTTATTCCTGAAGAAAAATTCAAAGGGAAACCAAGACACGACACATCTATTTATTCCAATAACTAACTATTAGAAAGAATCCATATTCTAGCTTGTTCTTTCTTTCTTGATGTTGTAGTTATTATCGCTATTGGTGCATGCATGTTGGGGTCATGATAAACATCAACACACTACGGTACAAGTGCATTTTTTGCGACGGATGCCATATTTTAGCCATCATAAATACTTTGTGATGGCTCAAGTCATCACAAATGGCGTATAAAAAGGCATCACAAATAAGTGAAATTTTTTGACTTTTTTACCATTGCAATAGATAAGTTATTTGCGACAGTTATCATTGTGAAAGAAATCAAAATTTAACTTTAATTAACTTCTTCACCAAAATTTGCGACATCTTATAACCATCTCAAAAATAATATTTACGACGGCTACGTGCTGTTGCAAATAACTTTTAACCTATAAAAATATGATTACTATAATGTAATTTTTAAAAGTATTTTTATAAATTTTCACAATATAATAACACCACCATTGACATAGAGATATATACACAATAAAGTTATAGTAAAATATTAAATATCCAATGTTAAACTATAGAATATCTATGATATGTCCTAATATATAAAGCAATATATTGTAACCTCTCGATTTTCTTAAGCAGCAGGACTCTATTGAGAGTTGCGACATATCGGGCCATCGCCTTTTAAAGGTGATGGGATGCTCGTCATGTTCACAAAGTGAACTTGACACCTTGACCTTCGCGTTCTAGTTTTGGCCGTTGGGTAGTGTGTTGTCGTCTTGTTGTTGGGACAATTGCGCCAGACATCGGGACACATGCAGTGAGAAGGCGACGTGCCAGTTGTCGCATTCAGAGTAGCACACATGCTGGGCAATGCATGGCGGGTGCAACTGTCAGGTCTGTCCGAGGTTTTGGGGTCGCGATGAGATGGTCTTCGCGTTCATTAGTGAACACGACCATATGATTGTCGCGTTCTGAGATCCGATGCCTATATATGCAAGGCCAGTAGATCTCTCTTCCCCTTTCTCCTTTCTTCTTCCTCTACTCTTCCCTTCCTCTCTTCTATCCGAGCTCACTCTTGGGGGCATTTCTTCTCCAAATTGGTGGAGCTTTGACATGGTGGTGGATCTTCCTAGCTTGTAGGTGCCCTCGACATTGAGCTTGGAGCGAGGAGGAGGTGGCCACTCACACAAGAAGACCCCAACGAGTTGGTTCTTCAATTTGAGATATAGACTTTGATTCTTTCCCCTAGTTCTAGCATGTCAAGGGCCTTCCCCCACCTCCTAGAGCCTTGTAGACTCTATTCCATGCTTCTTTGTTCCATGATTAAGGTGGGGTATGTATGACCATGAACATGCATGTGAGCTTTTCATAAGTGTAACTAGCCTTCTTTGCCATGCATGGGTGTGACCGAGGGTGGTTTGACCTTCTTTTATATGCTTCTAGTGCTTTGCATGCACCCCACCCCTGGTTTGTGATGAATGTGTGTTTTTGGGGAAGACCTTGAGGGCTCGGCCATGGTTTCCAGCTCTTTGTCTATGATCACGACAAGTTGGCTGTCGCCTTCTGGTCACGACACCTTCCCAGTCGCCTTCTAACTCTGATTGCGTCGTCCACATTGTCGCGTTCAGGTAGTGACAGTGTGGGTGTCCCCTTCTGCTTAGGAAAGTGTTGGGCTTCTTGTCACCTTCTTGTTGCAACAGCCTGTGCGTCACGTTCTCTATGAAGGCGACAGGTGTTCTATGGCCTATGGTCTCACTTCGATGGGAGGACAACATGCCCAGACGTGCGGTCGAGGGTAAGGCGTGTGTGGCGCTCCTGACCAGTTGACTAGTGGTAGTTGTCTCCGTGGGTAGTGTTCTTGTTCAGGCAGGTTACTCATGTCTGTGCGCACAACGGTGTGATGGTCACAATGAGTTATTTCCAAAAAGTTTCCAGCCGTGTAATGTTTTCCTGACCGGTAGTAGTGTAGTAGCTTCCACACTTTCATTAGTAGATTAGATAGTTATTTATTGATAATCTTTTAATTATATATCTATTCTATTTGTTAGAACCAGTGGTTGATTGGTAGTCCCTACTAAACTTCTTTGTAAGGCTCACTCCCTTCCTTTCCAGATGAGACTTCAGCACTAGCTGCACAACGGGTGGAGGAGACGGGGCCGCAGTAGCTGGGGTCATCCTTAACAATGTCCCCTTTTTGTGCTTTGGTACTCCACCCTCAGAGTATGCCCCTTAAGGGTTGTATTCTTCCGTTCTACTTGTACTATTTGTGTTTGGGACTTGTACTGGACTTGTACTTGTGTTTACTTTCACTTGTTCGTACATTCCTAGTGGTGTGGTTGTTGTTTATCTCCTTTACATATCTTGCTAGATTGATCATTCAACCCTTCCGGGTCCTCAGATCCCTAGGTGGCGTCGTCAAAAACTGAGTTCTTGGTGGGAACCAGGGGTTGGGTTTCCGGGGTCATTATATATATGCATCCATTAGGTAAATAATAAATAAAGAGAAAGAAATCAAAGATGGTGACAACATCTATCATCATAACTCCCACTAGAACGATCCTCCCCACGATCATACTGAGGGGGTGGAGGTTGTAGCATCAATGTCTTTTTTGTCTCCATCTATGCCATGAATGCCACTCTCATGGAGTCCATCTCTGATTTCATTCTGTGAAGTTGATTATCATTACTTCTTATTGTTGGACAAGGACATCCTTCAATTCAGAGATCTCAATCTCAAGTTGACAAACATGTTGAGAATTTCTGATTCACCCTTTAGAAGAATGGAAATGTCAAAATTTTACGTCCAGGAGGATGTAAGTTCAAAATCAAATGGCATCACGATGACACACACCGTTGACTCAAGATTGGAGACCTGTGTACCCAGAACAAGTCCAAGTCTCATTGCCATGTAACAAGTCCCAGACCTATGGCAATGCAACAAGTCAAAGGCTGCAAGTCATGTGATAAGCTACATGAAGATAACCTCAAGAAAAGTTCTAAGCGCCGGAAGATCTTGGTGCCATATGGCTTGGGCGTCGTATATCCACCAATGCCATATGGCTTGGGCGTCGTATAGCCACCTGTGCCATATGGCTTGGGCGTCGTATGGCATCCTGTGCTATATGGCCTAGGCACCGTATGGGCTCCTACACCATATGGCTTGGGTGTCGTGTGAGCCCCTGTGTCATATGGCTTGGGCATCGTATGACGCAAGACACCAATTCAAGTCAACTTTCCTCTATAAATGAGAGCTGAGGGGTCCATTTCAAGATCATCTCAAGAGAGACCAAGGAAGGGGGGAGGTGCTGCCATTTTGAAGTCTCAAGTCTTGGGGTTGGAGCTGAATTGCTCTTCATTGGAGGTTTTACTTGAGTGCTTTGTGTAAGGGAGAGAGAAAGTCCCATGTTCATGTATCACTTTTATGGTGAATTCTCTTTATACGCTTCATGTTTATGCAAACACAAGTCTCCTCCCCTGATAAATCTTTTCCATCTTTAATTCGAATTTATGGTTAATGCGCTCTCATTTAGAGCTCAAATCAGACCTAATGGACATGGGATTTACTCAAACAAGGAGTAGGATCCCATGGTTCCAAATAATTTTTGTCGTTTTCACATGTTTTTTGCTTGAGCCGAGCTTGCATTCCAAGCCCTTTTATGCTCCAAGTTTTGTTCATGACCATGATGTGTCTTCCATGCTCCTTATGTTATATGCTTATCCATGCACTTAATTACATTTGATTAGAATCCAAAGCTTGCATGCCCATGTTATGGGCATGGCCTCCTAAATTCAACAATCATACATTAAATCCCCGAGATTATACCCCATCCTCATTTTTCATTTATTTAGTTCATGCACTTTATGTTTATGTTAATATTATATGTCCATCTTCTCTACCTCCATGGGCCACTTGGCCATTCTTTTTATCTTGACATTTCTAATTCAAAGGTGTCCCCCCAGCTACTTGGAGTGTACACCAAGATATGTGGGGTTCGTCCCCATTCTATGAGGGACACCACATCCATGTGACACATGCGTCGTGTTTTCCTTCCCATGAGGATTGGGGCGGCCTAAGGAGCTTTATAAAGGTCTTGACCTTCCATGTTTGTTATGTGTCCTCATTCTCCAAAGTCGATATCTCCTTTCATCAACTATTGCATATCGATTTTATGATTTTTTTGCAATGTTCTTGCTCAGTCCAACGACATTGGCCCAATAGTATGGTCAACCCTTGACCTCCATAGTGTTAGATCCCTTCAGCAAGGCCTGAGTCTCGATAGCCCTCTGTTTCCCCATCGGGATCATGCCTTGTTATGCACCAACATATTACCTTGGGAGTGTGTGCCATGGTTGGTAGCACACCATGCTCTATATTGAAAATAGACTCTTCAAGCCCCTAAACTTGATCTCCAACCTAATCATGACATAGTTAGGAGCTCCAAATCATGAGGATCTGATGTTTGGTCAACTCATGGTATTTTTCATATGTATTCATGGTGGGTTGTACTTCATCACCACCAGTTTCATAAATTGGTTTCATACTTGATCTCGTATGTCCACGGCCACGACCATGACCTGCCAGCGTCCCTCTGGGACTTCCATCATGTTTAGTGCATATCCAAGCCTTGGACTAAATCTAACATGTTGTGTAGCTATACATTGTCCTTTCGAAAAACCCAGACCACCAAGACCTTTTGTAGGCTATCCCTTGAGGGAATGATGCTCGGGATGATACCGTGGTCGTAAGTCACAAACCCAGGAATGTTGGGGCCATCTCGAATTATTATGTGGATTGTAGATTCTGACTATCGTCTTAAAAAGACTCAAGTCTCTACAAAAAAAATATGAAGAAAAAAAAAAGATGGTAATAAAAATGGAGCACAACTCCTTTGAAAATGAACCGTGATCACCAGGTACTCGTGGGTATCGAAGGGGGTGCACACGATGTGTGCGAATGAAAAGATGATCGCGAAGAGTACCTTTTAGCGGGGAGATTGCACTGAAGAGAGGGGTTCGCTTCTTCTTCTACGAGCACGGCCGGCCGTGGTAGAAGGTTTTTCAAATGATTATCCTAAAAAGAACACAAATAAAAGGGATTAGCCAAATAATGTGTAGTATCAAATTCTCAAATAGATAAAAATGTGAAGAAATGGAGAACGACGCACCTTTTGGGTGGCTTTTAAACCCTAGAAAAAGTAGGTGTATGTGTGAAATGCATGCATGTGTATGTTGATTAAAAGAAAAAGTAAAGAGAGTGTGAAAAAGAAAAGATGGGGGTGCTTCCCCAATGAGTTGAGTGGCGCAGGAGGCTACTTGATTGGAGAGGTAAGATGCAGAGGACGTTGCTCCGGTTGTGGAGTTGGAGGAGACGACATCGACGTGCTTGAGACGGAAATCCGACAGGGCTCCGCCTCGAAATGGCCTCCCGCAACTCTCTGGAATCGAAGTTCTTAACCTCAGGATGTTGGCCCATGGGTCATATTTATAGTGGAAGGCTTAGAGTTCGAGGTTGGCAGCAGTTCAAAATCGCGTCGGGTACAGTGGACGTGTTTAAGATTAAATCGCGACGGGGGTAATAGACGCGATTCAGAATTTCCTAATTTTGGCAGCAGTTGCAAATCGCATCGGGTATAGTGGACGCGTTTAAGCTTAAATCGCGACAGAATACACCATCGCGATTCAGAATTTCCAAATTCTGCTTATAGAAACTTGCGAAAACCAAAAATGGAAATCAGAATCGCAACGGCTTAGGCCGTCGTGATTTAGAAAACGGCAATTGGCGTTTCCTTAAGTGAAATAAGGAAATAATTTAAAATCAAGAAATTTTTGAATCACGACATAGACTCCCGACGCGTTTAAGGATGGCGCAATTTCTGCCCATAAGCCTTGAAAAATAATGGGGAAGCACCGAAAAAATTGGAAAAAATTGGGGAAAAAATCTCTAAAAATAGGAAAAACTCCTACAATGCAAAAGAAGACCGTTTTGTGGCATTACAACGTAATTTGAAATTTGTCCGTGGTGGTGTCAATTTCGCGTGTCTACATGGATGAGTATCTATTTACACTCCCCCCACATGTCTCGGGGAAGGGGAAGATGTTGTCAAAATTCTACCAGATTTTTTATTTATTTTACATGTATTATGCTTAAATTTGACATATTTTTCATTTTTTTACACGTGTTCTATCCAAAAATAAATAAATAAATAAATAAATGGTAACAAATGAATGATGGGGACATCACAAAAAATGATAGGCTTGGACTCCTCACAAATGAGTTGAAGGCCCAATATGTGGAAGGGACAAGCCAGTTGGACAAGTAAATTTCTGATCAACCGATAAACAAAGTTTGGTCGATAGATGAGACATAGCTCAGGATTGGACCTCACTAGATGGATCGGTTGACTAATTTGTAGGCTCTAGTCAACTTGATAACTTAGACCTGCTCTCTAGGAAAATCGGTCAACGATAGATAGGGATCGATCGACCGACTCTTGGGAGGATCAATCGATCGATATACAGGGATCCATCAATCGATCCATCTAGGTGAAGATTTCAATCTTCTGGGAGAGACAGTTGACTAAGATGTAGGGATCATTAGATCGATAATGATCATGTTTGTTAACAAAATAAAATATATAATAAAATAAAGTAAATACAAAATACGTAAAATATGTATGATAAAGGAAATGAAATAAATAAATAAGCGAAGAAATTGAGAAAATCAATAAGCAAATAGGTAAATAAATAAATGCATACAAATAAACAAAAAAGATGAATTAATAATCATGATAAGATAACAATAAATAATCAACAATGAAATGATAATTATGATAACAATAATAATAATAATAATAACAATAACAAGAACAATAATAATAATAATTGCAAACAAAAAATGAAGCAAATGATGAACAGAGAAGGGCCAATGTGCCAGGTTCCCTGCACCGGGTAACCAGCACACTCAACCATCCAGTGTGCTGGGACAAAATATACTGAGATAAATATGGAGGGATAAGTCATAGGTTATTAAAATAAATAAAATACATAAAACTCAACTCAAATAGACAACCCCAAATCAAATTTGAATAAAAAAGAACGCAATAATTTCAAGTCAAATCTAAGTTAAACGAGATATAATAAGTCAAATCCAAAAACCTAAACCAAATAATAAGCAATTACCAAAGATGATAACTTTACAATCAAGCCTAACAAACTTCAAATCAATATAAAACAAATTCAAACAAAACAAAACAAAATTAGAATCTGATAAAACAACTTCAAGTCCAAATAGAACAATTTCACATCAAATCTAACAATTTCCAAATCCTATTTGTGACTGAAAAAAAGAAACTGTCACAAATAATATTTAGGAGAGATGTAAGTCGTCGTAAATAAAAAAAATATTTTAATACTTGGGTTGATTATTTGGGTTGACTTATGTATTAGCTATCTCAAAATAAATTGATGATGGCATCCATCTGTCGTCGTAGATAGTAAATATTTTGTGCCGAGGTTATTTTGTCCATTGTAAAAAAAATTTGAAAAAATTTTCTTGATATTTTTATTTCCATAGATGTATTTGCAACAATTTTGACTGTCACAAATAATACATTTTTATGATGACTGATCGATCAACCGTCACAAATACTTTGTCTCAATTTTGTTTTCCATCATTCATACATGAGTCATCACAAAAGGAAAGCATTTGCGACAGATTCTTTTTAACCTATTGTAGATTGTTTTTACAACAATGCAAAAACTCTCCTTTTGCAGCCCTTGTCTTTGGTTGTAAGAAACGACTATTTGTGACCAATCAAAAAATCGATCGTAAAAATTCACTTGTACTATAATTTTTTTAGTTCAATTCAGTAGTTAAGTCACTGATCTTGTACAAAATCACTATCGAGATGTCCTGTGTTTAATATTTAAGGCCCTTCTCATCAACCCATGTCCCAAATTTAGAGAAACTCTTAGAATTTTTTTTTAAATAATTCTTAGAAAACCTACCTTGAGTGGGAATGTAACCCACAACCTCTTGATTGTTAATTAACAGTAGATAGCACATTTTGCAATTCTAATTCCAATTCTCCGATAAACCTCTACTTACCAGTTTCTCCTACTTTTTTATCACAAAAACACGACAAAGAGGGTACCAAAAAACAAACTAGAAAAGGAATTGGCGAATGATCAAAGAAATAGAAAATTCCTAAGAACTAGAATCGAGTGCTTAATTTGAACTTTGAAGAAAGCAAGCCACCATTACAATGGGATCCAGTGGGCATGCATGATATGCAACATGTTACATATTTTGTTGACTTGGATGGACGTAGGGGTGTAGAAAGTTAATTAGAGTCTCTCCTCAACCCCATGTTCTAACTATCAGACACCCAACCTTTTATCTAAATAATATATACCGTCATTTCCAAGAACTGCAACTACTAAATATTATGAAGAGAAAATTTATATATATTTTTGAAAATTTTCATATTCAATTATATATGTCTAATTCTAATTATAAGATTGTATAATTTTTAAATCGAAAAAATATCATCGATTATATCCTTGAGGTTAATTGACCGTGAGAATCTAAAGAATATTCCACTGTCAAGTAACATAACTGTTAAAAATATATATAATATGACTAAAATAATCCCAAGAAGAGTGAACGAGTGAGAGAGACTCCAAGTGAAAAAATGATTAAAAAATATTTTTTTAGATGGTAAGTTAGTCTTTTCTCTCTATTAATTCAACTGTAGTTGAGTTAAATGAATGAAATGAAATGGTAGGAGTATATATGATGTTTTCTTTCGATTTAAGAGATACACAATCTAATAATTGGAATTGGAGGTTATATAACTGAATATGGATGATTTAAAGAGTATATATATAATTTTTTCTAATATAAAACATTACAATATGATGGGACTATTGTAAATTTTCATTTACTTGATGAATATGATCATCTTAACAACGTTCACCAATCCTGTGATCTTCGAAGTCCTTGTTTCTTTGATTAGCTTGGAAACTAGTGCAATATTCAAGAAAGTTAAAGTCCCAAGGTTCCAGCTTTAACTGTCGGAGTGAGCATGCGTCCCTGTTCCTTAAGTAGTTCGTCGCTCTACATTGTATGATACCCTCCCATTGAGGAGGTAATCAACTGCATGTAGTCGTTTGCGCTATGGTGACCTGCTCTAACATGTCTTCTCGAGGAAGAGCTAGCTAGAAATTTAAACAGACCATGCATCCATGGCTGAATGTATGTAGATGTAATGTTAGAGGAAGAGAGATCATGTGAGATTAATCAAGGCTTAAGTAGACTATAGGGCCGAGAAGTCTCATAGATGTTAGATCAAGTTATCAAGTTATCTATTCCACTTTTCTAGACATTAATAGAGATCTTATAGCACCCAACTACATTGCCCAGAAGTCCTATAGAGAGGCTTGGGTGGCAATAGTAGCAGATCATATGTGGTCAGTTTACCGACCATAGTGATGTAGCTGAGGTTGGGTCGACTTGAGACTTCAACTGAATGAGGTGAATGTTGACTAAGGATACCCGAATTGCAAAGATAGTCAATTTTGGAGGATGTTCCCAAGATCGACCCTTTGACAGTCAAAGCTAGTTCGACTCAACTCTAGCTTGTCTGAGGAGAGAGAGAGAGAGAGAGAGAGGTTGAAGGGGTGGACTAGACTGAGTATGCCACCCATCCCCTTTTACCTGTGCTCTTTGGGCCTTTTTTGAAGGCAGTTGGTGAGTGAGGAAAGGCATAGTCTGTCAAGGGATTAACCTTAGCCTTTCCCCCTCTTTGCCTTCTCTCCCAAGGGGTGGATTTGGGCTGAGCCAATTAAGATTGATGGGATAGGCCTAAGGGTCTTATCATGAGTCCCCCACTTCAATCCTAAAACTCGAGTACTGTGTCAGAGGTTTGGAGTTTTGACTATATTTGCATTGTATTACTAGGTCAATAATGAGGGCCAAGGCCTTCTGAGTCTGGTTGACATGGGTATTGTAGCTGAGGTGGCAGAGCAAGGTTTGGCCAACCCGAGACTTAGGTAGTGGAGCATTATCCAACCCACCTGAGTGTCGTTGAGGTGAGGTTGGCTAGGATGGTTGAGCCTGCCTAGAGCTCCAGCTAGTCGAGTTGAAGGGTCTAGCTGACCTGAGGCTCTCGCTGGACTAGGTGGAGAGTTGGGTTGACCTGGAGCTCTATCTGACCATGATGGGGTTTGGACAAGAATTTTGGCCAGCCTAAGGCTCCCACTAGCCAAAGTAGAGAGTCTGGTAGACCCAGAGCTCTTGCTAGCGAGGTGGTTGTTGGCCAAAAAGATTGGCTGACTTGGGGTTGCCACTAGCCAAGGTGGAGAGTGGCTGATCCAAACTCTAACTCACTAAGGTGGTTGTTGGCTGATAAGTTTGGCCAACCTGAAGCTCCCACTGGCCAACGTAGAGAGTCTGGCCGACCCAGAGCTCTCACTAGCGAAGTGGTTGTTGGCCAAGAAGATTGGCTGACTTGGGGTTCCCAATAGCCAAGGTGGACAATCTGGCTGATCCAAAACTTTGACTCATTAAGGTGGTTGTTGGATGATAAGTTTGGCCAACATAAGGCTCCCACTAGCCAAAGTAGAGAGTCTGGCTAACCCAGAGCTCTCGCTAGAGAGGTGGTTGTTGGCCAAGAGGATAGGTTGACTTGGGGTTCCCACTAGCCAAGGTGGAGAGTTTAAATGATCCAAAACTCAGAATCACTAAGGTGGTTGTTGGCAAATAAGTTTGGCCAACCTGAGGCTCCCACTAGCCAAGAGTTTGACCGACTCAATGCTCTCATTGACTGAGGTGGTGGTTGGTCGAGAAGTTTGGCTGACCTGAGGCTTCCGTTGGCTGAGGTGAAGGGTTCAATTGACCTGAGGTTCTTGTTGACTTGCGTAGAAAGTATGGCCGATTTGGATCTCTCTCTAGATGAGCGGGGGTTAGCTGGGAATTTGGGTAACCTGAAGCTCCCACTAGCCGAGGTGGAGAGGCTGGCCAACTCGAAGCTCTTGTTGGCCAAGGTGGTTGTTAGTTCAGAAGTTTGGCTAACTTGAGGCTCCCACTAGCTAAGGTCAAGAGTCTGGTTGACCTAGAGCTCTCACTAGCCGAGTTGGTGGTTGGCTAAGAAGTTTGGCCAACCTGAGGCTCTGTGAAGTGTCTAGCTGACTTGAGGCTCTTGCTAGCCAAGGTGAAGTCTTGCTGACCCAAATCTCTTGTTGGCCGAGGTGGAGGTTGGTCGGGATGGTTTGGATAACCCAAAGCTTTCGTTGGCTAATTAGGTGAAGGGTCCTACTGACTTGAGGCTCTCACTAGCCGAAATGAAGTCTAGCCAACCCGAATCTCTAGTTGGCCAAGGTGGAGGTTGGTCGAGATGGTTCAGTCGGCCCATAACTTGGTCTAGACAATTCGAGGCTGCTAAGGTAGTGAAACTTGGTCTAGTCGACCTGGGACTTAGGTGGTGGAGTGATGTCTAGCCAACCCGAGACTGTTGAGGTGGTGGAGGTTTACCCAATCGACCTAAAGCTATGGAGGTGGTGGAACTTTGTCTAGCCAACCTGAGGATGACGAGGTGGTGGAGCACTGCCAATGCTACTTAAGGCTACTAAAGTGATGGAGCTTTCCCCAATGGACCTAGAGCCGCTGAGGTTGTAGAGCTTTGTCTATCTAACTTGAGGCCACTGAGGTAGTGGAGCTTGGTCCAACCGACCTGGGACTTAGCTGGTGGAGCACTATCCATCCAACTAGAGACATAGGTAGTGGAGCACCAACCTAGTGTCACCAAGGTGGTGGAGTTTGGTCCAACCGACTTGGAGCCGTCGAGGTGGTGGAGCTTCATCTAGCTGACCTAGAGCTGCTGAGGTAGTGAAGCTTTGTCCAACTAGCCTAGGACTTGGAGCGTTTAGGAGGTGGCAGCACTGGGCACATTTGTAACAACCTAACATCTGAGACCAAAAGAGATCAAAATTCTGCATTGCCACCTACGAGCCTAAAGACTTGGAAGGATTAGAAATGGTTTAGAGAGATAAACAAGTGACTAAAATAACTAAAACCAACATTTGGATATAACAATAATATAGTTATCTCCTAATTTATAACTTAAGTACACACCTGAATTGGTTCACCCTCCAAGCTCACGACCCAGTCTGAAGAAGACTCTTCTCCTCACAAGCTTGCAATCTAAAAGGTAGGGGAGTGAGCCTCATGAAGAAGAAGACTCGGTAGGGATCTCTTGATCTATACACTTGGCCAAACAACATCAGAGAAGAAATATAAATACATAATAAAGTAAGAAATTAAACTATAAAGCACCACAAATCACACATGGAAACACCCTCCACAAGCACAACGAAAACATGGGAACAAAACTCCATGACCACCTAGTTACATAGCACCACTCTGTACCTAGCACACACATGACACTTGCAGCCACTAACATAAACATAGAAACACTAGTGACTCCACCAGTCAGTCAACCAGACCAAAGCACAATCAAACACACTATGTGGTTAGAGACCCTGTCAAACGACATCACATGAAAATCATAGTAACTCCATAGTACTAAACACATGGCCTCAACCAGGCTCACCGACACTTTATAACCACTAGACTCAGCAACAAACCCATGAAAATGTCACAAAACCAACCAAAAGTCTCATAGTCAAGGCGCCCACTACCATCTCAATCTCTTGACTACCATTCCACACCTCCACCTCAGTACGCCACAAAACCACCACAAAATTTGCAATCTTCAGTTCTATGCCCACTTCTGTGATAGTGATTACAAGTTTCCTTTTCTATCTTGGGAGTAGTTTCAAGTTGCTTCATTTGTTTGAGTCTCTTTTTGCGAGAAGAATCCTTGCCACTTGATTTCCTTTTTCCAAACACATTCTTATTTTCTTCAGAAGTTCAGGCTATTTCGTTCTTTCTCCATATTTGTTCTGATTTTCTATGCAAATTTTATGGCACTCTCTAGAGCTCTGATTAGCTTTAGAACTATGCACTGTATTTCTCTCCAATGTTTTCCATTTCCAACTTCCTCCATAATCAATTATCAATTGATCTACCAATAATTCAAAATTAGTGTAATTAGACTTTAAAAAAATTGATAGGCTGGGTTAATTTAGCTTACCCAAGTCTTCTACTCATTCTCATAGGGATGTTGAAGACTAATAACTCTCAAGTCATAGGTTTCCACATGAGACTTTGATACTACTAAATCTATCATGTCCCGATGGTGCAGTCAATCTAGTTGGTAGGTACAATAAGGGAATTTGGACACATACTCTAAGTCCTTAAACAAATTTATATTACTTAAGTCTATTATAAGCCAATTAAATTTTGGTCTATTATAAGCCAATTATAAAAAGTTTACACTCTATGTAGATGGACGAAGTCTAGCAACAATCAAAAAAAGTGACTATCTAGGATTTGGAGTTGTTGGTAAAAAAATAGCAGGTTGGCTTCTCACCACTCATCCCATTCCTAACAACAGACTCCTAATCTTAGAAATTACTTGAGAAACCCAAGAAGAGCACAAATACCCAGTAGGATTTACCCTATTCAACAAGGCAAATTAGATAATCAATAGATGAATTAATCATGACAGAGAGAGGACACACTTATTGTAGTAAAAAATAATCAGTCAGGAATGAATTTCTTTCAAAGATTGAGAATTCAAGAAGCATGAGCAAGTAATTGTGTAATAATATGTACAAGTTTGAACAATGGAATAGATTGGCTATTAGCAAGTATTTCCAAGAGTGTCATTCATATAACAATTAATAATACAATGAGAATTGTCAATCCAGCTTTCAATTTAACTTATAGTGGTGTCATGTCAAAACACCTGATCATTATTCTCTGCAGCATTTACTAAAACATTCGAGTTCTCCTCCTGGAATCAAATCTAGCCCAATTGCATAGGCATTAGTCTAAGTTCCAATGTATAAGTAATCTCAAGGAATAACACAGTGAAAGACTTGTAGGAATAGCTCCAAGTATGCTCAGAAAAAAAAAAGAATTAACTATAATAATCAGTCAAAAAGATAAGAGTTTAAGATCAATAGCTTAAGACTATCCGGTCTTGACTGAGAATAGATTCCTCTAAAAACAAGTTAGAGCCGATTAATAAAGCAGGTGATATAGTCGATTCCTTGGGTTTGAGAGTCAATCCTGAACTGGGAGTCAATTTATAACTTAGAGTCGATTCTATTCGAGAGTCGATTATTAGATGTTATTTGGAGTTAATTCTTACGTTAATGGGAGTTGATTTATAACTGAGTCAATTCTTACAAGTGAGAGAAAGTTGATTCTTAAAAGTGAGAGTCGATTCCTAAATAAGTGAGTGAGTTGATTCTTTAAGTGAGAGTTGATTCAGTGAGAGAGTCGATTTATTATAGGAGTCGATTCTATAAGTGAATGAGTTGATTCTTATGTTGTTACTTGGAGTTGATTCTTGTATAACACTGGGAGTCGATTCTGAATACATATTGGGAGTTGATTTTAGGAGTCGATTCTTATAAGATTGAGACTCGATTCTTGATGAACACTTAAGACTCAATTCAGATGATCATTAAGACTCGATTCTGATGAACACTTAAAACTCGATTCTAATGATCATTGTTGTTGTGTCCCTGGTTTTGATGATGTCATATTAAATGTAAAATGTATAGACAGTTGACACACGTCATTTGTTTTGCAGGAACAACTCAACTGGATCAAAGAAAAATGAGTTATTATCAGATAAGGTCGACACTATCTGGAACATAGGTCGACACTAGTTGTCCATGGGTGATGTAATGAGGAGATAAGATCTGGTTAGGTTAGCGCTATTCAGAGAGCAAGTTAACACGAGATGTCTTCAAGTCATATTGAGGAGATACAACTTTGATAAGGTCGACACTCTGTGATGATAAGGTCGACACTAAGCAAGGGCAGAGTTCACTGTGGAGTCAAATGAAGCTAAGGTCGACACTAGCTGTACCTAAGGTCGACACTAATAGTCAATCAGGCTTACTCAGAAGGAAGAACAAGTTAATATCTTGGAAATCTCAAGTTTGACACATGTCCTTGAAATCTGAGAAGTGTGCCTCCTTTTGAATTAATGTGTGTTTGTCGACACCAGCCCCTGGAAGTGTCAACACTAGTACACTTAGAATCTTTTCAAGAATGTAGAAGTCATCACGCGGGCACGTGATTCTAGGCCAACCGACTGGGATCCTTTCTGAACACGTCAGCTGTTCTGGAAGGCGCCGATGCTTGGCGGCAAAAAGATTCTCCACTTTTGGGTGAATCTGTTGAGGGGCCCACTGTACAGAATCTCGCGAAATCAGGTAACAAAAATGTGAAGTGCTCCAGTCTGTGAAAAAAAAAGAGAGTAGAGTTGCATGTTGTGAAAGAAGAAAAAATTGTAGAGAGCGAAGAAGGGAGCAGATCGGAGACTCTGAAGGAGCACGAAGTTGCAATTTCAGATCGGAGCTATGATCAGATGGAGAGATTGCTAAATCAAGCGTAAATTGAAGCTTCGAAAAGCTGATGTTTAGCCTTTGCGAACAGAGGATCGTGAAGCTTCTTCAACATAGATCCCTATGATTTAATTGAGACAGAGTTCGAAGGAAATTCATCTGACGTGGGATCAAATCTGAAGATTGGAAGTGCTAGAACTCGACATTGAATCCTGAGCAGGGAGTTTGAAGATCTCTAAACACCTCCTTGCACATCTTCATTTTTATCTTTTCGATTTGTTTTGAGAATTTTAATTGTGTGTTATCTGCTTCTTTGTGAAGTAGATTGGATTGATCATTCATGAGGTGTGATTGAATCAATTGGTTTGAAGCTATGTATCAGCGGTGTATTTAAGTTGTGAATCAGCGGATGTGAAGAAGCTATGAATCATCAGGTGTTTGAGAACTTCTCTCAGGAGTTCTTGTAGTGGTACCTCACTGGTTTAGGGAGGGGTGGATGTAGGTCTCCTCACTGGAGCCGAACCACCTTAAAATTCCTCTCTCTTGTGTGGCGTGTGCCCTGCTTGCATTGTGAATTGAGTATCTAATTTGCTTGATCATAACAGGAATTTTAAATTACTGAATTGCGTTAAATTTTTTGAAGATAATCTATTCACTTCCCCCCTCTAAATATTCTTTCTACATACAACAATTATGACTTGATTCTGATGAACACTTAAGACTCAATTCTAATGAACATTAAGACTCGAATATGAGACTCGATTCTTATAAATGCATGGGACTCTATTTTTACATAGGACTTTGTTGGATCGAGATGGCACTATAGATGTCCTAGATGGGGGTGAATATGACTTCTTTTGCGCCTTAAAAAAAAATTATCTAAAAGATAAACAACACTAAATAACTTTGTTAGTAATTGGTGTGATGTGTGTGAAACAAGTGAAAAGACTTGGCGGAATCAATCACACAAGAGGCATAAGAGATTTATCCTGGTTCGGCCCTTCCAACATGGAAGTCCTACATCTAGTCCCCAAGAGACCACTTGGGATTTTCACTAAACTGCCAAGAACACTTGGCCTTCTCTCAACCCTAAGAGGAATTACAAACCCACTTGCTCCCAGCAAGTCTTCCCTTAAACAAGGGGTACAAAGACCATCTACACTTGTAGATCTTCCCTTCACAAGAGGGGTACAACAGGATACAAACCTCCTACAGGTTTTTCTTACACGAAAATGTGAAAGCTTGTGTGTTGGCTCAACAATAATGAGCAAACACATAAATTCAGAAAGAAGAAAAGATGAGAGTAAAATTGAAATTCTTTCTAAAACAGAGGAGTGGACTGAGAAAATCTGAATTGCAGTAGTCCACACGAAGAGGAAGACTTCAAGTTGTTGAAGGAGAGCAGAAGTCCTTTTTGACTGAGGCGTGGCTCTCTTCTATCTTGATTTGCTCTTCTAGCTTTCGATGCGTTGGCTTGTTAAGTCTTCTATTTCATCAGCTTCTTTTATGGGCTTCAAACTTTTTGCCCATTAGAATTTAGTCATTGGAAGCTAGCCATTTGAAGGAGATAGCCGTTTGAGAGGATGCTTTTATCTTCTCAGTTTTATCCATCAAATCCTTAGCTTCATTAATCTAACGTCTTTAGGCTATACGCAGTAGCTTCATGCTTGAAGGACTTCTATCATGATTGTTCTGCGCAATCCATGCTTTGTGCAGAGATATAGCCATTCCTTATTAAATGTTCTGCACACTTGAAAGGACAGGATAAGGGAAAAATGCCTTCATAGATGCTTTTGGAGGTAGAAGAGTTAAAGAATAAGATATGAAATCATTCATACAGAAGGTCAGAACATTTAAGAATGAACAGACAGCTGCACACGTTTTTCTTCTGAAAGTATTTTTCTCGCCAAAAAGAACAATTGAAATTTGAGAAGACTTTCTCAAGATAAGATATACTTCAATGCATAGATCATGAAATGATGTATGTTAACTTGTATTTATAAATAGAGGCTTGATTTTATCAACTAATCATAGATATTAACAAGAGATACTTTGACTTTTAAAGAAGTTGGAGTAAGAAAGCAAAGACTTTGACTTTCTTGGGAAGTCGGAGTATCAATAAACAAATAGCAGACTTCGAATTATATGAAGTTAGAGTAAACACAGTCTTCGACTTTTAAGAAGTCGGAGTAAGGCTCAAAATGATACAAAGGCTTCGACTTTCCACGAGTCAGAGTAAGGCTAGACTTCAGCTTTATAGAAGTCGGAGTAAGGCTCAAAATGATACAAAGGCTTCGACTTTCCACGAGTCAGAGTAAGGCTAGACTTCAGCTTTATAGAAGTCGGAGTAAGGCTAGACTTGACTTTTAAGGAATCAGAGGTCTGCCAGACTTCGACTTTTAATAAGTCGGAGTGTTGACATACTTCGATGTCAAATAAGTCGGAGTGTATCTGACTCAAGCTTTACTTCGACTCTTCAAGAGTCGGGGTCAAGAGTAAGAGTTACTGTGATATACAGTATACGCTGTGGACTTAGAAACATTTTCGAACTTAGAGACTGTGTAGTGCAAGGTTATGATAGTAGGTATATTATAGCTTTTGATTTCCATAATTTGGTAAAGGTGAGGTAAAATTAGTTTTGTCATAACAAAAAATATTGTGATAGATATTTTAGTAATCTAAGAGTTGCTCAACAATTCTCTCCTTTTTGTTATGATAAAAACTTTATAATTTTAGTGAAAGCAACTTTGATATAATAGAAGAGACAAAATAAGTTAAGTTTTCACTTCTTTCTCCCCCTTTGTGCATTAACAGAAAGGTAACAAAAAGAGATCCTATAAAAAGGAGAGAAACAAACTTATATTCATTGCTTTGAAATGATTACATCATGAAGTAAAGGTAGAGCTAGGGAGATACAGAGAGGCTGGGATGCTTTTGAGAAAAGGTTGGAGAAGATCCTAGAGTTTCTTCTCATTTTCAGGGAAGAAATTCTCAAAAAGACTGCCATCTATCTTATAGGAGGGATCAATGGAAGGAAGTTTCCTCTAGCACTTGATATGCCGGCGATGATACTAGCTAAGTCTCCTATGGTATTTGTCATCAGACAAGGAAAATCGGAGGGGAACGAATTTCTGCTTGGCAGCTAAGGACAAGAAGTCATGAACAATGACATTCCAGTGATGTCCTTAATAGCTTGCTTCTTTCCATTTATCATAGGAAGACTTCCTAAGGTGTCATAGCCCTTAAGAAGGAAGACAGCAGGGGATAGCTTAAGTCTTCTACATTCTGCACTAAGGTCTAGATAAGCTGCAGCCATTCTTCTTCATTCAGTCTCTCAGACTCTGCAAAACAGTGCTGAAATTCTAACATGTGCTGAGAGCTATTGGGACCATACATCACTGCAAATCTGTGAAAGGATAGCTTGATGTTGTACTTCACCTTGAATCTTGCGGCTATCCTAATGTGCCGGTTAAGAACTAGATTGGCAAACTGCGTCCTAGAAGAAATGGCACCTACTAAGCTTGGATGCAGGTCGGAGGGCAAACCAATAGTCATGGAGGGATTAATGGGTCTGTTACCTTAAAGGATCATCCTCCACTGCCCTTTATTGACATCTAGCAGGACGAGCTTGAATCTCTCTTCATTAAATGTCCTCATCCTAGTGTAGTCAATCTGGAGATCTCTCAGAGATTCCCAAACAGGTCAAAGAACCTAAGATTGAGGTGCTGGTGGACAGTTAGAAGAGGATTTCCGGATTTGGTTGATATGAAGTGTTCGGCTTCAAAGGGGTAGGTGTCTAGAAAGGCAGAGGGAGAAAGACTGTGACTTTTCTGTGTAATCAATTTACATCAGCCACCTAAACTTCGGAAGTTTTGATGAGAATAGGGAGCCAGTCTTCAACTTGTAGTCTGGCATGATGACCAAACTTTCTCCATAATAAATTAATTCACTATATTATTATTATTTGATGATTAACAAAACATTACTAATGAATTACTTGAGCCTTGAGGACAGGAAATAAAAGTAAAAGAAAGTTCAAGACATCAGGTAAGACTCTCTCATAATTTTTTTCCCCAAGTCATTGCATCGACTTCTTCATACTTCATATTGATTCTATGATAATCAGAACAATTCCTTTATAGTTCATATCGATTTCAATAGAGTCATCATAACGATTTCATAAGTATTATGATCGATTTCCTTCTGATCGAAAAGTCGTGATGTTTCAAACAAATCGATACCGTAACGATTTCTAAAGATCTCATAACGATTCTATGACATCGCAACGATTTCCTTGGAAAGCTAACGACTTGACCGTCGTAACGATTCTATAAGACATCGCAACTGTGACGACCCTCATTATACCGGTACGGTCATACCGACCCACGTCGATATAACGAGTGCTGCCACAGTGGGACATTTACCCAACACTATCACATGATTGAGATATACACAAATATAGATACAGAGTCGCGGAAGTAAAAGACTGACTGTCATCACATTCCATCATCCACATTCATCATACATGATCCATATAGCAAAATAAAGGACTAAACTTTCATAATTGAAATTAAACCAAGCTACATTGTCCACAAAATTAAAGTTCTACATTTCATACATAGTTTGTCCGCAATTACATAATGATAATCCTAATACAAGTTACAATTCACATACTAGGAAACAAAAGGGGCACAATGTCAACTCCACCAGCTAGTCTCCACGCTCGGAGTCGCTCTCCACTGTCACCTCCAAAGGTGTGTCACCAACCACACCTGTAGCCTTAGCTCCATACACATCATTCATGCATACATCATAGTAGGGTCTACTATTTCTATTTGCAAGGCAACATATAGCATGCTTGAACATTTATGAGAGACAACCTATCATGGTAATTCTACAAAATCAAAACACATGGTACATGGTTTAAAATGCTCAAATAACACTTCCTATCACATGCTTCTACTCATTTAATCACATGAAGACTGCACTTCCAATTGACTATAACATGATAGCAACTTATATGGGATTAGAAATATCATAGCATGAATTAACGTATCATATTCTAACACATTTACTTCACATGGTTACACATTCCCATATTTCACATGGATCATTTTTCAAGCATTCCACTTGTGCACATGTTCACATTCTAACATAAATGGTTCACATGGTTTCACATTTCACATTTTGCATGTTCACATATATACACAATTTACAATTTATTTGCCGTGACACATAGTCCAAACCACCACTAGAAGGACACATCACATACACATAACACATAGCACATCACCTAGGCAATACAGTGATGACTCTTGGCACTGCGCAGACCGGGAGAACACGTCTCCACCCTAACCAGTGGTACTTGTCCACCTCCAGGATTTCATCCTAATGCCCTTAGGATATCTTAACACATTGAACCTTCTCATGGGGACTTTTCCATGATACGGTTCCACAGCCCTCTATGGAAGCAGTGTCACACACGGCACATTTTACACATTACACATTCCGATTAACACACGTTTCACATATGATTTTCACACTTTCTTGTTTATGCACATGGTTCAGTTCATCCCTATCATGATGCTACTAATAACAGAAATCAGGCATTTGGTAGCTCTCATGGATTAATTGGAACACACATCATTTAACCTTAATCATGGTACATGTATTCACACTCATTTTCACATGAAAATCTCATAATGTAGGTTACTGTTATCAAATTTTCCTGAAAATTTTACCACATTCTGTTTTCGGGTATAATAACACACATACAAATTTTCACATTTTTCTGAATTCACCTGCATTTATAGAAATTAAAACATTCAGTTTCATGCCATTTTTAAACTAAGTCAACTTAGAACATGACATGGAATTCAGATTTAATCATGCACAGTCATGAACCACACATACATGTTGGCACAGAAATTTTTCCCGAATTTATTTCCCAACAGGTGATTTACTAGAATTTTCACAAGGTCCACACATGCTCTCTATTTCTCATTGTAGAAATTATAAGAATTCACATGGGGATGGGAAAATTCCCAAATTTGCAGGGCATGGACTGGTACATACAAACATGGTTCATAAAGTTCTACAGCATTTAATTCCTCCTAAATCATGGGAAACAAGATTAACCAAGCATAACCTCTTTCCTACACATGCTTTTTAACAATTCTAATAAATTATGCCATCTACAGAAAAATACAGGAATTTCCACACACATCACATTACCTATTTTACATAACATATAAAATTTACATTATATCCTCATGCGTAGAAATCCGGAAATTAAAGATATAAGGCAGAACAGTTCACTGTTCTGTCAAGAAGAACTAAACGGCATACTGTGGACGTTTACAAGAGTTGGCGGCAACATCGTTGGCCGCTGACTCAAGATCTCGACGTCCATTGGGCTTGCCGTCAAGTTCGGACCTGTGTAAAAACACAGTCCGAGCTCTGAAAAATGGGGAATGTAGGGGATCCAGGACACGAGGAAAATCTGTAAAAATGATAAAAGCCTCCTAGACACATACATGGACAATGGGGAATGGGTACTTGCCTTTGGAAAAACTCCTAAAGGGATCAAATCAGTCGGAGAAGCTCTCCTTGGGCAGTCCCAAGAAGTCTCCAAGACGCCTCCACTCCGGCTTCTGTGGTGCTCCCCTCTGAAATCCAGGGCCGGGGATGTGTAGCCGGTTATGTTGTCCTCCTCCTTGTCGAAGTAGATCTCCAAAAGAAGCCTTGGATCGCCGGATCAAGGCCTTCAAACTTTAGGTTTTCTCACAGGGGCTCTAGGGTTTTCTCTCCTCTTCTCCTCTTGCAAATGAGAAAGTGGGAAGTGGGGAGAGGCCAACTCGGGTTCAGGAAGTAGGGAAGGCTCTCACCCACTCACCATGCCGATCTGACACTTTTGGAGCCGTTGGGGGACATCCACCCAATGGCCACCATACCTTGCTTCAGAAGATAGCAGCTCTGCTGCGCATGCAGGTCAGAGAGGTTGGCGTCCAGATCGCTGGACGCCGGAAGTAGGGTTGGCGTCCAGGGCTGGACGCTAACACCACCTCAACGGCCTGGGGATTGACGCCAAAAGGGCCTTCGGCCAGAACCCTAATTTATGCAGAAACCATGCATACCAAGCTTCTATACATGCAATATGTACATGGTATTATATTCACACTATCATGCAATACATGTATTATTTACGTTTAATATAAGCACATGCACACGTAATTATATATTTTAATACCTACGTAAATACGTACATACATACACAAGCACAATATACACACATAAATACGAAAGAAAAACTACGGAAATTCGAGGGCCTTACACCCTCTCCCCTTAAAGAAAACTTCGTCCTCGAAGTTAGAACGACACTACTCAAACAAAAGGGGATACTTCTTCTTCATCGCATCCTCAAGCTCCCACGTAGCCTCCTCACGTGAGAAGTTCCGCCATAGAACTTTCACCGACGCGATACTCTTGTTCCGGAGATGCTGCACCTTCCGGTCAAGAATGGCTACCGGTTGCTCGACATACGAAAGATCTGGCTGGATCTCCACTGGCTCGTGACTAATCACATGAGACGGATCTCGGACATACTTCCTGAGCATAGATACGTGGAATACGGGTGAACGCTAGCCAAAGCTGGGGGTAATGCTAGCTCGTACGCCACGTTGCCCAAACGTCTGAGAATCTCATACGGGCCAATGAATCTGGGGCTTAGCTTGCTATGCCTGCCAAATCTAACAACACCTCGAGTAGGCGATATCTTCAAGAAGACATGATCACCAACCTCGAACTCCAAATCCTTTCTCCTGTTGTCGGCATAACTCTTCTGCCTATCCTGTGCCGCAACAAGCCTCTTCCTGATAAGCTGAATCTTATCCGAAGTTTCCTGAACCAACTCCGGTCCGATCAACTGCCTATCACCAATCTCCTCCCAACATAAAGGAGACCTGCAGGGCCTACCATACAACGCCTCGAATGGAGCCATTCCAATACTAGCATGAAAGCTGTTGTTGTATGCGAACTCCACAAGAGGTAAATGACGCTCCCAATCATCCTTCCAATCCAGAACACACGCTCTCAACATATCCTCGAGCGTCTGGATAGTCCTCTCGGACTGTCCATCGGTCTGGGGATGAAACGCCGAACTGAGCTTAAGCTCCGAACCTAACGCATCCTGAAGACCTTTCCACAATCTCGAAGTAAATCTCGGATCTCGATCCGAAATGATCGACTTCGGCACACCATGCAACCTAACGATACCACTAACATACAATCTAGCTAAGCTCTCTACTGACTGCTTCTTCTTCATAGGCAAGAAATGAGCAGTCTTCGAGAATCTATCTACAACTACCCAAATCGAGTCATTGCCCCTTCTAGATCGAGGCAAACCCGATACGAAATCCATAGTGACAGCTTCCCACTTCCATACGGGGATATCCATCCTTTGCATAAGGCCGGATGGTCGCTGCCGCTCGGCTTTCACCTGCTGACATACTAGACATCTAGACACATAATCCGCAACATCCTTCTTCATGCCGGACCACCAAAATGATCTCTTCAAATCCTGATACATCTTAGTGTTACCCGGATGAATAGAGAATCGCGATCTATGAGCCTCCGCTAACACATGCTCACGGACATCTACCACATCGGGGACACAAACACGGTGCTGAAATCTAATCACACCGTCCTCATCACGAGCAATGCCCGCCTTACCCACTAACTCTAACAATCTAGGATCGGCTTTCTGCTGCTCAATCACCTCATCCAAGACTGAGGATCTAAGGGATAGCTGAGCTACAAAAGCCTGACACAACGATGGCTCTAACTCGGTCATAGAGCACGCTGCATCCTCCAACATCTTCCAATCCTGCTGGAGCGAAGACCTCTTCCTACTAAGAGCATCCGCTACGACGTTCGCCTTTCCAGGATGATACTGAAGGTCGAAGTCATAGTCCTTCAAGAACTCAATCCATCTTCTCTGCCTCAGGTTTAATTCCTTTTGGGAGAAAAGATATCTCAAGCTCTTGTGGTCGGTAAACACCTCAAATCTGACACCATAAAGATAGTGCCTCCAGATCTTTAGTGCATGAACCACGGCTGCTAACTCCAAATCATGAGTCGGATAGTTCCTCTCATGCTCCTTCAACTGACGAGAAGCATAAGCTACAACCCGCTCACACTGCATGAGTACACAGCCTAAACCAATCTGAGACGCGTCCGTATAAATGGCAAAGCCCTCTAGACCACTAGGCAATACCAATACCGGAGCAGAAGTAAGCTTAGCCTTCAATAGCTGAAAGCTACGCTCACATGCCTCAGACCACACGAACTTCTCACCTTTCCGAGTCAGCTTTGTCAAGGGGGCGGCGATGGATGAGAAACCCTCAATGAATCGCCGATAATAACCAGCTAACCCAATAAAGCTACGAATCTCCGAAGGGGTCCTGGGAACTTCCCAATCCATAACTGCCTGGACCTTCGCTGGGTCAACAGCTACACCAGCGCCGGAGATAACATGCCCGAGGAAATGAACCTCGCGCAACCAAAAATCGCACTTGCTGAACTTCGCATACAGCTTGTGCTCACGGAGAACCTCTAAGACTAACCTCAAATGCTGACGGTGCGTGGCCTCATCCGGAGAATAGACCAATACATCGTCAATAAACACAACAACAAAGCTATCTAAATACGGACTAAACACCCGGTTCATGAGATCCATGAACGCTGCAGGGGCGTTGGTCAATCCGAAGGGAAGAACTAAGAACTCATAATGTCCATAACGGGTTCTAAACGCCGTCTTGGACACATCCTCACTCCTAATCCTCAACTGATGATAACCAGATCGCAAGTCAATCTTGGAAAAGACTGATGCCTCTCGCAACTGGTCAAACAGGTCATCAATGCGAGGTAAGGGATACCTGTTCTTCACAGTCACCTGGTTTAGCTTCCTATAATCGATGCACAACCGAAGTGACCCGTCTTTCTTCTTGACGAATAATACAGGTGCTCCCCAAGGGGAAACGCTAGGGCGAATAAATCCCTTATCAAGCAATTCTTGCAATTGCTTCCTCAACTCGGCTAATTCTGCAGGCGCCATCCGATATGGGGCCTTCGAGATAGGAGAGGTGCCTGGAAGCAACTCTATAGTGAACTCTATCTCCCTATCCGGTGGCAATCCAGACAAGTCATCGGGAAAGACATCTGGAAAGTCCTGCACTACATCGATCTCTGCAAGAGTCCGTGACGAACTAGCATCGGGTACTAGCATAACGCTGGCAAGAAACGCGTCACAGCCCTTGTTCACCATATGCATCGCCTTCATGGCAGAGATAACTAACTTTCCCGCTAAGTTCTTTGGCAAGGGATGAGAGAACTCGTCCTCGCCAGGAATGCGGAAAACAATCCTCTTCTTACGGCAATCTACTAGCGCATAATGCTCCTCTAGCCAATCCAGACCAAGGATGCAATCATAGTCCTTCATCTTTAGCAAGAAGAAACACCCATCTAGGAATCTATCCTCAATGCACACAGGTAACGACGGAATACACTTCCTAGTCGATACCGTACCCGCAGGGGTGTGCACAGACAAAGGAACCTCTAACTCCTCAGACTCTATGCCTGACTCTAGGGCTAACTGCCTAGCGAACCGCTCGGAAATGAACGAGTGAGTAGCACCCGTATCAAACAAAACCCGAGCGTGCACACCGAAAAGTAAGACTGTACCTTCGGTGACATGCTCCTCCTGCTCGGCGTCCTCACGAGCTAACGCAAACACTCGAGCCGGGGCTCGAGGCCTTCCTGGTCGTCCTGTCGCTGGCGCGGCTGCCGCCACTGCTGGTACTGGCGTTCCTCGCTGAGCTCCCTGCTGAAGCCTAGGGCAGTCCTTGATCTTATGGTCGCTGCTCCCACACTTTAGGCATTTGCCCGCTATCATCCAGCATTCCGTACCACCATGTGCCCTTCCGCAATGAGGGCACTCCTTCTTGTCACCAGAGGAACGTACAGAAGGTACCTGATAGTTGCTGGTTGTCGATGATTTCTGCGGTGTCTGGTACACCGTCTTCCTCTTGTCTTGCCTCTGGAAAGCTGCTGCCGGCCTCTTCTGCGATGCCTTCTTCTCCTCCAAGTATTGCTCCATTTCGCCTTCCTGTCTGCAGGCTGCGCTGAGAGCCTCGTCCAGGGTACGATGATCAAACGCTACGAGCCTCGTCCGCAGTGATGGCTTCAAGCCCATCACAAACTTCTTCGCCTTCCTGCGCTCATCAGCCACAATATGGGGTGCATACTTAGACAGTTCTGCAAACCTGGCCTCATACTCAAGTACGGTCATGGAGCCCTGAGTCAAAGTGAGGAACTCCTGCTCCATCCTGTCCTGGATGTGCTCGGGGACGAACTTGGCCCGAAAGAGCCTCACGAACTCGTCCCAAGCGACATCAATCGCACCATCCTCAAACCGCGTACGTAGTAATGAAGCCCACCACACATCGGCTCTCTCCTGCAACATAACCTTCATAAGCACCGACTAATAAATCTAACTTAACAAGCAACATGCAAGCATAAACTAAAGCATACCTGTAGCATGTAGGTGGCTAAGGTAACCCTGTCCTCATCCACACACCTGATGGCCCGGAAGATTTTCTCGATCTCCCTCATCCAACTCTCTGCTAGCAACGGATCGCTCTCCCCCTTAAAAGAGGGTGGGGTCATCCTCTTGAACCGCTCCATGATGGAAGGTCCACCATGGTCCTGAGCTGGGGCCTGAGCCTGCTACATTATACAACAAACAATACACAATAAACACAATAGTATACAATTCAAATAGCAGACTACTTAGTTATTCTATTATTTTACCTGGGCCTCCAACTGGGCCTGAAGTGCTGCCTGAGTGTGTGCCTGAGTCTGCATGGCCTGCACCAGACCTTGCATGAACACTCCATAGTCCACAGGCGGCGGTGGGGGAAGCACAGGGCCTCGTGGTGCTGGGGCCTGTTGCTCCGCCTGACCATCACGTCTCTGCTCGTCGTCGCGAGCTGGCGCACCTCCACGTCGTCCACGGGAAGCCATGGCTGTTATAAAATTTCAGCCACCAATAGAGTTAGGTTACTAAGTTTTCTAACCATTTTCTTATCTATTTTCCATTCATTATTAGTCATTTCTACCCATGTGGACAATCTATAAAGATTTAGCATGCAATGAGGATGATGATTCATGTATATTTATGTAAGATCTCAATCGGTCGCTCTGATACCAATCTCTGTGACGACCCTCATTATACCGGTACGGTCATACCGACCCACGTCGATATAACGAGTGCTGCCACAGTGGGACATTTACCCAACACTATCACATGATTGAGATATACACAAATATAGATACAGAGTCGCGGAAGTAAAAGACTGACTGTCATCACATTCCATCATCCACATTCATCATACATGATCCATATAGCAAAATAAAGGACTAAACTTTCATAATTGAAATTAAACCAAGCTACATTGTCCACAAAATTAAAGTTCTACATTTCATACATAGTTTGTCCGCAATTACATAATGATAATCCTAATACAAGTTACAATTCACATACTAGGAAACAAAAGGGGCACAATGTCAACTCCACCAGCTAGTCTCCACGCTCGGAGTCGCTCTCCACTGTCACCTCCAAAGGTGTGTCACCAACCACACCTGTACGCCGAAGCAAGGGGTGAGTCTAAAAGACTCAGCAAGTAGCTCCATACACATCATTCATGCATACATCATAGTAGGGTCTACTATTTCTATTTGCAAGGCAACATATAGCATGCTTGAACATTTATGAGAGACAACCTATCATGGTAATTCTACAAAATCAAAACACATGGTACATGGTTTAAAATGTTCAAATAACACTTCCTATCACATGCTTCTACTCATTTAATCACATGAAGACTGCACTTCCAATTGACTATAACATGATAGCAACTTATATGGGATTAGAAATATCATAGCATGAATTAACGTATCATATTCTAACACATTTACTTCACATGGTTACACATTCCCATATTTCACATGGATCATTTTTCAAGCATTCCACTTGTGCACATGTTCACATTCTAACATAAATGGTTCACATGGTTTCACATTTCACATTTTGCATGTTCACATATATACACATTTACAATTTATTTGCCGTGACACATAGTCCAAACCACCACTAGAAGGACACATCACATACACATAACACATAGCACATCACCTAGGCAATACAGTGATGACTCTTGGCACTGCGCAGACCGGGAGAACACGTCTCCACCCTAACCAGTGGTACTTGTCCACCTCCAGGATTTCATCCTAATGCCCTTAGGATATCTTAACACATTGAACCTTCTCATGGGGACTTTTCCATGATACGGTTCCACAGCCCTCTATGGAAGCAGTGTCACACACGGCACATTTTACACATTACACATTCCGATTAACACACGTTTCACATATGATTTTCACACTTTCTTGTTTATGCACATGGTTCAGTTCATCCCTATCATGATGCTACTAATAACAGAAATCAGGCATTTGGTAGCTCTCATGGATTAATTGGAACACACATCATTTAACCTTAATCATGGTACATGTATTCACACTCATTTTCACATGAAAATCTCATAATGTAGGTTACTGTTATCAAATTTTCCTGAAAATTTTTCCACATGCTGTTTTCGGGTATAATAACACACATACAAATTTTCACATTTTTCTGAATTCACCTGCATTTATAGAAATTAAAACATTCAATTTCATGCCATTTTTAAACTAAGTCAACTTAGAACATGACATGGAATTCAGATTTAATCATGCACAGTCATGAACCACACATACATGTTGGCACAGAAATTTTCCCCGAATTTATTTCCCAACAGGTGATTTACTAGAATTTTCACAAGGTCCACACATGCTCTCTATTTCTCATTGTAGAAATTATAAGAATTCACATGGGGATGGGAAAATTCCCAAATTTGCAGGGCATGGACTGGTACATACAAACATGGTTCATAAAGTTCTACAGCATTTAATTCCTCCTAAATCATGGGAAACAAGATTAACCAAGCATAACCTCTTTCCTACACATGCTTTTTAACAATTCTAATAAATTATGCCATCTACAGAAAAATACAGGAATTTCCACACACATCACATTACCTATTTTACATAACATATAAAATTTACATTATATCCTCATGCGTAGAAATCCGGAAATTAAAGATATAAGGCAGAACAGTTCACTGTTCTGTCAAGAAGAACTAAACGGCATACTGTGGACGTTTACAAGAGTTGGCGGCAACATCGTTGGCCGCTGACTCAAGATCTCGACGTCCATTGGGCTTGCCGTCAAGTTCGGACCTGTGTAAAAACACAGTCCGAGCTCTGAAAAATGGGGAATGTAGGGGATCCAGGACACGAGGAAAATCTGTAAAAATGATAAAAGCCTCCTAGACACATACATGGACAATGGGGAATGGGTACTTGCCTTTGGAAAAACTCCTAAAGGGATCAAATCAGTCGGAGAAGCTCTCCTTGGGCAGTCCCAAGAAGTCTCCAAGACGCCTCCACTCCGGCTTCTGTGGTGCTCCCCTCTGAAATCCAGGGCCGGGGATGTGTAGCCGGTTATGTTGTCCTCCTCCTTGTCGAAGTAGATCTCCAAAAGAAGCCTTGGATCGCCGGATCAAGGCCTTCAAACTTTAGGTTTTCTCACAGGGGCTCTAGGGTTTTCTCTCCTCTTTCTCCTCTTGCAAATGAGAAAGTGGGAAGTGGGGAGAGGCCAACTCGGGTTCAGGAAGTAGGGAAGGCTCTCACCCACTCACCATGCCGATCTGACACTTTTGGAGCCGTTGGGGGACATCCACCCAATGGCCACCATACCTTGCTTCAGAAGATAGCAGCTCTGCTGCGCATGCAGGTCAGAGAGGTTGGCATCCAGATCGCTGGACGCCGGAAGTAGGGTTGGCGTCCAGGGCTGGACGCTAACACCACCTCAACGGCCTGGGGATTGACGCCAAAAGGGCCTTCGGCCAGAACCCTAATTTATGCAGAAACCATGCATACCAAGCTTCTATACATGCAATATGTACATGGTATTATATTCACACTATCATCATGCAATACATGTATTATTTACGTTTAATATAAGCACATGCACACGTAATTATATTATTTTAATACCTACGTAAATACGTACATACATACACAAGCACAATATACACTCATAAATACGAAAGAAAAACTACGGAAATTCGAGGGCCTTACAGCAACGATTTCTTTAGAAAGCGTAACGACTTGTCTGTCGTAATGATTTCTTAAGTTCTCGTAACGATTTCTTTAGAACTCACAACGACTTTCTAGCCGTAACGATTTGTTAAGTTATCGTAACGATTTCTTTAGAACTCACAACGACTTTCTAGCCGTAACGATTTGTTAAGTTATCGTAACGATTTCTTTAGAACTCACAACGACTTTCTAGCCGTAACGATTTGTTAAGTTATCGTAACGATTTCTTTAGAACTCACAAGGACTTTCTAGCCGTAATGATTTGTTAAGTTATCATAACGTTTCTTTAGAACTCACAACGACTTTCTAGCCGTAACGATTTCTTAAGTTCTCGTAACGATTTCTTTGGAATTCACAACGACTTTCTAGCCGTAACGATTTGCTTGTCGAAACGGTTTCTTTAGAACTTACAACAATTTCTGTATTGTTCATAATGATTTGTGTATCGCAACGATTTGTTAAGTGTTTCATATCGATTTCTTCAGAAACACAACGATTTGTATCTCATAACGATTTGTTAAGTGTTTCATATCGATTTCTTCAGAATTACAACGATTTGTATCTCATAACAATTTGTTAAGTGTTTCATATCGATTTCTTCAGAAACACAACGATTTTATCTCATAACGATTTGTTAAGTGTTTCATATCGATTTCTTCAAAAATACAACGATTTGTATCTTATAGCGATTTCATTATTATGATAACGATTTGCCTATCAACTTATAACGATTTCATAAGTCATAAAGGCATCAGCTTTGTTCATATTGATTTCATTATTATATCAACACTCTTTGATATACGTTGAATAGTCAAAGTCGTATCTCGTCTGTTTGACTGCTATGCATTCAATGCACTCTGAACGTATCTCTCATGCATGCAGACAATATTTTCCACTTTGATGCTACTCTGTCTACGTCCTTTCTAGACAGAAAGGAGCTTTGCTATATATTGCAATATATGTACCAACTGCAACTAACAATCGACGACAGTCCTAGCTGTCCTCTATTTATTGTTGATATGCTCGCAGATATCTGACAAGACTTATCTGTACAACGTTGGACACAAGATACAAGATATTAAAATGTTTCTCTGGCGTGTACTAAAGGATAAAAGACTGAAGATCAGAAGCTTCCTTGCAGACCTGTCTAACGTACACCAGGATGAGAGACAACGGATCTTTAACGTTCAAATTTCAAGTAGAAGCTTAAATACAAGACTCAAGACTGAGAAGAAATATACTTTTGAAGAATATCATTCTGAAAGAAAGCATCGCCAATCCTTCAAGTCTTCTGTGATTCAAACAAGAGCGAAGCACTCTATTCCAATCCATCTTAGCTCTTTAGCTCTCAGTGTTCAAGAAGAAATTCCTGTGAGAGCCAGTGTAGTCTTTGGAGAGAAACCAGTGTTAAAATTCCTTCTCTCTCGAGGCTTGTTTGCTTCAGATTGTAGCTGTTTGAGCTAGTTCCTGAAGCTTGTTCTTATACTTCTTTTTATTAGTTCTGTTCCCTTCTGGGTGAAGGAAGACCTGGTGGTATCCAGGGTGGTTGTCTTTCCCTTCAGGTTGAAGGAAGACCAGTTGAGGCTGGGTGTAAGGATCCATGAGGGGGATAGTACCCTTGATAGTGAAATCCTGAGGTATTGCTCAGGGACTGGACGTAGGTCTCCTGTGGAGAGGAGTTTCGAACCAGGATAAATATCCTTGTGTCTTGTGGTTGTGTTTTGTGTGTTTGCTATCTCATTTCCTCTAACTCTAACCTTCGTTTTAGTTTTTGTGTAATCCTTTTAGTGAACAGGTATTAATCAAAGATCAAATTTTTAATAACCCATTCACCCCCCCCCCCTCTGGGCTAGCTAGCTGGGCAACAAGTGGTATCAGAGCGAGTCTCTTCGACAAAGAAGAAGATCCAACGATCTGAAGAGTAAAGATCCATGGCAGCCCAAGGTAACTTCGAAGGTCAGGCAGTCAACAGACCTCCTTTGTTTGATGGAGAAGATTATACCTATTGGAAGACAAGAATGGAGTACTTTCTATAAGGCCACGATTATACAATATGGTCCATTGTAGAAGAAGGCGATCTTCTAGTCACCAATGCAAAGGCTCAGTGGACAGATGAAGACAGAAGAAAAATCTCCTTAAACTGCAAAGCCAAGAGCATCCTGTGCTGTGCCCTCAGCAAGAAAGAATTCAACAGAGTTTCAGCCTGCAAATTCGCAATGGAAATGTGGGAAAAGCTCAGGATTACCTATGAAGGTACAGATAAGGTAAATGAGACAAGAATCGACATTCTTGTGACTCAATATGAAAGATTCCAGATGCAGTCAGGTGAATCCATAACCCAAATGTTTAGTAGATTCACAGATATGACAAACGGATTAGCTGGATTAGGAAAAGTCTATGCTGTACCAGATATGGTCAAGAAGATCCTCAGATCTCTGCCATCCTCATGGACTCCAAAGGTAACAGCCATTGAGGAAGCCAATGATCTAAAACTAATGACATTGGAGAAGTTAATAGGATCCCTTATGGCTCATGAGATAAATATGGAGAGATTAGGAGAATCCTCCAGCAGAAAGAAACAATCAAACTCTCTCAAGGCAAATGATGATATGTCAGAAGAATCATTGGACAACAGTGAAAGCAGTAAGGACAGTGATGATGAAGAAGCAATGCTGTCTCAAAGACTTCAAAGAATTCTAGCAAAGAAGAAGAAGTTTCAGTCTGGGAGAAGATTTTTCAAGAAAAATAAAGACCTCAGAAAACCAGAAGTAAAGGATTCGAAGAAAGGAGAAGTGATATGCTATGAATGCAAGAAGCCTGGACACATCAAGGCTGACTGTCCAATGCTTAAGAAGAATGATCACAAGAAGAAGGATAATTTCAAAAAATTTAAGAAGTATAAAAAAAAGGCAATGGCAGCTGCTTGGGAGAACAGCAGTGACTCAGACAGTGAGTCAAGCTCAAGCAGTGATGGAGAAGAAGCCAACCTAGCTCTCATGGCCAAAACCGAAGAAAAGGTAACCTCTGATTCTTTTTGATTCCTGTAATGATTCAGATTCTGATAATTTAGAAAGTGCCTTTAATGAACTTTATGATAAATATAAAGAAGTATCCAAATTACTTAAAGTTAGTAAGAAAAATATAATCTGTTTAGAAAACACTAATTCAGATTAAAAATAGAAAATGAAGAATTAGAAAAACAAATAACTGAACTTAAAAGAAGAAATAAATTGTTATGTGAAGACCTAAAAGCTAAGAATGAACAAATAACAAAATTGGAAAAATAGGAAAGCACAGATGAATTAAGGAAAGAAGTTAAAAACTTAAATGAAGAAAATAATAAACTATCAAGCACACTAGAGAAATTTACTAATGGTAAAAACTCTCTAATATTAAAAGGTGTTAGAAGAGCAGGTAAGAAGAAAAATGGGTTAGGATATACACCCCCAGATAATGAAGAAACCATAGTCTACCCTAAAACATATCCAACACCAAAGTTTATACCTGAACAAAATATAGCATATAAAGCTGAGTTCAAGTATATAGAAAATGTAACAAAATTGTCCTGCTGTGATCACTGCAACAAATTAGGACATATCACAATAACATGCCCAACAAAACATAAAAAATGGATAATAAAAGGTAAAATTAATGATACTAACCCATCAGGACCCAAAAAGAACTTGGGTATCTAAAACTTAATGTTTAAATTTCAGGGAAACTCAAAAGAATCCAAATGGTACTTGGACAGTGGATGCTCAAGGCACATGTCAGGCAACCAGAAGTTTTTCGTTAATCTCCAAGCTGAAGAAGGAACAGTCACCTATGGAGATAATGGAAAAGGCACAGTGATAGGAAGTGGGTCCGTGAACATCAAAGGAAAATCAGTTATTGAAGATGTAATGCTGGTCAAAGGATTAAAGCACAATCTCATCAGCATCAGCCAGTTGTGTGACAAAGGCCATCAGATTCGGTTCCAAGAATCAAAGTGCAGTATATTAAAGGATGGAGCAGTCATATTTGAAGCATATAGAGAAAGAAATTTGTATGTTCTCTATCTCGAGGAACTCAAGGATCAAGATGTCTGTTTGGCAGCCAGCAAAGATCAATCAACAGAGCTGTGGCACAGAAGACTGGGCCACTGCAGCTTGGATGGATTGAACAAGCTCAGAAAGAGAAATCTAGTGGAAGGATTGCCAAAGGTCAACTCTAAAATGGATAGCATCTGCAGACCTTGTGCAAGAGGAAAGCACACCAAGAGCTCTTTCAAATCAAAGACAGTAGTGACCACCTCAAAGCCATTAGAATTACTTCATATGGATCTATTTGGGCCAATGAGGACTACCAGTCTCGGAGGAAAGATTTTGGGTTTGTCATAGTTGATGATTACTCAAGATTTACTTGGGTATCCTTTCTAGAGCACAAAGATGACACCTTTGAAAACTTTGTCAGCTTCAGCAAGAAAGTTCAGAAAGATCAGAAGTTCGCCATTATCTCTATCTGATCAGATCATGGTGGTGAGTTTCAGAATGAAAAGTTTGCAAAGTTCTATAATGATCAAGGAATTGAGCACAACTTCTCAGCACCAAGGACACCTCAACAGAATGGAATTGCTGAGAGGAAAAATAGAACTCTTTTGGATATGGCAAGAACCATGTTATCAGAATATGACTTGCCAAGATATTTTTGGGCCGAAGCCATCAACACTGCAAGCTATATCATTAATAGGGTAATGATCAGGCCAATTCTGAAGAAGACTGCTTATGAACTCTACAAGGGAAAGAAACCAAAGATCAGTCACTTCAAAATATTTGGATGTCCTTGCTTCATCCATAACAATGGAAAAAGGGACATTGGTAAGTTAGATGCCAAATCAGATGAAGGCATCTTTATGGGGTACACTTCTAAACCCAAAGGTTATAGAGTTTTCAATAAACGCTCATTATTAATTGAACAATCTATGCATGTTATTTTTGATGAATCTAACCCCTCCTTGAAAAAGGAAGAAATCAGTGACATTGATGATGCAGATGACTTGTCCGAAAAATTAAAGAACACCTCAATTGAGGACAAGGAAGATCCACCTCTGGAAGAACTGCAGCAGACTGAAATTCAACATGAAAATCTTCCAAAAGAATGGAGACATAAGAAAGATCACCCTCTTGAAAACATTATTGGTGATCCATCTGTAGGGGTAAGAACAAGAGGTAATGTAATCCCTTGTGATTATTTAGCCTTTCTTTCTCAAATAGAGCCTAAGACAGTCAATGAAGCTTTAACTGATGAATCATGGATAATAGCCATGCAAGATGAACTAAATCAGATCAAGAGAAACCAAGTATGGTCACTTGTTCCTAGACCATCTAATCATTCAGTTATTGGCACCAAGTGGGTGTTCAGAAATAAACTGGATGAGTCTGGAGTAATCTTAAGGAACAAGGCCAGACTGGTAGCTCAAGGCTATTCCCAAGAGGAGGGCATAGATTTCGATGAAACCTATGCACCTGTGGCTAGACTTGAGGCTATTAGGATTTTACTTGCTTATGCATCTACATTAGATTTAAAATTGTTTCAAATGGATGTCAAATCAACCTTTTAAATGGTTTTATCAAAGAGGAAGTGTATGTTGAACAACCTCCAGGTTTTGATGACACCGAATTTCCAAATCATGTATTTAAACTCCATAAGGCATTATATGGTTTAAAGCAAGCACCTAGAGCATGGTATGAAAGGCTCAGTACTTCCTTATTGGATCATGGTTTCACTAGAGGTCAAGTAGATAGCACACTATTTATAAAATCAAAAGTCAAACATATACTACTTGTGCAAATATATGTAGATGACATTATTTTTGGATCTACTGATGAATCTCTTTGCAAGTACTTTGAAAAGCTTATGCAGGGAGAATTTGAAATGAGTATGATGGGAGAGCTAAACTACTTCCTTGGATTGCAAATCAAGCAAGGGAAGGAAGGCACCCACATATGTCAAGCCAAGTACACCAAAGAGCTGTTAAAGAAATTTGGATTTGAAGGTGCAAAGCCACTATCAACGCCAATGAGCACATCAACCAGAATGGACAGTGATCAAAATGGTAAAAAGGTAGATCAAAAGAACTATAGAGGTATGATAGGGTCATTACTTTACTTAACTGCAAGTAGACCAGACATTTTATTTAGTGTATGCATGTGTGCTAGATATCAAACAGACCCTAGAGAGTCTCATTTAATTTCTGTGAAAAGAATATTTAGGTATTTAGCTAGAACTCATGGTTTAGGTGTTTGGTATCCAAAATCTTGTGAAATAAAATTAGTAGGATATTCTGATGCTGATTATGCTGGATGCAAAGTAGATAGAAAGAGCACCAGTGGTTGTTGTCAGTTTCTTGCAGGATGTCTGATATTTGGTCCTCCAAGAAACAAAATTCAGTAGCTCTATCAACAGCTGAGGCAGAATATGTTGCTGCTGGAAGTTGCTGTACACAACTCCTATGGATAAAGCAACAACTTGAGGATTTCGGCATTCATATCAAGTCAATTCCACTACTCTGTGATAATACAAGTGCCATCAACCTTGTTGGCCCTTTTGGTACGGCAGCAAGCTAACCTAGAGGGGGGTGAATAGGTTTTTCTGAAATCTGAAATAGAAACTTAAACATAGAAATTAACACTTGAAGGTTTGGTTAGTTTAGTGTGATAAAGAGTAGCAGTGCGGAAGCAAATAAACAATCACACAAATAACACAAGAGATTATCCTGGTTCGGCCCTTCCCACATGGAAGTCCTACGTCCAGTCCCCAAGCAACCTCTTGGGATTTCACTAACCAAGGGTACAGTCCCCCTTAAGGACACTACAACACCCAGCACTCCAGCTGGTCTTCTTCTCTTTCCCAGGCAAGAAGGCAGCCCACTTCTCTTACAGGTAAAGAAGCCAACCTCCTGGTACAAACCCCAGTGCGGTTCTGCTAGACACAAACCCTAGCTAGGTTCTACACTGTATACAGTCCTACAGCTGGACAGAAGTCTTTCTTAGAAAAGAAAGAACAAAGCTGAGAGTTGGAACAAGTAAAAAACCAACTACAAGAACTCTCAGCAAAAGACTCTCTCCCCCAGATTTACAAGATGCACACAGAGAGAGAGAGAGAAGAGAGAAGAAGGAGCTTGAATGCTTCAGTGCTTCAGATGCTTGAACACTTCTTCTTGGGCTCAGGCTCTTTCTCTCTTTTTCTTTGAGTGTATTTGGAGTTCAGGTTCCTCACTGGTTGTACACTCATTCAAAAGATCTTCAGGAAAAGCTCATGTTTTTCTTCAGCTAAGCTTCTTCTTTTATATGAGCAATTTGAATGGATCCGTTGAAGAGATCCGTTGGATTTCTAGCCGTTGCTCATCTCCTCTTCATTTGTCTTAATCAGACTCTGACGGTCTTCGAGGTCTGTACACATAGAAGAAGGTGTTTAGCATAAAAGAGTGTTTATGATAAACGATGCATAGTACTGTGCTTCTGCTAACATACTGAAAATAGTAGGTCAAATCTTTTTCTGACAAGATTATGCATGCAGCTTTTTGTGTCAGACAATATTTGACTTTTCAATGAGCGCCAGAAAACACTTTCAAAATATTCAAGAGAAATCGTTGTTCATTTACAAGTAAACCGTTGCAAGTTTATGAACAAATCGATGTGAAAGACAAGTCGTTATGATCATTGAAGAAATCGTTATGAGAAGAGTCGTTGCTCATCGATGTGATTATTTATGAAATCGTTATGCAAGCAAATCGTTATGATCACTGAAGAAGTCGATGTGATCACTTATGAAATCGATATGAGGGCAAATCGATGTGGCTATAAAAGGAATCGTTCTGAGATCGATTTCTTAACAAATCGTTATGGCCACTTAGCGAATCGTTCTGAGATCGATTTCTTAACAAATTGTTATGGCCACTTAGCGAATCGTTCTGAGATCGATTTCTTAACAAATTGTTACACGATAAAATCGATGTTTCACTTAACGAATCGTTACACGACCAAATCGTTGTTTCACTTAACGAATCGTTACACGATCAAATCGTTGTGTAACTTATGAAGTCGTTGTTAGTGAAATCGATGTGGCACTTTGAATAGAAATCGATGTATATTAAATGAACATCGATTTAGCATTTAGTGCGCCATATTGCATCAATGTGAGACTCAGCATTTTGCTATGAGATTGATGCGACACAGATGAAACAAAATATTCAATTTAAGTTACATCATAAATTTTATTATCACCAAAATACAAGAACAGATAGAGAGTGGTTCAACAATCTCCCCCTTTTTGGTGATGACAAAATTTATGAGAATTTTCTGACAAGAATATATAAAGCATAGAGGTTTCAGAAAATTCATACAAACTCTCCCCCTTTTTGTCACTAACCAAAAAGGAAGGTTCTTACCATTGCATTCTCTCCCCTTTGTGAAAGAAATTCTTACCATTGAGGGGTTCAACAATGATTGACATAAATGAATAACTCCCCCTTAGTCTGTGCTCCCCCTGAATGAGAGACTCCACCTGAATGAAACTTGTAAATAATTATTAGTAATGAAGACTAGTTCAATTTTGTGACTACTCTTTCTTCAGATGTGATTTGAATGAAGAGTCTGCAGTCACTCCTGCCTTGAGCATCCTTGGTTTTTGATGCTCCAAGGCTAACCTGCAAATACATTACTCAGAGGTAGGTACCCAACTCTTTTTGGGTCCTTGATGGTTAGATGCATAAAAATAGCGTTTAGGTATCCAAACTAGGTGCTTAGTTGTGCAGGTGTTCACAGTGTGTCCTAGTTTATTGCAATGAGAGCAGCAATGAATATAATTTGTTTTGCAGTTCTTATTGCCTTTGTGATGCATGATTGGAACATAATTTTTAGAAACCTTTTTCTTTGATAAAGCTTGGTTGTTTCAGGTTCCTTTTTCTGAGGCATTTTGGTTTCTTTTACAAATTTGGTAAAGGATATTTTCCTGAGTTTAATACTTGTTTTCCTTTTTCTGGAGGTGTATAACCAAGCCCTTGTTTGTCATTTCCAGATTTTGATCCTTTTAAGCATAGGGCTAGAGATGTTTTTCCTTTAGTTAATTTCCTAACTGATTCTTTTAAATAAAGATTTTCTTCAGTTAGAGTTTTCAATTTTTCTTCTAACTCTATCTTCTCATTATTCTTACTTTTTAAATCTTCATTGAAAAGATAATTATTATCTTTACATTCTTTTAATTGATCTTCTAATTGTTCCATTTCTGATTTAAGATCAGAATTAGTGTTTTCCAAACAAGTAAGGTTGTTCTTGATATTTTTCAATTCTTTACAACAACCTTGTGTTTATCATAAAGTTCATTAAAAACATGATCTAAATCTTCAGATTCTGATCCTGAATCTGTGCAAGAATCAAAAGATGAGTTAAGATGTACCTCATCTAGTCCTACCATGAGGGCTAGATTTACCTGCTCTTTCTCTGATTCTGAGCTTGATGATTCTGAGCATGTGGTCTCTCATTTCCCCAAGCAGCCGCCATGGCTTTTCTTTTGAATTCTTGTGCTTCTTTTTGGACTTTTCTGGTTGACCAGTCTTTTAGTTTAGGACAATCTGGTCTTAGATGTCCAGATTTTCTGCATTCATAGCAGACTGGTTCTTTTTCTTTTCTCTCTTTCTTTTGAATCCTTTTTGATCCATTTTTCTTCTTCTTGAGAATTTTCTGAAGCTTGGACAGAACTTCATCTACGTCACTGTCTTCAGAATCTGCATTTTTGGAGCTAGAAGAAGAAGTGGAAGGAGCAGCTACAACCTTAAGAGCATTAGTACATTTCTTCTTAGATGAGCTTTCAGACAATCGCTCCATATTTATTTCATGTGCCATGAGAGAACCTATTAAATTATCAATTGACAATTTGGTTAAGTCATGGGCTTCTTCAATAGCGGTTACTTTAGGTGTCCATGAAACGGTTAAAGACCTAAGTATTTTTCTAACGGTTTCTTCATTGGGAAGAGATTTACCAAGAGAATTTAAGCCTACTACTATGCTTGAAAATCTATTATACATAGTAGTAATGTTTTCGCTTGGAAGCATTTTAAATTGTTCATATTGTGAAACAAGAATATCTATTCTAGTTGTTTCACTTTATCCGTTCCTTCATAAGTTATCTGCAGTTTATCCCAAATTTCTTTAGCTGATTTACATGCAGATACTCCACTAAATTCTTTTTTGGATAAAGCACAACATAAATAGTTCTTAGCTTTAAAGTTTAAAGATAATTTACTTTTATCTGCTGCTGTAATGGCAGTAGTGCCTGGAATAGGAACAATAACATAATCACCTACCTCGATTACCTGCCATAGATCAAAGTCTGTGCCTCGAATGAAGCATTCCATTCTCATCTTCCAATATTGGTAGTCCTCTCCATCAAAGAATGGAGGTCTGGTGACTGATTGACCTTCAGCATATCCTTGAGCTGCCATGGATCTTTACTCTAAGATCGTTGGATTTCTTTGAATGATCAGAGGCCCTCTCTGATACCACTTGTTGGCCCTTTGGTACGGCAGCAAGCTAACCTAGAGGGGGGTGAATAGGTTTTTCTGAAATCTGAAATAGAAACTTAAACACAGAAATTAACACTTGAAGGTTTGGTTAGTTTAGTGTGATAAAGAGTAGCAGTGCGGAAGCAAATAAACAATCACACAAATAACACAAGAGATTTATCCTGGTTCGGCCCTTCCCACATGGAAGTCCTACGTCCAGTCCCCAAGCAACCTCTTGGGATTTCACTAACCAAGGGTACAGTCCCCCTTAAGGACACTACAACACCCAGCACCCCAGTGGTCTTCTTCTCTTTCCGGGCAAGAAGGCAGCCCACTTCTCTTACAGGTAAAGAAGCCAACCTCCTGGTACAAATCCCAGTGCGGTTCTGCTAGACACAAACCCCTAGCTAGGTTCTACACTGTATACAGTCCTACAGCTGGACAGAAGTCTTTCTTAGAAAAGAAAGAACAAAGCTGAGAGTTGGAACAAGTAAAAAACCAACTACAAGAACTCTCAGCAAAAGACTCTCTCCCCCAGATTTACAAGATGCACACAGAGAGAGAGAGAAGAGAGAAAAAGGAGCTTGAATGCTTCAGTGCTTCAGACGCTTGAACACTTCTTCTTGGGCTCAGGCTCTTTCTCTCTTTTTCTTTGAGTGTATTTGGAGTTCAGGTTCCTCACTGGTTGTACACTCATTCAAAAGATCTTCAGGAAAAGCTCATGTTTTTCTTCAGCTAAGCTTCTTCTTTTATATGAGCAATTTGAATGGATCCGTTGAAGAGATCCATTGGATTTCTAGCCGTTGCTCATCTCCTCTTCATTTGTCTTAATCAGACTCTGACGGTCTTCGAGGTCTGTACACATAGAAGAAGGTGTTTAGCATAAAAGAGTGTTTATGATAAACGATGCATAGTACTGTGCTTCTGCTAACATACTGAAAATAGTAGGTCAAATCTTTTTCTGACAAGATTATGCATGCAGCTTTTTGTGTCAGACAATATTTGACTTTTCAATGAGCGCCAGAAAACACTTTCAAAATATTCAAGAGAAATCGTTGTTCATTTACAAGTAAACCGTTGCAAGTTTATGAACAAATCGATGTGAAAGACAAGTCGTTATGATCATTGAAGAAATCGTTATGAGAAGAGTCGTTGCTCATCGATGTGATTATTTATGAAATCGTTATGCAAGAAAATCGTTATGATCACTGAAGAAGTCGATGTGATCACTTATGAAATCGATATGAGGGCAAATCGATGTGGCTATAAAAGGAATCGTTCTGAGATCGATTTCTTAACAAATCGTTATGGCCACTTAGCGAATCGTTCTGAGATCGATTTCTTAACAAATTGTTATGGCCACTTAGCGAATCGTTCTGAGATCGATTTCTTAAACAAATTGTTACACGATAAAATCGATGTTTCACTTAACGAATCGTTACATGACCAAATCGTTGTTTCACTTAACGAATCGTTACACGATCAAATCGTTGTGTAACTTATGAAGTCGTTGTTAGTGAAATCGATGTGGCACTTTGAATAGAAATCGATGTATATTAAATGAACATCGATTTAGCATTTTAGTGCGCCATATTGCATCAATGTGAGACTCAGCATTTGCTATGAGATTGATGCGACACAGATGAAACAAAATATTCAATTTAAGTTACATCATAAATTTTATTATCACCAAAATACAAGAACAGATAGAGAGTGGTTCAACAAACCTCACCAAGAATCCAGTGCAACACTCAAGGACTAAACATATTGAGGTTAGATATCACTTCATTCGAGATCATGTAGCTAGTGGTAACTTAGAAATTTCTTTTATAGATACAAATGGTTCACTAGCAGATATCTTCACAAAAGCCCTACCTGAAGAGAGATTTACAACTCTTAGAAGGGAATTAGGGATGTGCAATTTGTGAAAAGATTTTTGTATTTAAATTGGCATATAAATTTTTCAGATTAAATGAAATTTTCTCTCTTTCCCTGACTTTAAGCAAAACTCAGCTTATTTACTTTATTTGACCGCCATTGCGTTAAAAGTAATTTGACTCGTCAAACCTTTTTTTGTCGCTTTCTGCCGTTACCGCCTTTTTGGCGCTTCCTGTTTTCGATAAAGTAATTTTAATTAGTCAAATCATTCTGGGAACGACTCATCTTCCACCTCTACCCTTTCTCTTTTATCTGTTCGCCCAAAGCCGATGCCCTAACGATTCCGGCATCGACTCTCTGCAAGATTTGAAGCTTTCTCTTCTTCCCGCGAAGAATCCCTCGAGGGCTTCCATCTCTTCCATCATCTCCCTTCTCCAGAACCGTTTTCTTCTCTCTACCCATGGCCGCTCCGATGATCTCCAGAAGTGTAGGGGGCTACAGTGCTGAGTACCTGTCCGCAAAGCAGCAGGAAAGATTCACCTTCGTCAAGACGAAGATTTGCGGAAACAAGGCAGTGGATGTTCAGAATCTAGAGAAGAATGGCATGAGCAGTTTAGTAGAAGCTTTGAGAAGGATGCAGTGGATGGATGTTGCCACTTTCACCGAGGTAAGCTATCCCGACCTGGTGAAAGCCTTTTCGTTTGTCTGAAGTCAGAGGCGGATGGGTCCCTTGTCTCCTCTGTTTAGGGTATCCAAATTAAGGTAGACCATAAACTCCTGCACACGTTGTTTGGAGTGAAGACATCTGGACATAGTGGGGTTCACACCGTAAACGATGAAGCAAAGGGTCTTGGCATTATAGGTCCAGGTTTCAGGCTGAAAGACGGAAAATTAGATATCAATCAAATGTCTGCATTCAACCGTCTACTTCATTTCATTATCTGCCAAATTATGGTTCCCGGAGTGCTACTTTCTCATCTTGCACTAGGGCAGATTCGGATATGATGTTCTGGGTAATCCAGAATAAGGAGATTAACTTGGCCGCAGTCATGTTGGAGAGAATGAAGTTTGCTAGTGCTCAAATCTGGGATACAAGAGCAAAATGAATGTATCCTTGCCCTACGCTCATCTCCTAACCAAGATTTCAAGCATTTTGGAGTTGATTTATCTGGAGTTGTTGTGGAAAAGATGGGCCAGTCTATAAGGTCCAGGAACCTTAAGAAAAGTGGTTTTTTCAGTGCAGAATGGGATATGGACGAGGAGAGGCCATCATCGGAGATGTCCCAGAGATTCAAGAAGAAGCAGCAGATCCTCCAGCAGTTTTAGAGGTAAGATCAACAGCAGTAGAGAGAGTAGCAGCAGTACCTTCAGTGGAACTCCAAGCAGAGATTTCAGGATCACCTATTATAGAAATTGAATCTCATCCTCTAGAAGTTCATATGGAAGAAGCTGTAGCAGGTGTGGCAGATCCTTTGCCCACCTCAATAGTTGCCTCTATTTTAAGAGATGTTTTGGACTCTCTTCCCTCCACCTCAGTTACTTCAGAAACAGGTGGACTTGATGAAGAAGAAGCTATGGCACCAGGCCATACAGAAAATTTGACTGAATCTGTTGTCAGTATGAGGTGCAAGCAGCTACTCAACAAGAAGTGATTTTGGAAGATGTTCCCAGCCAAGGGGAACAACATGCTAGTGAATCAAAATTGTCAGAATCCGTGGCAGAAGGCCACAGTGAGGACATTGTTTTGGAAGAAGCTCCCACCGGGGGGAGCAAGAAAATGTTGTTAAATCTGCTCCTATTCAGGGGGAGCAAGAGCTTGGTAATGAAGAAGCACCATCACAGGGGGAGCCCATTGAAAATGCCCCTGTAAATGAAGGACCTAGTACAGGTCATGGTGATATTGAGAAGCCTGTCACTCAGCAGAGCAAACAAAAGAGAATGGTTCACAGAAGGCCAAGAAAGAGCCACAGAAAAGTAAATCTGAAGCCAGTTATGGAATTGTTGAAGGCTCAAGGAGATATTTTATCATCAGTTCAGACCAGTGTGCAAGGCATTCTGACCAGTCAAGCTTCAACCACCTCTGAGCTATCTTCAGTCCGAAATGCTATGAAGTGGTTCAACAAGGAAATGTCTGATATGAAGTCCTTGCTTGCAATTCTTTCAAGGTCAAGTGGTTTTTTCTCCTGCAGCTACTCAGAGCAGATCAGCAGCTGTTCCTCGGCCACCAGGGCCTCCAGCTCAAGAGTCTCGGCCAGCAGGGCCTTCAGCTCAAGCATCAGGGCCACCAGGGCCATCAGTGCCAGCATCAGGGCCACCAGGGCCATCAGTGCCAGCATCAGGGCCATCTGGGCCGTCTGCAGTTGTCAGAGAGGGTCATGCAAATGGGAAAGAGCTCATTGAAGCTACCAAGGCCCCTGACACTTCTACTCTTGCAACTCCAACCCTCTCCTCACCTTCATCTCCTTCTACAGCCCCTCCAGCACCACCAACTCTCAAAACACCCTATGCCTCGCACCCAACCTTCTTCCTCTCTCATTTCATCTCAACCTTCTTTCTCTCCCACTCCTTCTCACACCTCAGCTCCATCATCATTCTCACCTTCTTCATCTCTCACTCAAACCACCCCAGTTCACCCGTCTACATCCTTCAATCCCAAACACCTCTTCTATCCTCCTACTCCTCCTTCCTCTGTGACCTTCATTCCGGCAAAACCTCAACTTCTTGGTGTCTTTGACACTAATATTCCGGATGATTTTGAGAGAAATACCCTCCTCACCATTCTCTCCACTGCCACTCATATCCACAGGACTGATCCTCCCAGTCCTGCCAAGAAAAAGAGGAAACATTCATCCTCTGTCAGCATCCCCTCCTCACCATTATTTCCTCCTCTTTGGTACTCTCTTACCCTCGAACCTCAGAGAAGACCTATCTATAGGGAATACCTTCAAAAATGCATCCTCTCCACCGTCTATGGTATTCCTTTCCTCCACCTCTCTGAGCATCTAAACACTGTTCTTCCTTTTACCCAGCTGTCCCACCCTCAAAAATCCAAAATCTTTGAGGGGCACTGAGTTCAAGACTGAAGATCAGTGGGCCAATGTCAAGGGCAACAAAGCTCAGTACACCAAATACTTGACTGCAGGGCAGAATCCCTTACCCATAGAGCTCACCCACTCACTCTTTCTGAGTGGTTTACTCTTCAGCATAAAAACTCTTGGGGACCTTTCATTTTGAAAGAGATTAGAATTGCCAAGAACTTCCAGCTGTACAGTGATTTCTGCTACTTGAACAAGCTGCCTGAAGTCCAGTTCTACCAATTTCATTCAACCATTGTGATGCTGAGATCCGAAATCCAGTTAATCTTCCCCTCACGGTAGATTTTGCAAGTTCCAAAGTTGACTCTCCAGTTCTTCTGCCGAAGCTACACTCCTTAGTGTTTGACTCAGATGCAGGCTCCCATGCCTTTGATATGTTTACTAAGCAGATGGGCAGAATGGCAGCTAAGCAGGGTAGAATGCCTTCCTTCTTGCGGTTCATCTTCAGAGAATACCACTCTGGCCGCATTTCCTCTCAAGTTTTGGCTCCACTCATTTCTGAGTGTGAGAGGCTTTCTCCCACCATATGGGAAACACTCTACAAGGAACCCCATCTTCAGTTGCAAGCCATCAACAGTTCCTTGATCCGTCAAGCTAAGCCTATTCTATCAGCCGAAGCCTTCATGGATCTCAACTCCATAAATCCCATTCAAGAGATCTATGTTCAGTGGGCAGCCAGATATACTGCTTTCTATGCCCTAAAGAAGGATCTTCTTGATCAGAAGATTTTCTATCCAATCTCTCTGGATAGATTTCTCCATCGTGCCAGCTTTGGAAAAAGCACCTACTTCAGATTCATACTGGACAAAGATCAGTATGAAGAATTCCTGGAAGAACAACGGCAGCTTTACCGTCAGAGGATCTCTCCAGCCATGGGTTCTTCCTTCTCAGTTGCTCCTGGTGTTTTCCGCCAGACTTTTGAAGATATGGAGATCAAGGCATGGGCTGTCATTTCCCAGCATGCCTCTCTCTTGTCTCCTTTGTATTATCTTCCTCCTACTTAATACAAAGCTTTCTCTCTTCTTTGTCTCATAGACTATCTTTTTGCTTATTGACAAAAAGGGGGAGAAAATTAATGCAACTCTGAAAAAACATGTTGTTTCTTTATGTTCTTTAGTATATTTTGTCATCATCAAAAAGGGGGAGATTGATGACCAAACTTTCTCCATATAAATTAATTCACTTATTTATTTATTAATTTTGATGATTAACAAAACATTACTAATGAATTACTTGAGCCTTGAGGACAGGAAATAAAAGTAAAAGAAAGTTCAAGACATCAGGTAAGACTCTCATTTCATAATTTTTTTTCCCAAGTCATTGCATCGACTTCTTCATACTTCATATCGACTTCTATTGATAATCAGAACGATTCCTTTATAAGTTCATATCGATTTCAATAGAGTCATCATAAGGATTTCATAAGTATTATGATCGATTTCCTTTCTGATTGAAAAGTCGTGATGTTTCAAACAAATCGATACCGTAACGATTTCTTAAAGATCTATAATGATTCTATGACATCGCAATGATTTCCTTGGAAAGCGTAACGACTTGACTGTCGTAACGATTCTATAAGACATCGCAACGATTTCTTTAGAAAGCATAACGACTTGTCTGTCGTAACAATTTCTTCAGTACTCGTAACGATTTCTTTTAAACTCGTAACGACTTGTCTGTCGTAACGATTTCTTAAGTTCTCGTAACGATTTCTTTAGAACTCACAACGACTTTCTAGCCGTAACGATTTGTTAAGTTATCGTAACGATTTCTTAGAACTCACAACGACTTTCTAGCCGTAACGATTTGTTAAGTTATCGCTTTAGAACTCACAACGACTTTCTAGCCGTAACGATTTGTTAAGTTATCATAACGTTTTCTTTAGAACTCACAACGACTTTCTAGCCGTAACGATTTCTTAAGTTCTTGTAACGATTTCTTTGGAATTCACAACGACTTTCTAGCCGTAACGATTTGCTTGTCGAAACGGTTTCTTTAGAACTTACAACAATTTCTGTATGTTCATAATGATTTGTGTATCGCAACGATTTGTTAAGTGTTTCATATCGATTTCTTCAGAAACACAACGATTTGTATCTCATAACGATTTGTTAAGTGTTTCATATCGATTTCTTCAGAATTACAACGATTTGTATCTCATAACAATTTGTTAAGTGTTTCATATCGATTTCTTCAGAAACACAACGATTTTATCTCATAACGATTTAAGTGTTTCATATCGATTTCTTCAAAAATACAACGATTTGTATCTTATAGCGATTTCATTATTATGATAACGATTTGCCTATCAAATTATAACGATTTCATAAGTCATAAAGGCATCAGCTTTGTTCATATTGATTTCATTATTATATCAACACTCTTTGATATACGTTGAATAGTCAAAGTCGTATCTCGTCTGTTTGACTGCTATGCATTCAATGCACTCTGAACGTATCTCTCATGCATGCAGACAATATTTTCCACTTTGATGCTACTCTGTCTACGTCCTTTCTAGACAGAAAGGAGCTTTGCTATATATTGCAATATATGTACCAACTGCAACTAACAATCGACGACAGTCCTAGCTGTCCTCTATTTATTGTTGATATGCTCGCAGATATCTGACAAGACTTATCTGTACAACGTTGGACACAAGATACAAGATATTAAAATGTTTCTCTGGCGTGTACTAAAGGATAAAAGACTGAAGATCAGAAGCTTCCTTGCAGACCTGTCTAACGTACACCAGGATGAGAGACAACGGATCTTTAACGTTCAAATTTCAAGTAGAAGCTTAAATACAAGACTCAAGACTGAGAAGAAATATACTTTTTGAAGAATATCATTCTGAAAGAAAGCATCGCCAATCCTTCAAGTCTTCTGTGATTCAAACAAGAGCGAAGCACTCTATTCCAATCCATCTTAGCTCTTTAGCTCTCAGTGTTCAAGAAGAAATTCCTGTGAGAGCCAGTGTAGTCTTTGGAGAGAAACCAGTGTTAAAATTCCTTCTCTCTCGAGGCTTGTTTGCTTCAGATTGTAGCTGTTTGAGCTAGTTCCTGAAGCTTATTCTTATACTTCTTTTTATTAGTTGTGTTCCCTTCTGGGTGAAGGAAGACCTGGTGGTATCCAGGGTGGTTGTCTTTCCCTTCAGGTTGAAGGAAGACTAGTTGAGGCTGGGTGTAAGGATCCGTGAGGGGGATAGTACCCTTGATAGTGAAATCCTGAGGTATTGCTCAGGGACTGGACGTAGGTCTCCTGTGGAGAGGAGTTCTGAACCAGGATAAATATCCTTGTGTCTTGTGGTTGTGTTTTGTGTGTTTGCTGTCTCATTTCCTCTAACTCTAACCTTCGTTTTAGTTGTTGTGTAATCCTTTTAGTGAACAGGTATTAATCAAAGATCAAATTTTTAATAACCCATTCACCCCCCCCCCCTCTGGGCTAGCTAGCTGGGCAACATGGCATCCCATGGACTTCAAGAAAAACTTTTATTGATAGAATTCTGTGAACAATTTCATGTAATGTTCAGAGTGATGGTGATAGCATACCAGAAGGGGGAAGGAGAGATCCATGGCTGTGAGAGCTTACACCGGATGAAAGACCTGGTGTAGAGCTAAGTGAGGATGCAACATAAGGTGGAGGAAGAGAAGCAAAGAAATGTGGTGGTTGGGTGTGAAGGTTTGTAACATTTTCCTCAAAAGTTTTGAAATGAAACTTGAGAGGAAATGACGAAATGGATGTAGTTATTGGAGGTTCAATGGTTGGTTGTGAGGTGGAGATGGAAGGTGAAGGAATAGAAATAGGAGTCAGTTGAGTAGGAGGTGGAGGAAGTAGTTCATCAATTGGAGGTAGAAGGGGTGTAGGATCAGCAACTGGAAGAGGAGTAGGATCAGAAAACAATAGGAGGGTCTTGAGCAGTGGAAGGAGAGGGACAAGGAGAGGATAGGGAAGGGAAGACGGGTTGACTGAACTTCATCAGCTTCCTCCTAACCCTTCTCTTGAAGGTCTGGACCTGAGGGTCTCCCTCCTGATCACCCTTTTCTAGCTGCTGCTCCGAGGACAGGACTTCAGGAACTTGTAGTTGCTGTTCTAATTCTGCTGCTAGATCCTTTACTGGCTGAGCCAAACTGCCTTCAGGCTGAACATCTGCTACTTGATGCTACTGGTGGTGGTGCTCCTTAGCTGGAGAAGGGGGAACTTGAGAATCAGCTGTGCCCTGCTGGCACACTAACTGAAGCAAGAGATCCTTTACTGATGGACCTCTTCAGACATAGAGTCGAATCTTACATCAAGCTGCTGAATCTGAGATTGCAGCACTGATAACATCTCCTGCTGCTTCAAAATTAGCTAACCACATCGTCCAGATTCTTACTAGACTCCCCCTGAGACCTAGGCTGGGTCTCAATGAGGAGTGGAGACACATGGTGAAATTCCTCAAAAGAGGATTCTACTGGCATGGTCGTGGGAGCCTCTTCTTTCTGAGCTACTCCCTTTCCTCTTAGATCCCTTAGCACCTAAGCAATAGTGTCTTCAGGAGCATCTTGTGCTTGAGGTGGGACAAGAGGTTGGACTTGCTCTTGAATTTCTAAGACTGCTTCTTCTTCTATAGCTGCTTCCTGAGAGGGAATGGAGCTATGTGCCTCATCTAGAAATATCTCGTGAAAGCACTGGGGTACAGAGTCCTTAACCCAAATGTTTTGTGCCTTATTTTCCAAAATATAGTGGCTTCTCCTCAGAGTGGAGAGCCCTATCTTCTCTTTGACGGCTGTGGACACTTCCTATGTTAAGTCCACAGAGAACCTTCTGAACATAAGAGTTAGCAGGGGCCCATAGGGAAGGGACTCCTGCAGATTTCTGGAGCATGCCATCCTCTCCAAGATAGTGGACGGCAAGTTGACCTTGTGTCGTTAGACTGCCCAAAATAATAATCTTCCATCTCAGACTGTGATAGATGAGTGTGTACCTGCTTGGGAGTGATGATGTTGGTGATGATCGAATGAAGCAATCTCTTTTGGATGATCTTTGTGATACCTCAATTTCTTAGGTAGTCCTTCATGTATATCTTCTTGTTGTTGGAGTTTCTCAAGTGGAGGATCTTCTTTATTTTCTTCTTTTTCTTCAAATGAAGCTTGTTCCAGATCCCTGCACAATTCTTCAACAACATCTTCTTCTTCCATTTTCTTAATAGAAGGATTAGTTTCATCAAATAAAATGTGAATAGATTGTTCTATAGTTAGAGTTCTTCTATTAAATACCTTATAACCTCTAGGTTTTGAAGTGTATCCTAACAGGAAATCTTCATCGCTTTTAGCATCTAATTTACCTAGATTGTCTTTACCATTATTTAAAATGAAACACTTACAACCAAAAGGTCGGAGATGACTGATGTTTGGCTTCTTTTCCTTGTAAAGTTCATAAGGTGTCTTCTTCAAAATAGGTCTGATCATACACCAGTTGATAATGTAGCAGGCTGTGTTGACTGCTTCTGCCCATAAGTATTTTGGTAGATTATATTCTGTAAGCATTGTCCTGGCCATGTCTAGCAGTGTTCTGTTCTTTCTTTCTGCTACTCTATTTTGTTGAGGTGTTCTCGGTGTGGAGAAGTTATGTTCAATGCCATTTTCTTCACAGAATTTGACAAATTCTTCATTCTTGAATTCTCCACCATGATCAGATCGAATACTAATTATTTGAAATTTTTGATTCTTTTGTACAAATTTGCTCAACTTTAAAAAAGCTGAGAATGTTTCTGATTTGGCTTCTAAAAATGATACCCAAGTATATCTTGAGTAATCATCCACAATTACATAGCCATAAATCTTTCCTCCAAGACTAACTGTTCTCATTGGTCCAAATAAGTCCATATGAATGAGTTCCAAAGGTTTGGAAGTTGTTACCACTGTTTTGGACTGAAATGAAGTCTTGGTCTGCTTTCCTTTTGCACATGCTGTATAGATTCCAGATTTATTCAGCTTCAGCTTAGGAAGACCTTCCACTAGATCATGCTTAATTAATTTCTTAATTACTGAAGTACTGGCATGACCTAACCTTCTATGCCATAGATCAGTTTCCTCACTCTTTGCGGTTGCAAGACAAAGATTAACTTCTTTAATTCTGCTAACTATAGAGTGTATAGATTTTTGACTCTAAGAGCTTCGAACACTGTTCTTCCATCTTTCTCTATTATGCATTTATCATTCTGAAACTTAACTAAGTGACCTTTGTCACAAAGTTGACTGATGCTAATCAAATTGTGCTTTAGGCCTTCTACATACATGACATCTTCAATTAGATCTTTTTCTTTTGATCCTATGGTTCCACATCCTAAAACTTTTCCTTTTCCATTATCTCCATGTGTAACTTGACCAATTCATCTCTAAAGCTTCTAAATAGTTTTTTGTCACCTGTCATATGCCTTGAGCACCCACTATCTAAGTGCCATTTGATGCTCTCAGGCGACCCTCCAAACAAATTAAGCTTTAATTTTTGGTACCCAAATTTCTTGGGTCCTTGATGGTTAGTTTTCAGAATCCAATGCAAGTATCTAGTCATGCAAATGCTAACCATATGTCCTAATTTATTGTAGTGACTACAGCACAGATCATATATGTTCCTTGTGTGTGTAGTTTTACTTAATTTTTGTTTTTGTTTATAGACATATGGATTAATTTTTATGGGATTTTTAATTTCCTTTTATTTTACAATTTTGGAGTTGGATATTTTTTAGGATAAATGATTTTCTCTTCATTTAATGGAGGTGTGTAACCTACTCCATATTTCCTTTTGCCTGTTCGAGCTCCTTTTAATTTTACAACCAATGATGTTTTACAACTAGTGAGTTTTTCTATAGTTGTTTTTAGATAAATGTTTTCTTCTCTTAATTTTTCTTCATCTTGTAGTTCTTTTAGATTAGCTTCAAGTTCCATAGTTCTTTTGTTTTGTATTTTTGGATCTTGGCACAATAATTCATTAGATCTTTTGGTTTCAGTCAAATTTTGTCCTAACTTTTCTACTTCAGTTTTCAAAAAAGTGTTGGATTTTTCTTGATTTAGTAGATTTAGCTTGACTATTTTCATTTGTTTAACTACTATTTTATATTTGTCATAAAGTTCATTGAATACATCTTCTCGATTATCTGAATCAGATTCTGAACATGAAGTAAAAGAAGTTTCAGAATTTACCTGTTCTAGTCCTGCCATGAGGGCTAGATTGACTTGTTCTTCTTCTTCTGATTCTGAACTTGAGAAATCTGAAGTTGTAGCTTCTTCATTATCCCAAGCAGCAGCCATGGCCTTCTTTTTGAATTTTTTTAATCTTCTTTCTTTCCTTTCTTTTATCAAAATTTCAGTTGAATCCTTCTTCTTTAGTTTTGGACATTCTGACTTGTAGTGTTCAGGTTGATTGCATTCATAGCATATTGGCTCCTTCTCTTTCTTTTCTGAAGTGTCTCTTGACCCGAATTTCTTCTTCTTTGTAAGAATTCGTTGAAGCTTTCTGATAGCATGGCTTCATCATCACTGTCATCTGATTTTTCTCTTGATTCTTCAGAGGAGGAGAAGTCTGCATCTTTCAAAGCATTTGCCATTTTCTTTTTCGAAGGCTTTCAGAAAACCATTCCATATTTATTTCATGAGCCATTAGTGAACCAATTAATTTATCAATGGGAAGTTTTGTTAAATCATGAGCTTCCTCTATAGCAGTGACCTTAGGGGTCCATGAAAGAGTTAAGGATCTAAGTATTTTCCTGACAGTTTCTTCATCAGTGAGAGTTTTACCAAGAGAGCTTAGACCAACTATTATGTTTGAAAAATTGTTATACATTTAAGTAATATTTTCATTTGGAAGCATTTTAAATTGTTCATATTGTGAAACAAGAATATCTATTCTAGTTTGTTTAACTTTGTCTATCCCTTCATAAGTTACTTGCAACTTATCGCACATTTCTTTTGCTGAATTGCATGCTGATAATCTATTAAATTCTCTTTTTGATAATGCACAGCATAGATAATTTTTAGCTTTAAAATTCAGAGATAATTTAACCTTATCAGCTACTGTAATTGTGGTAGGACCTTCAACAGGAACAATAATCAAATCACATTGTTCAATTACTTGCCACATATCAAAGTCTGTGCCTCTGATGAAGCATTTCATTCGCATCTTCCAATATTGGTAGTCCTCACCATCAAAGAATGGTGGCCTAGTAACTGACTGACCTTCATAGTTGTGAGCTTCAGCTGCCATCTCTTCTCAAATCTTTTGATTCTTTTGAGAAGCCCTCGCTTTGATACCACTTGGATCGAGATGGCACTATATATGTCCTAGAGGGGGGTGAATAAGACTTCTTTTGCGCCTTTAAAAAAAAATTGTATCTAAAAGATAAACAACACTAAATAACTTTGTTAGTAATTAGTGTGATGTGTGTGAAACAAGTGAAAAGACTTGGCGGAATCAATCACACAAGAGGCACAAGAGATTTATCCTGGTTCGGCCCTTCCAACATGGAAGTCCTACATCCAGTCCCCAAGAGACCACTTGGGATTTTCACTAAACTATCAAGAACACTTGGCCTTCTCTCAACCCTGAGAGGAATTACAAACCCACTTGCTCCCAGCAAGTCTTCCCTTAAACATGGGGTACAAAAACCATCTACACTTGTAGATCTTCCCTTCACAAGAGGGGTACAACAGGATACAAACCTCCTGCAGGTTTTTCTTACACGGAAAATGTGAAAGCTTGTGCGTTGGCTCAATAATAATGAGCAAACACAGAAATTCAGACAGAAGAAAAGATAAGAGTAAAATTCAAATTCTTTCTAAAACAGAGGAGTGGACTGAGAAAATCTGAATTGCAGTAGTCCACACAAAGAGGAAGACTTCAAGTTGTTGAAGGAGAGCAGAAGTCCTTTTTAACTAAGGCGTGGCTCTCTTCTATCTTGATTTGTTCTTCTAGCTTTCAAATGGGAGTGATGCATTGGCTTGTTAAGTCTTCTATTTCATCAGCTTCTTTTATAGGCTTCAAACTTTTTACCCGTTAGAATTTGGTCATTGGAAGCTAGCCGTTTGAAGGAGATAGCCATTTGAGAGGATGCTTTGATCTTCTCAGTTTTATCCATCAAATCCTTAGCTTCATGAATCTAACGTCTTTAGGCTATACGCAGTAGCTTCATGCTTGAAGGACTTCTATCATGATTGTTCTGCGCAATCCATGCTTTGTGCAGAGATATAGCCATTCCTTATTAAATGTTCTGCACACTTGAAAGGACAGGATAAGGGAAAAATGCCACCATACATGCTTTTGGAGGTAGAAGAGTTAAAGAATAAGATATGAATCATTCATACAGAAGGTCAGAACATTTAAGAATGAACAGACAGTTGCGCACGTTTTTCTTCTGAAAGTCATGGTATTTCTGACAGAAGTAGGTAGGTTCTGATAGATAGCCTATTAGACATATCAAGCATTTAATTTTTGATCATCTGTCAACCACAGATCAACTTATCTTCCTGTCAAAAACAAATATGTATTATATATATATATATATATATATATATATATATATATATATATATATATATATATATATATATATATTACAGATCCCAAAGGAGATGCTACTGAGGAAGACATAAATTTTGAATAAAATATTTTCCCGCCAAAAAGAACAATT
>CM024756.1:57353826-57493101 GCA_014218235.1 Colocasia esculenta
AAACTTTAAAAGAGAAAAAAGGTTGCGGGGTGAGCCTATCACCAAGCCATCAAAGAAGGAGAAATATTAATTGACTTTGTCAATTATACTTTTGAGTGCACTTCCTACTTTTTATTGGATGGGTGTAATATACTCTCAATCTATTAACCAATATATAGAGAAGACAAAAGTGCAACTGATAAATACAATAAATATTTCTCTTAAATAAGATATATACCAAGAAACTCCCCATTTGAACATAGTGTCCTTTACCATCATAATATCTACACATTACTTATTTAATTATTACTTTTCTATCCATATTCTTTTGGAGCTTCTAGAATACGACTGCTTTTCCTTTGCTCCTCCAGATTCAGCTCCGAGGAGCTAATTGTCTCATTGTTGCTTAATAATTCTAGTTAAGAGATAGATCCCTAGATCCTATTAGGATTAGTACCTCTGTACAGACTTCCTCCCTTTCATCCTTCTATATTATCTGGATTCTAGGATTAATCAAAAGTCAAGCTATTGCTCTTGCTCTCCTTTGCAGTCATTGTACTTTATATATATAGATGATAAAACAGGAGAAGAGGCAATGTCCCCCGATTCCTTCACTCTTTATATTGGTAACATGGCCTCAGAGCCATTAAGCTCTTGAGTTGTTGCAAGATTGGCCGCCATTGTCTCTCGTTGTTGTTACTATCTGTAGCTGACCTCCTGGTCAATATGCTCTATTGGCGGGTTCATCACAACACTGTTGTTAGCAGCCATTGCATCTGATCACAATCTCCTTGATAATTCTAGTCCTCGTGCAAGCACCATCGTGCCTCCATTACGTTGCCCACCACTCTGCCACACTATCCTTCTCTATGTTATGTCATATGATTCCATTGGATCTTGTTGCACAGACCAATAATCGTGGTCTTCATCACAAAGCAACTTGCCTTTGGTTATTTTTCCCACATCATTTCCTATCTCACTGTTGTTACTGCACTTTGTATAGCTACTATTGATCCTCAGTCACTACCAAACTTCACCACCTTCTAGACACCTAGCTACCTACCATCGTGATTCCTATTGTCCTCTAGCCGCCTATATACCTACCAGCAAGAGTACTGTCTGTGCAGAAGCCCCTGCCATTGCGATGTTGCTACATGGCTGCTTGACCAATCGTGAACATCCTTGTGCCACTGCTGTTGTCTCTTGCCATCACCACCTACAACAATGGCTGCCCAGTGCACCACCAATCGCACTTGCGTTGCGCCATCATTGTTCCCTAGCTCCAACTGCAATCACGTTGCATGATTTCCTCTACGATTACGTGAGCCACCTGCCTGTATACCATGATTATCATCACACGGTCACTGGCATCTGTAGCAATTGGAATGATCACTCAAGGCATCTGCAGGTTGCATTTGTTACTACCTATCGACATCCCTAGCTACGTACTTGTAGACTCCCTATGCGGCTAGGACAATTGCTTTCATCAGGTGTAAGAGAAAGAGATTGGATCTTACAAGACCCATTCATGGGATACATTTGGACTACATTCTAAGTGGATTAAGATCCATTTAAAAAGGGAGCCTAGTCTATATATTGCACCATCGGATCTATTCTTCTTTGCCTGGCCTATTATGCCATAGGGACTCTACTGATGTCAACCTAACATCGGCATTTGCCACAGACCACCTTACACCCATCCGAGGGCATTTTGACATTGTGATAGAAATCATGTTGTTTGTTTCATCATTCATCATCAACTTTGGGACTTTTGCCTTTAGCATCATGTCTTCTATGCTAAATATTCTTAGCATGGTTGTCTTAGCCTGGCCTTCTCGCCAACATATTTCTCCTCTAACTTCTCATGGGCATACCATTGGCTCTATGTCTCTCGTTGCTCTAGATGTGGTCACTCCAGATGTGGCACAATTGATCATCCTGTACACTGAGCTTCAACAACTTCAACAACAATTTTAGTAGCTACTTTTTTAGCTTCAGTCCATTGGTTTTCTCACTGAACTATCTACTCTGTCAGCCTGCTTTGGTACTATCTCTGCCTAGATTTTAGACTCTTAGGCTTCTCATCATATGACCTTCAAGGACTTCTTACCTGTAGATTGTTCTCTTGCTCGCACTCACTTATAGATTCACATTGTTGATGGCACTCCCCTATGTGTCACTTAGTGTGGCACCATCACCCACATATCTAATCCCTCTGGCTACTTAACCCTTAATCATTGTTTCATGTTTCAAAATCTTCTATGAACTTAATTTCTATTAGTCGCTAGGTCGATGTTGGATGTATTATCTCATTCACCTCTTCCACATATATATGCAGGATCTAGATATAGGCTAGAGGATTGGAACTAATGGTCAATTGGGTAGTCTTTACCAGTTTAAGTCAATACATCTTCCCCCTTTGGCCATTATGTCATCTTATACTTGTAAGTTGGCTTTCTCTATTGTTGACCTTTGACATTGTTATCTTGGTCATCCTTCTGAAGCTTGTCTTAAACCCTTATTTCAATTTGGAGTCTTAGGATCACAGTAGTCTTCTATCTGTTTGTCTCATTGTGTTGTAAATTTGCTAAGCATTTTGCTCTCCCTTTTTCTTCTTGTGAGTTATACCTTCAAAACCCTTTTTGCTTTATTGCATTTTGACATTTGAGGCCATCTCCTTTGCCTTCTATGACACATTTATTTTATTATGTTAGTTTCATTAATGATTGTACTCATTTCACTTGGGTTTTCCTTGTTAAGAGAGTTCTAAGCTTCCGTTGATTTATAATTAGTTATCTGAGATGGTCTACACCTAATTTCACTATTGCATCAAAGTATTTCGTACTAATAGTGCTTGCGACAACTCTCTATTAACTTTTAGGCTATCTTGTCTTCTCATAGAATCCTTCCTCAATAGACCTATCCTTACACTCCTCAATACAATGGTGTCATTGAGAAGAAACATCATCACATCCTTGACACTGCACAGGGGCATCTTCTCTCTACCCCTGTTCCTCATACTTTTTGGGCAGAAGTTGTTCTCACTACTATTTATCTTATCAATATCACCCATCCTCTATTTTTAAGCATCTTTATGGTTAGCTACCTACCTATCAAGATCTTCGTACTTTCAATTGCACATGTTTTGTTCTTATCCCTCCTCACAAGTGCACAAAACTCTCCTTGTAGCAGTTAAGTGCATACTCTTGGGGTATAGCATAAAGCACTATGGATATCACTAGTATGATCTTATGGCTTATCAAATTTGTATCTCATGTCAAATCACCTTCTTTGAGGATGTTCCTTTGTTTGTCTCTTCGTCTTAGGATTTGGCTTCAGAGCTTTCATTCTTATTTGATCTCGAGCCTTCTCCTTCAACCATTATTCTAGGTTTTCTCTTAATGAGCCTTCTCCTCTCCTTCTCTCTTACTTCTCGAGTGGTGGAGATGTGGTTTTGTGTCACCAAGCCTTCCTCACCTTCTTGGCCTCGTTGTCCTTACAATCCTAGAGATATTCCTATACCGCTAGCCGATAATGATGTTGCCTATCATAGACAAGTCTCACCCACTCATGCTCATGTTCTGCCTCCTTCAAATCCTCCATGCTTTAACCCTCCATGTAATCACCATCCTCCTAGCTGCCTTAGTCTTGTTTTGGATAACTCCTACTCTCCACAATTCTCTAACTTAATTTCTTACAACCATTCACACTTATCAGAAGTCTCAGAGCTATCACAAGGCAATTTAATTTCCTAAGTGACTAAAAGCTATGGTAGAGGAACTTCAGGTCCTTCAGCAGGCTAACACTTGGGATCTTATTTCACTTTCTTCTGACATTTCTTGTAGTGACACGATCATTCTGATCCAGTTTAACGGGTTACAAGTGTGGTGCTCTTAACCAAGAGGTGGTCATTGGGCCTTAGTCGAGGTTTCCGTGCATTGTGTGGATGTTGTGGGCCTTAGCTCTAAGCCCATTTAGCCCACAGGTTCACTGGTTGTGTACGTGACGGGGCATGTCATCGCGTTTTGAAACGCGACGGCTTACTACGTCGCGATTCACAGAACCACCTTTGTGATGCGTGGTGCGCCGGGTTTCGATTGGCGACGGTTAGGGTCGTCACGTTTAACTCTTAAACGTGACGTCTGACTACGTCGCGATTTCGAATGTGACTTAAATGCTCTGTTTCGCCCAGACAAAGCAGAGGAAGCTCTGTCCAGGCGAAGGGGGGAGGCTACTGAGGGTTTTTCGGCGATTCGACTTCATGGTGGTTTATGCGGCGTAGGATCAATGCGAGGATGGCGTCCGAAGCGTGGACGTGCCGACGACGTGGAGTTTCTGGCATTCTTCAGGCTCGTTCAGTTGGTAGGGAGACTTCCTACTTGTGTTACTTTGATTTGAAAGGGTTTACAGGGGTGGAGGCATGTGTGGGTGGCTTGCCTTATTGAGGATAATCCATTTAATGCTTTAGTCTGTTATTTGTATCGTTTGTGTGTTGGTTCTCCTGTGGAGAAGGTAGGGTTCAGCCGTGCTGCTGACTCCACAGTCACGCTTGAAACGCGACGGGCTTAACTGTCGCGTTCATGGTCTGAACGCGACGCAATGAGATGTCCTGTTTCCGTTCTCGATTGGTAAGCTGTTCTGATTGGTGTAAATGCGACCATGAGGGTCGTCGCGTTTAAACTGATATTGTTTAATGGTTAACGATGGTCATGAACGCGTCACTTTGGTACATCGCGTTCATGAGTGTGTTAACCGACTTGCGTTGTCGCGACGCATCGCGTTGTTGCAATTTGAACTCTGACTGTCAGGTTTGGCTTAAAGGCGACGTATCGGGCCGTCGCGATTCTGTTGCGACATTGGGCCCTGTCGCGTTAGTGTTTTGAATTGCGTCCGGACAGGTCTTCGCAATTTGAAAGGCGACGCCTATGTCCGTCGCGTTTTAGCCTCCGAGGGGTGAGTTGTGTGCTTGGGCAATGAGGATGTAATGCCCCGACGCGGAATATCGGAGCGGAATTACATTTAATTAAATAGTATCGAGCAAGTAAATAAACATCCACCATTACACAATTGGAATAAAGCCAAATAAAATCCAACTTCATTAATAACTCATCAACTAACTATTACAATCACTAATCAAAGCCAAAACTAGGGCCCATAGTACTTTATTCAAATCCAAACTATTACATAATGACTAATTTGACTACTAACTAACTACTAAGCACAGGTTGTCGAGAATGGGTCACTCCTGAGCATCCTTCTCAAGCCCTTCCTCGTGAGTGTGGTATTCCCCATCAGACTCACCTAAAACACATGAAATAATAATGCAGAATGAGCGATAATCGCCCAGTAGGACTTAATATCTCGTATGAATAAGCATGTTTTAAATGATTAATGTCTTAAAAAGGCAGGGTAACTAGAGAGAATAGTCATGCAGAGTAAAGTAACGATAACAAGAGAGTAATAGTAGTTGTATATGGAAAATAGCACATCGAGTATGGTAATGGATTGGCCATGTAACGATATAGCACGTAAAGTTGCACAACGGTGCACTAATAATGATAGCACTTGTATTGATTGCATTGATTGATTGCACTGATTAAATCTTGATAGTATAATGGCACTGGATGTATGCCAACATCCTAACCATTTTAACTCCCATGGGCAAATAGCACTTTTCAGGCGCTCCTCCCAGGACCAGATCGGGCCCTATTGCACTGGCATAGTCATGTTTCTTATCTTAGACAATCATATGGATGGCCAAATAGAGTACCGAGAATAGATGAAAATAGTAGACGAATAGACGAGAGTGTAGAGAGAAAGTGAACAGATGAGAGGACAGAGATAGTAGATAAGAATAGGGACATATTCATAAAACAACGTTAAACAGTCGATAGTAACAGTTGCACAGCACTAGGTCATATGCCGGCAGTCTGGTAGAAGTCACAACCGCCCACTAGCCGTGCCAAGACACAGAGGTCCGACCGCGATCCCAAGATAAGAAGGAAACAAACTAAGGCCATTTGGATCGTACTGATCTCTAAAGGTGTAAAGGTTTTAAGGGTACAACCAGCTCATCGGCATTGGACGTGCGCCAAAGCCAAGAAGACTTACGGAGGCCTTGACAAGGAGTTCCTGGTCCAGTCAGGAGTATTCCCAACAAAGAGGTGGTCCATGCCAAGAAAAAGTGTGTCCAAACATTGTCTGTTTTGCCTCGAGTACTCGAAGGCAGAGGGACGCAAGAACGGTGTACAAAGCACGCGAAATAAAATGAAGACAAGTGTCATTTAAATAATTGGAAGATTAAGTGAATAATTACACTTAATTACTAGATATATTATTGAGTATTTTAATAGGGTCTCATGGCAAATATTTATTGTTTAGTGTGTGCAAGTGTAAAGAAATCATGAGAGTATGATAAATCATGCTCATGGCTTTTAATTAATGAGATTTATAGAAATATTGCCCATTATTAATTAATCTGGTCGAAATGTTAATAACAGTGTTCAATTAAGGCTAAAAAATGGCTAAATGGCATAATTAGCAGGGGCATAAGAGCAAATTCAGGTTCTGGCCGCATTACTGAAATCGCGACGGGGGTCCTCGTCGCGTTTCAGGTCGCGACGGGCGGTCCAACCGCGTTCTGCTAAACCGGCCGGGCGGGTCTGAACCGGAAGGAAACCACGACGGCGCAGGCCGTCGCATTTATGACATGACGGACTGACCGGTCGTGACCCTTCTGAGATCACAACGGGTCGGGCCATCGCGATTTCAAAAGGGCGGCCCGACCCAGAAAGGGGAAAAACAGTCCTTTTCAGGTTGGTCCTTCCTTCCATGGCAGGATACAGGTCACTTCTAAAATCCATATAAAATCGCACGAAGGTCCAAAAATTATGAAACTAGTTTTAAATGAAAGTAGACATGTAGTTCTATCACTAGGCACGAGTAATTAGAAAATAAATAGGATTGGGCATGCTTTAATCAGGTTACTTTTCGGTGACCTAAAACATGCACAGTCATGGTTTTCAATTTAATTAGCATAGGATGCACAATGGAAATTGGGGAAAATAGGATCAATCGAAAGCTAGCATCATTCAGTATTTATGATAATTATTTCAAGGCATGAGATCAAGTAGATTCATGGTTTAAAGACAAACATAAGGTTCAGATACATGGTGATAACAGGGATTTGAGCATTTAATACTCTCTGATGGAACAAAAAAAATTGGGGAAATCATGGGGCTTCCAAAGATAGATGTATGGGCTACCTATGGCCGAAGTTATGTGATTTGTGCTTGAGAGATTGCCTACCTTTCCGTGCTGTAAAGAAAAACTAGGGCTTATGACGAAGAAGATGGTGTAATCCTCCTTGCTCCAAGCCTTCCTCTCATTGCTCCTTCGTCCTCAGCCTCCTCTTTCGTTCTCCAAAGTTCCAGCAATGATCTAGGGTTGGGTTGGTACGAATTGGGGGGTGTATTGACTTGCTTTAAGAGTCCTTCTTCCTAAAAACTCCTCCTTTCTATAAAACTCCAAATTTCTATAATTATCTCCTTAATTCTTACCTTTATCTACCTAATAGGATTGGGAAGAGGGTTAATTTCATGGGTAAGGAGTTTGGGTAAGTCTAGGGCTCCTTTTTAGGATATATATGGGTTAATTAATAATTATCTTAACCCTTTACTAATTGTTACTATTTTTATTACGAATATCACTTAATTATTTCCCATCCAAAGATGGGCTCTTGGCTTTTGGCCCATTAAGTCTTGTTTGGACCATTAGTATAACCCATTACTAATTCAGCTTAATGGGTAATAGTTAATTCTCTTTATTTCAATTTAATCCCCCCTTTTATCTAATTTAATTCTATTTATCACATTTATTTAATTATATTTTTCATTTTATTTAGTATTTAAAAATCAGAGTTGCTACATCCTCCCCTTCTTAAAAAGAATTTGGTCCCCAAATTCATATGATCGTAAGAGGAAGAGTGACTTACTGAATAGTTCTGGGTAATTCCGTCACATTGTTGCTTCGGGTTCCCATGTGGCTTCTTCAACTTCATGGTTTCTCCAGAGCACCTTTACCACATATATGGGTCGGTTCCGAAGCTGCTGTATCTTCTTGTCCAAGATTATCACCGGCTTCTCTTCATAAGTCATATCTTTGTTTAGAATTATGTCATCATAGCTGATCACATGTGATGGGTCGTACACATACTTCCTCAGCATAGATACATGAAAATTATTGTGTACTGTGGAAAACTGAGGAGGTAATGCCAGACGATGCACCACTTCGCCAACTCTTTCCAGTACCTCAAATGGACCTATGAATCTTGGCCTTAATTTGCCCTTCATCCCAAACCTTTAGAATCCTCGGGTCGGGATACCTTGAGCAATACATGATCTCCGGTTTGGAATTCTAAGTCCCTTCTTCTCTTGTCTGCATAGCTCTTCTGCCTGGACTGAGCTATTTTAATCCTGTCCCTGATGATTTGTATGTCCCTGCTGGTGTTCTGTACCATGTCTAGTCCCAGCCATTGTTGTTTACCTACTTCATTCCAACAGACTGGCGATCTACAACTTCTACCATACAAGGCTTCAAATGGTGCCATCTTGATGCTGGCCTGATAGCTGTTGTTGTAGGCGAATTCTATCAGTGACAATTGTTCATTCCAGTACCCTTCAAAATCTATAGTGCAGGCTCGTAGCATATCCTCCACGATCTAATTTGTTCTTTCAATCTGCCCACCTGTCTGTGGGTGGAATGTTGTGCTAAAGTTAAGTTTTGTGCCTAAGGCAGTTTGAAGTCCCTTCCAGAATCTAGAGGTGAATCTAGGGTCACGATCTGAGACTATGGATACGGGAACTCCATGTAATCTTACGATCACCTTTACATATAGGGCTACAAGTACATCAACACTCCAGGTACTTTTAATTGCAAGGAAATGTGCGGACTTAGTCAATCAGTCCACAATGACCCAGATAGCATCGAGTTCACCACGAGTTCGGGGTTGTGACGGCCCTCATTATATCGGTACGGTTATACCAACCTACGTCGATATAGCGAGAGTCCTCACAGTGGGACATTTACCCAAACGATACAAACAGCTAAGATACACGCGAATATACTACAGAGTAGCGGAAGTAAAAGACAACTGTCTCCATTCATTCATCATCCACATTTAACATACATGAAGTTTACAATTAACAACAAGGAACTAAAGTTCACATAATTTAAATTGCTGAAATTAAATACATAATGTCCACACTTATACATCTTTTTCATGATAACTCTAATACAATGTTCAAATTACATACTATGGAATGCACAAGTCACAAAGAAACTCCGAAGACTAGCTAATCTCCGCGCTCAGAGTCCGTCTCCACTGTCTACTCCAAAGGTGCCACGTCACCAACTACACCTGTACGCCGAAGCAAGGAGTGAGTCCAAAGACTCAGCAAGCAACACTACTCATAACATACACGTATAAGTCATAGCGGTTTCTACATGCACATTCAAACTTTGCATCACATGGCATGCTAGTCATTTGCAAGTTTCAACCTATCATGAAGGTTTTACAATTTTATACAGGGATCATGCTTTCAGATTTCTAAGAGTAAAACTTACCTATCACATGCTCTCTATTCAATTTATTCATGAGATTTTGCCTTTAAGGAACCAATACATGAGATCTATCAACATGAACACTGTGCATATATGAAAGGAAACACAACTAGCATGAGTTTTACATGTTCTTAAGCACATACATAGACATTTTCACATGCTTTAAGTTGCTGGTTTCACATGGTTTAATGGCTGTAAACCTACACATGAGAGCTATCATGTTGCTTAAAACATATCATGTGAACAACCAATCATGCTATTTTGTACCCGTGCTCATCAATTACCCCTAACATGGATTCTAGATATTTTTGCACATATGAACATGATGGTAACAATATGAATTTACTGATTTCACGTGGTTTCAGATTTGTCTCACATGGATTTCAATATCATACCCTCACCTTTAGCATTTCACATTTTCTTTACACAAGTTTCCTCTTTCACATGGTTGCACTTTGCACATACACATTTCACATTGTTCACTTACACATTTACACATGAACACATACACATTACACATTACACGTTTTAGGTGCCGTGACACATAGTCCAAACCACCAAAGAAGGACATATACACATCACATTACACATAGACGCCATCTAGGCATTACAATGGCGACTCTTGGACTGCGCAGACCGGGAGAACAAGTCTCCACCCTAACCAGTGGTACTTGTCCACCTCCTGGATTTCCCCCTAATGCCCTTAGGGTCACTTACACATCGAACTTTCTCAGGGGGACTTTTCCCTGATATAGCTCCACTGCCCTCTACGGAAGCAGTGTCACATTGGCACAGTTACACATTTACACATTTACCGATTTTCACACATAGTTTACACATATCACTTTTCATCTCATTCACTTTCTCACTCACATGTATATCTCTATTTTTCCTAACATGGCACTACAGAATTTCAGGAGCTTAACACACAGTAATTTCACCAATCAATTTAGGTTTAAGCAATATCTAATCACATTACGATAACATACCTAGATTATTGCCTTTCACATGAAAATATATAACTTCTTATATACTGGTCCAAATGACCTGAAATTTTAACCACATGCTATTTTCGGGTTCAAGGTCATACATTCAAATTTTCAGATTTTTCTGAGTTAAATAGAATTTACAGAAAATCAATACCTATTTAGCATGCTATTCATAATTCACATTGACATAGGGTTTAACATCATCATACATTTCTTTGCCACTCACTGTCTGAACCTTAACATGCCCATAATCATAGAAATTCTTCAGAGTTTTTCTGAGCAACAGACCATTTTTCTCAAGGTTTATAACCCTACACATGCATTTCTAAGTTCAATTTTAGAAAGCATAATAATTCAAATAAGCATGGACAATTTATCAAATTTAGTACACATATACTGATCCATTTTCCTCATGATCTGACCAAACTTAGGGCACTCAGACTAGTCCTAAACATAAAACACAGATTGACAAGTTCACTAACGATCATGCTTGGAATTTCAAAATAAATGTGAACCTCTAACATTCACCACCATGCACACATATCCATCCACACACCACATTCGTCACACTAACAACATACATAACATATAATGATTTACAGTATATCCTCATCGTAAAACATACCGAAAATAGTCATATAGAAGGGCAGAACAGGTCACTGTTCTGTCCAGATGAACTTGGCGGCGGTCTCTGGCCGCTAATTCAGTGTCAACGGCATAGTCGATTGACACCAAGCATGATCTCAGCGTCAATGGATATTGCCGTTAATGCCGGGTCTGTGCAGAACACAGACCCGAGCTCCAAAGATAGGGTGAATGGGAGGGTCAAGGACACGAAGAAAATTTCACAAAAATGAAGAAACCATCCTAGACTCGAACGGGGACGTTACGGTAGGGTCACTTGCCTTTAAGAAAATGCACCAAGGGATCTAAGGCTCGGTGAAGCTCTCCTTGGGCTGTCCCAAGAAGCTCTTAGAAATGCTTGACTCCGGGTTCCTGAGCGAGATCCACAGCAAGCCGAGGTCGGGGAAGCCTTCCTCGATGATCCTTCTAGCCTCCAGTTGCAGTAGAGCGCCGGATCAAGCCTCAGAAGGTTGGATCTTTGGTTTTCAAGGTGGGGTTTTCTCAGTTCAGGAACTAGGGTTTCTTCTCTAGTTTTTCTCTTGCAAGAGGGTGAAGAGAAGGGTTGGGGAGCAGATCCGGGTTTAGATAAAGGGGAGAAGCTTCTCCTGACCCGAAATGCTGATTTGATCCCCCTTCAGACCGTTGGAGACAGCTCCCCAATGGGTGAGCTTCCTTGTTTCCGAAATTTCTGGCTCTGCAACGCATGCAGGCCAGAAAGGTTGGCGTCCACATCGTTAGACGCCAGGATTAGTGTTGGCGTCCATGGGTGGACGCGGACACCTCATCGGCGTCATGCTATTGACGCCAATCTGGCCTTCGGCCAGAACCCTAAATTATGCAGAAACCATGCACCTCTTACCCCTATATATGCCATACTTATGTACTATCATGCACATACTATCATCAAGCAGTACATACATTATTTATTATATACATACACACATAAGCATACCACGAATACATACGTAGATACATACATACGTACATATACGACACGAGTTATTTCCATGCAACTCAATAATACAACAAAATTCGAGGGCCTTACACCCTCTCCCCCTTAAAATAAACTTCGTCCTCGAAGTTAGAACGACACTACTCAAACAAAAGGGGATACTTCTTCTTCATCGCCTCCTCAAGCTCCCAAGTAGCCTCCTCGCGTGAGAAGTTCCGCCATAGGACCTTCACCGACGCAATTCTCTTGTTCCGGAGATGCTGAACCTTCCGGTCAAGAATGGCTACTGGTTGCTCGACATACGAAAGATCTGGCTGGATCTCCACTGGCTCATGACTAATCACATGAGACGGATCTCTGACATACTTCCTGAGCATAGATACGTGGAACACAGGGTGAACGCTAGCCAAAGCTGGGGGTAAAGCTAGCTCGTACGCCACGCTGCCCAAACGTCGGAGAATCTCATATGGGCCAATGAATCTAGGGCTTAGCTTGCTATGCCTGCCAAATCTGACGACACCACGAGTAGGCGATATCTTCAAGAAGACATGATCGCCAACCTCGAACTCCAAATCCTTTCTCCTGTTGTCGGCATAACTTTTCTGCCTATCCTGTGCCGCAACAAGCCTCTTCCTGATAAGCTGGATCTTATCCGAAGTTTCCTGAACTAACTCCGGTCCGATCAACTGCCTATCACCAGTCTCCTCCCAACATAACGGAGATCTGCAGGGCCTACCATACAACGCCTCAAAAGGAGCCATACCAATGCTAGCATGAAAGCTGTTGTTGTATGCGAACTCCACAAGAGGCAAATGGCGCTCCCAATCATCCTTCCAATCCAAAACACACGCTCTCAACATATCCTCGAGCGTCTGGATAGTCCTCTCAGACTGTCCATCGGTCTGGGGATGAAACGCCGAACTGAGCTTCAGCTCCGAACCTAAAACATCCTGAAGACCCTTCCACAATCTCGAAGTAAATCTCGGATCTCGATCCGAAATGATCGACTTCGGCACACCATGCAATCTAATGATACCGCTAACATACAATCTAGCTAAACTCTCTACTGACTGCTTCTTCTTCATAGGCAAGAAATGAGCAGTCTTCGAGAATCTATCTACAACTACCCAAATCGAGTCATTGCTCCTTCTAGATCGAGGCAAACCCGATACAAAGTCCATAGTGATAGCTTCCCACTTCCATACTGGGATATCCATCCTCTGCATAAGGCCGGATGGTCGCTGCCGCTCGGCTTTCACTTGCTGACATACTAGACATCTAGACACATAATCCGCAACATCTTTCTTCATGTCGGACCACCAAAATGATCTCTTCAGGTCTTGATACATCTTAGTGTTACCCGGATGAATAGAGAATCGCGATCTATGAGCCTCCGCTAACACATGCTCACGGACATCCACTAATCAGGGACACAAACTCGATGCTGAAATCTAATCACACCGTCCTCATCGTGAGCAATGCCTGCCTTGCCCACTAACTCTAAGAGTCTAGGGTCGGCTCCCTATCGCTCGATCACCTCATCCAAAATTGAGGATCTAAGGGATAACTGAGCTACAAACGCCTGACATAGCGATGGCTCTAACTCAGTCAACGCGCAAGCCGCATCCTCTAACATCTTCCAGTCCTACTGGAGAGATGGCCTCTTTCTGCTTAGCGCATCCGCTACAACATTCGCCTTTCCAGGGTGATACTGAAGGTCGAAGTCATAGTCCTTCAAGAACTCAATCCATCTCCTCTGCCTCAGGTTTAATTCCTTTGGGAGAAAAGATACTTCAAGCTCTTGTGGTCGGTAAACACCTCAAATCTGACACCATAAAGATAGTGCCTCCAGATCTTTAGTGCATGAACCACTGCTGCGAGCTCCAAATCATGAGTCGGATAGTTCCTCTCATGCTCCTTCAATTGACGAGAAGCATAAGCCACTACCCTTTCTTGCTGCATGAGCACACAGCCTAAACCAATCCGAGACGCATCCGTATAGATAGCAAAACCCTCTACACCGCTCGGCAAAACTAACATCGGGGCTGACGTGAGCTTAGTCTTCAATAATTGAAAACTACTCTCACACTTCTCGGACCAAACAAACTTCACTCCCTTCCTGGTAAGCTGAGTCAAAGGGGCGGCGATGGATGAAAATCCCTCAATAAATCGCCGGTAATAACCAGCTAACCCAAGAAAACTACGAATCTCCGAAGGGGTCTTGGGAACCTCCCAATCCATAACAGCCTGGACCTTCGCTGGATCAACTGCAACACCAGCGCCGGAGATAACATGCCCGAGAAAGTGAACCTCGCGCAACCAGAACTCGCACTTGCTGAACTTCGCATACAGCTTGTGCTCACGGAGAACCTCTAAGACTAACCTCAAATGCTGACGGTGAGTGGTCTCATCCGGAGAGTAGACCAACACGTCGTCAATAAACACTACGACAAAGCTATCTAAATATGGACTAAACACCCGGTTCATGAGATCCATGAACGCTGCAGGGGCATTGGTCAATCCGAAAGGAAGGACCAAGAACTCATAATGTCCATAACGGGTTCTAAATGCCGTCTTGGACACATCCTCACTCCTAATCCGCAGCTGATGATAACCAGATCGCAAATCAATCTTGGAAAAGACTGATGCCTCTCGCAACTGGTCAAACAGATCATCAATACGAGGTAAGGGATACCTGTTCCTTACAGTCACTTGGTTCAGCTTCCTGTAGTCAATGTACAACCTAAGTGACCCGTCTTTCTTCTTGACAAATAATACAGGTGCGCCCCAAGGGGAAACACTAGGGCGAATAAATCCCTTATCAAGCAACTCTTGCAACTGCCTCCTCAACTCGGCTAACTCCGCAGGTGCCATTCGATATGGGCCTTCGAGATAGGAGAGGTGCCTGGGAGCAACTCTATGGTAAACTCTATCTCCCTATCTGGTGGCAATCCAGACAAATCATCAGGAAATACGTCTGGAAAATCCTGCACTACCTCAATCTCCGCAAGAGTAGGTGACTCATCAGCCTCTGGTACTAACACCACGCTGGCAAGAAAAGCGTCACAACCCTTGTTCACCATGCGCATCGCCTTCATGGCAGAGATGACCATCTTTCCCGCCCAGTTCCTTGGCAAGGGGTGAGAGAACTCGTCCTCACCAGGAATGCAGAAAACAATCCTCTTCCGACGACAATCCACTAACGCATAGTGCTCCTCTAGCCAATCCAGACCAAGAATAGCGTCAAAGTCCTTCATCTTTAGCAAGAAGAAACACCCATCTAGGATTCTATCCTCGATGCACACAGGTAACGACGGAATGCACTTCCTAGTCGATACCGTACCCGCAGGGGTGTGCATAGACAAAGGGACCTCTAACTCCTCAGACTCTATGCCTGACTCTAGGGCTAACTGCCTAGCGAACCGCTCGGAAATGAACGAGTGAGTAGCACCCGTATCAAACAAAACCCGAGCATGCACACCTAAAAGCAAAACCGTACCTTCGGTGACATGCTCCGCCTGCTCGGCGTCCTCGCGAGCTAAAGCAAACACTCGAGCTGGGGCTCGAGGCCTTCCGGGTCGTCCTGTCGCTGGCGCCGCTGCCGCCGTCGCCGCTGCTCCTCGCTGAGTAACTTGCTGAAGCCTAGGGCAGTCCTTGATCTTGTGGTCACTACTACCACACTTTAAGCATTTGCCCGAGATCATCCAGCATTCGGTACCGCCATGGGTCTTTCCACAGTGGGGACACTCCTTCTTCACACCGGGGGAACGTATAGAAGGTACCTGTGAACTGCCGGTAACTGTCGATTTCTGCTGAGGCTGGTACGTCGCTTTCTTCTTATCCTGCCGCTGGAAGGTCGCTGCTGGCCTCTTCTGTGAAGTTTCTTTTCTTCCAAGTATTGCTCCATCTCGCCCTCCTGCCTACAAGCAGCGCTAAGGGCCTCGTCCAGCGTCTGGTGGTCGAACGCCACTAGCCTCGTCCTCAGTGATGGTTTGAGACCCATCACGAATTTCTTGGTCTTTCTACGCGCATCCTCAACAATGTGCGGTGCATATTTAGAGAGTTCAGAAAACCTTGCCTCGTATTCCAGGACGGTCATTGATCCTTGCGTCAAGGAAAGGAATTCTTGCTCCATCTTGTCCTGGATATGCTCTGGGACGAACTTGGCTCGGAAGAGCCTCACGAACGCGTCCCACGTCACGTCTACAGCTCCGCCCTCAAAGTGTGTACGTAGTAGGGAGGACCACCATACATCCGCTCTCTCCTGCAATACACCTTCATAAGCACCAACTAACGATTTATAACTTAAGCAAAACACACAAACATACAAAATTAAAAGTCTACCTGTAGCATGTAGGTGGCTAGTGTCACCTTATCCTCATCAGGGCACCTGATGGCTCGGATGATTTTCTCTGTCTCCCTTAACCAGCTTTCTGCCATTAATGGATCACTCTCCCCCTTAAAAGAGGGTGGGGTCATCCTCTTGAATCGCTCCATGATGGATGGTCCACCATGGTCCTGAGCTGGTGCCTGAGCCTGCTACATTAAACAATAGGCAATACACAATAAACACAATATCATGCAATTTAAATAGCAAACTAGTAGTTGTTTCATTATTCTACCTGGGCCTCCAAATGGGCCTGGAGTGCTGCCTGGGTGTGAGCCTGCGTCTGCATGGCTTGCACCAGACCTTGCATGAATACTCCGTAATCCACAGGCGGCGGTGGGGGAAGTACTGGGCCTCGCGGTGCTGGGGCCTATTGCTCCGCCTGCTCATCAGGTCGCGGCTCGTCCTCACGGGTCGGCGCTCCACCACGCCTACCTCTCGAAGGCATGGCTGTAATAAATTTCAGCCACCATTAGAGCTAGGTTACTAAGTTTTCTAACCATTTCCTTGTCTATCTTTCACTTCTTATTAGTGTTTTCTACACATGTGGACATACTTAGCATGCAATGAAGATAATGACTTATGTATATTCATGTGCAATCTCAACCGGTCGCTCTGATACCAATCTCTGTGACGGCCCTCATTATATCGGTACGGTTATACCAACCCACGTTGATATAGCGAGAGTCCTCACAGTGGGACATTTACCCAAACGATACAAACAGCTAAGATACACACGAATATACTACAGAGTAGCGGAAGTAAAAGACAACTGTCTCCATTCATTCATCATCCACATTTAACATACATGAAGTTTACAATAACAACAAGGAACTAAAGTTCACATAATTTAAATTGCTGAAATTAAATACATAATGTCCACACTTATACATCTTTTTCATGATAACTCTAATACAATGTTCAAATTACATACTATGGAATGCACAAGTCACAAAGAAACTCCGAAGACTAGCTAATCTCCGCGCTCGGAGTCCGTCTCCACTGTCTCCTCCAAAGGTGCACGTCACCAACTACACCTGTACGCCGAAGCAAGGAGTGAGTCCAAAGACTCAGCAAGCAACACTACTCATAACATACACGTATAAGTCATAGCGGTTTCTACATGCACATTCAAATTTTGCATCACATGGCATGCTAGTCATTTGCAAGTTTCAACCTATCATGAAGGTTTTACAATTTTATACAGGGATCATGCTTTCAGATTTCTAAGAGTAAAACTTACCTATCACATGCTCTCTATTCAATTTATTCATGAGATTTTGCCTTTAAGGAACCAATACATGAGATCTATCAACATGAACACTGTGCATATATGAAAGGAAACACAACTAGCATGAGTTTTACATGTTCTTAAGCACATACATAGACATTTTCACATGCTTTAAGTTGCTGGTTTCACATGGTTTAATGGCTGTAAACCTACACATGAGAGCTATCATGTTGCTTAAAACATATCATGTGAACAACCAATCATGCTATTTTGTACCCGTGCTCATCAATTACCCCTAACATGGATTCTAGACATTTTTGCACATATGAACATGATGGTAACAATATGAATTTACTGATTTCACGTGGTTTCAGATTTGTCTCACATGGATTTCAATATCATACCCTCACCTTTAGCATTTCACATTTTCTTTACACAAGTTTCCTCTTTCACATGGTTGCACTTTGCACATACACATTTCACATTGTTCACTTACACATTTACACATGAACACATACACATTACACATTACACGTTTTAGGTGCCGTGACACATAGTCCAAACCACCAAAGAAGGACATATACACATCACATTACACATAGACGCCATCTAGGCATTACAATGGCGACTCTTGGACTGCGCAGACCGGGAGAACAAGTCTCCACCCTAACCAGTGGTACTTGTCCACCTCCAGGATTTCCCCCTAATGCCCTTAGGGTCACTTACACATCGAACTTTCTCAGGGGACTTTTCCCTGATACAGCTCCACTGCCCTCTATGGAAGCAGTGTCACATTGGCACAGTTACACATTTACACATTTTACCGATTTTCACACATAGTTTACACATATCACTTTTCATCTCATTCACTTTCTCACTCAAATGTATATCTCTGTTTTTCCTAACATGGCACTACAGAATTTCAGGAGCTTAATACACAGTAATTTCACCAATCAATTTAGGTTTAAGCAATATCTAATCACATTACGATAACATACCTAGATTATTGCCTTTCACATGAAAAATATATAACTTCTTATATACTGGTCCAAATGACCTGAAATTTTAACCACATGCTATTTTCGGGTTCAAGGTCATACATTCAAATTTTCAGATTTTTCTGAGTTAAATAGAATTTACAGAAAATCAATACCTATTTAGCATGCTATTCATAATTCACATTGACATAGGGTTTAACATCATCATACATTTCTTTGCCACTCACTGTCTGAACCCTAACATGCCCATAATCATAGAAATTCTTCAGAGTTTTTTCTGAGCAACAGACCATTTTTCTCAAGGTTTATAACCCTACACATGCATTTCTAAGTTCAATTTTAGAAAGCATAATAATTCAAATAAGCATGGACAATTTATCAAATTTAGTACACATATACTGATCCATTTTTCTCATGATCTGACAAAACTTAGGGCACTCAGACTAGTCCTAAACATAAAACACAGATTGACAAGTTCACTAACGATCATACTTGGAATTTCAAAATAAATGTGAACCTCTAACATTCACCACCATGCACACATATCCATCCACACACCACATTCGTCACACTAACAACATACATAACAGATAATGATTTACAGTATATCCTCATCGTAAAACATACCGAAAATAGTCATATAGAAGGGCAGAACAGGTCACTGTTCTGTCCAGATGAACTTGGCGGCGGTCTCTGGCCGCTAATTCAGTGTCAACGGCATAGTCGATTGACGCCAAGCATGATCTCAGCGTCAATGGATATTGCCGTTAATGCCGGGTCTGTGCAGAACACAGACCCGAGCTCCAAAGATAGGGTGAATGGGAGGGTCAGGACACGAAGAAAATTTCACAAAAATGAAGAAACCATCCTAGACTCACACGGGGACGTTACGGTAGGGTCACTTGCCTTTAAGAAAATGCACCAAGGGATCTAAGGCTCGGTGAAGCTCTCCTTGGGCTGTCCCAAGAAGCTCTTAGAAACGCTTGACTCCGGGTTCCTGAGCGAGATCCACAGCAAGCCGAGGTCGGGGAAGCCTTCCTCGATGATCCTTCTAGCATCCAGTTGCAGTAGAGCGCCGGATCAAGCCTCAGAAGGTTGGATCTTTGGTTTTCAAGGTGGGGTTTTCTCAGTTCAGGAACTAGGTTTCTTCTCTGGTTTTTCTCTTGCAAGAGGGTGAAGAGAAGGGTTGTGGAGCAGATCCGGGTTTAGATAAAGGGGAGAAGCTTCTCCTGACCCGAAATGCTGATTTGATCCCCCTTCAGACCGTTGGAGACAGCTCCCCAATGGGTGAGCTTCCTTGTTTCCGAAATTTCTGGCTCTGCAACGCATGCAGGCCAGAAAGGTTGGCGTCCACATCGTTAGACGCCAGGATTAGTGTTGGCGTCCATGGGTGGACGCGGACACCTCATCGGCGTCATGCTATTGACGCCAATCTGGCCTTCGGCCAGAACCCTAAATTATGCAGAAACCATGCACCTCTTACCCTATATATGCCATACTTATGTACTATCATGCACATACTATCATCAAGCAGTACATACATTATTTATTATATACATACACACATAAGCATACCACGAATACATACGTAGATACATACATACGTACATATACGACACGAGTTATTTCCATGCAACTCAATAATACAACAAAATTCGAGGGCCTTACAGGGGTAAAGCCATGATGAAGTCCATATCGATGCTCTCCCACTTCCATTCAGGTATGTTCAGGGGTCTGAGTACACTCGCAGGATGTCAGTGCTCGGCTTTTACCTGCTGACATGTGAGGCAGTGCGCGGCATGCTCAGCCACCACACGCTTCATGTTGGGCCCCCAAAATGACCTTTTCATGTCTTGGTACATCTTGGTTGCACCTGGGTGAATGGTGTACTTAGTCTTGTGTGCTTCATCCATCAACTTCTTTTTCAACTCTTCATTGTCAGGCACACAGGTCCTGGCTTGAAATAACAGTGTCCCATCCTCAGTGATGGAGAAATCAGGTTTGTCAGCTATGGTTTCTTTGACTCGGATTAGAAATGGATCATTCGCTTGTTGCTCCCTGATTTTGACAAAGATGTCGGGTTGAGCTCTAAGGTTGGCCACTAACACCTGATCACTTCTCTGCTCAATATTTAGATCTAGACTGGCGAATTGCTCAAGTAATTGCATCTCGCCCATGACTAAACAAGATAAGGATGCCACATGCTTCCTGCTAAGTGCATCAGCTACTGCATTACCTTTACCAGGGTGATATTGAATATTAAAATCAAAGTCCTTCAGATATTCCAGCCATCTCCTTTGTCGCATATTGAGCTCCTTTTGCGAAAATAGATACTTAAGCTCTTATGATCAGAATAGACAATGAACTGTTCTCCATAAAGGTAATGCCTCCAAATCTTGAGTGTCAATACCACTACAGCTAGTTCTAAGCCATGTACAGGGTAACTGACCTCATGTGGCTTCAGTTGTCTTGATGAATAGGCTATAACCTTCTCATTCTGCATTAGCACGCAGCCTAGACCAATTCTAGATGCATCAGTGTAGACTAAGAATCCTTCGCCCTCGACTGGTAACGCAAGGACAGGTGCAGATGTCAAACATTGCTTCAATGTCTGAAAGCTCTTTTCGCATTCCTTGCTCCAGACATAGGGGTTCTCTTTTCGCGTAAGGCGAGTAAGAGGTACAGCTATCTTGGAGAAGTCTTTTATGAACCGCCTGTAGTAGCCAGCCAGTCCAAGAAAGCTTCTGATCTCAGTGACGTTGGTCGGTCTCTCCCAGTTGAGTACAGCTTCAACCTTGGAAGGATCAACAGCTATACCATCCTTGGATATAACATGGCCTAGAAATGACACCTCCTCGAGCCAGAATTCACACTAGCTCAATTTCGCGTAGAGTTTGTTGTCGCGCAAGATTTGCATAGTGATCCTCAGATGCTCCTCATGCTCTTCCTTGGTCTTGGAGTATATAAGAATATCATCAATAAAGACCACGACGAATTTGTCGAGGTATGGCCGATAGATGTTGTTCATCAATTGCATAAAAGTTGCAAGAGCATTGGTTAGTCCAAAAGGCATGACTACAAATTCATAATGACCGTACCTACTCCTGAAAGCCATCTTGTAAATATCTGCATCCTTAATCCTCATTTGATGATATCCCGATCTAAGGTCAATCTTAGAGAAATATTTGACTTCTGATATTTGGTCAAACAATTAATCAACACGAGGCAGAGGGTATTTGTTCTTGATAGTCAGATGATTCAACTGCCTGTAGTCGATGCATAGCCTCAGGGATCCATCCTTCTTCTTGACAAACATCACTGGTGCTCCCCACGGAGAAGTACTTGGTCTGATAAAACTCTTTTCCAGCAGTTCCATCAGTTGCTCCTTCAATTCCTTCAATTCAGTAGGGGACATTCTATATGGCTGACGTTACACCGATGCAGCTCTAGGTGTTAGATCAATTGAGAAATTTACCTCTCATTTAGGTGGAATGCCTGGTAGCTCGTCGGGGAACACGTCGGGGTACTCTTGTACAATGTGTATATCAGATATCTTAGATGCTTTCTTTTCTACAACTATGGCGGCAAGAAATGCCATACAGCCCTTTCTTATCATGTTTTGTGCCTTAATAGCAAAGACGAGAGACAAGTGCCTCTTGTGTCTACGTCCTGTAAAGGTCAGCTTAGGGAATCCACTAAATGTTATCTTCCCTCTTCTACAGTCAACACAAGCCCCATAAGTGGATAGCCAATCGGCTCCCAGAATGACATCATAGCCTTCCATGGGCATACTGATCAAGTTGGCCCTAAGATTTAGTTCACCAATCTTCACATCAGCTAATGGGAAATATTTTGTTCAGTTGGGCTTTCTCACCCAGTGGGGTTGTAACAGGTAATTCAGTTCCCATAGACACAGGTTTAACATTTAATGTGTCAACAAATGCTTGTGATATGAATGAATGTGTTGTGTCGGTATCAAATAAAACAAATGCTGACTGAGAAAAGACTGGTAGAGTACCTTCAACGACTCCACCCTCCTCGGTGGTTTCCACTTCTAGGACAGCTTGCAGTCTGCCCGGCTTCTTCTGGCCAGTAGGGCGCTTCTCATTTTCCTTAAGCAGAGGGCAGTCGGGGAGACGGTGCTCTCGACTGCCACAGCGTAGGCATGCGCCTACCTTCCTCTAGCATTCCTCGGTAGTGTGACCCAGCTTGTCACAGTGCTTGCATTTGGGCTTGTTGGGTGTAGTGGGGGCGAAGACCTTGGGCTTTCGCTCTTGGCTTGGCCCGTCGGTAATACTTAACGGCCTTTTCTTGTCGTTAGTGGTCTTGCTTGGTGCTCCTGATGTCTACTCTTTCTTGACCATTCTACCCTTGATGCGATCAGTGAAGTCGATCGCATCCTCCAGCAGCTATGCCTTCTTGACCATTTCTGGATAGGTCTGGATATCTAGAGATGCCAGTTGGGTGATATATGCGGGTCTGAGGCCATTAAGAAAGCGCTTCACCTTCATTCTCTCAGTGCCTACCAGGTGATTGGCATATCGTGCCAAACGTGAGAATTATGCTTCATACTCGGCAACCGAGAGATTCCTCTGTTTCTGTGCAGCAGATTCAGAGGCCTTCCTCTCTTGGAGTCTTTCAGAAAAAATACTTGGAGTTGAAGTGCTCTTTAAAATCATTCCATGTGAACTGTGCATCGGCCTGGTGGCCTCTACGGACTCCCACCACGCACGGCGTCCCTCTCAAGCTGGAATGTTGCTAGTAATAACTTATCTACGCGCATTGCATGATGTGGAAAATGCGCTCCGTCTCCTTTAGCCAGTTTTCTGCCTCATCGGGATCAGTGGTCCCACTGAAACGAGGCGGATTCAGGTTGCGGAAATTCCTATGCAGATCTCCGGCCCCTCGGTTTCCATTGGCTCCAGCAGCCTGAAGTAGTGCTTGAGTGAGTTGCTGGATAGTCTGCTGCATGTCACAGAGTTGTGCACGCTCTGCTGCCATTTCTATGGTTTAAGTTCCTTCAAAAGAGAATTTTAATGTAAGATATTGAGGTTGCACTAAGTTTGTGCATATGTGAATGTATTTTATCTTATTACCCTTGGTTCTACCCATCTCTCACATAGGTATGGAATTAGACTCTAAGTTGAGGCAGGTCAAACCTAGATCATCTTATACTTAAGAATAACCTAGGCTCTGATATCACAAAATTGTAACGCCCTGAAGCGGAATATCGCAGCGGAGTTACAGTTAATTAAATAGTATCTAGTGAGTAAATAAACATCCACCATTACACAATTGGAATAAAGCCAAATAAATCCAACTTCATTAATAACTCATCAACTAACTATTACAATAACTAATCAGAGCCAAAACTAGGGCCCAGAGTACTTTATTCAAATCCAAACTATTAGATAATGACTAATTTGACTACTAACTAACTACTAAGCCCGAGTTGTCGAGAACGGGTCACTCTTGAGCATCCTCCTCAAGCCCTTCCTCGTGAGTGTGGTATTCCCCATCAGACTCACCTGAAACACATGAAATAATAACACAGGATGAGCGATAATCACCCAGTAGGACTTAATATCTCGTATGAATAAGCATGCTTTAAATGATTAATGTCTTAAAAAGGCAGGGTAACTAGAGAGAATAGTCATGCAGAGTAACGTAACGATAACAAGAGAGTAATAGCACTTGTATATGGAAAATAGCACATCGAGTATGGTAATGGATTGGCTAGCAACGATATAGCATGTAAAGTTGCACAACGGTGCCTAGTAATGATAGCACTTGTATAGATAGCACTTGTATTGATTGAACTGATTGATTGCACTGATTAAATCTTGATAGTATAATGGCACTAGATGTATGCCAACATCCTGATCATTTTAACTCCTATGGGCAAATAGCACTTTTCGAGCACTCCTCCCAGGACCAGATCGGGCCCTATTACACTGGCATAGTCATGTTTCTTATCTTAGACAATCATATGGATGGCCAAATAGAGTACCAAGAATAGATGAAAATAGTAGATGAATAGACGAGAGTGTAGAGAGAAAGTGAACAGATGAGAGGACAGAGATAGTAGATAAGAATAGGGACATATTCGTAAAACAACGTTAAACAGTCGATAGTAACAGTTGCACAGCACTAGGTCGTATGTCGGCAGTCCGGTAGAAGTCACAACCGCCCACTAGCCATGCCAAGACACGGACTAGAGGTCCGGCCGCAATCCCAAGATAAGAAGGAAACACACTAAGGCCGTTTGGATTGTACCGATCCCTAAAGGTGTAAAGGTTTTAAGGGTACAACCAGCTCGTCGGCATTGGACATGCGCCAAAGCCAAGAAGACTTATGGAGGCCTTGACAAGGAATCTCTGGTCCAGTCAGGAGTATTCCCAACGGAGAGGTGGTCCATGCCAAGAAAAAGTGTGTACAAACAATGTCCGTCTTGCCTCGAGTACTCGAAGGCAGAGGGACGCAAGAACGGTGTACAAAGCACGCGAAATAAAACAAAGACAAGTGTCATTTAAATAATTGAGAGATTAAGTGAATAATTATACTTAATTACCAGATATATTATTGAGTATTTTAATAGGGTCTAATGGCAAATATTATTGTTAGTGTGTGCAAGTGTAAAGCAATCATGAGAGTATGATAAATCGTGCTCATGGCTTTTAATTAATGAGATTTATATAATATTGCCCGTTATTAATTAATGAGGTCGAAATGTTAATAACAGTGTTCAATTAAGGCTAAACAATGGCTAAATGGCATAATTAGCAGGGGCATAAGAGCAAATTCAGGTTCTGGCCGCATTACTGAAATCGCGACGGGCAGTCCGGCCGCGTTCTGCTAAACCGGCCGGGCGGGTCTGAACTGGAAGGAAACCGCAACGGCGTAGGCCGTCGCATTTATGACATGACCGACCGGCCGATCGTGACCCTTCTGAGATCGCGATGGGTCGGGCCATCGCGATTTCAGAAGGGCGGCCCGACCCAGAAAGGGGAAAAATAGCCCTTCTCAGGTCTCTCCTTCCTTCCATGGCAGGATATAGGTCACTTCTAAAATCCATATAAAATCTCATGAAGGTCCAAAAATTATGAAACTAGTTTTAAATGAAAGTAGACATGTAGTTCTATCACTAGGCATGAGTAATTAGAAAATAAACAGGTATTGGGCATGCTTTAATTAGGTTACTTTTCGGTGACCTAAAACATGCACAGTCATGGTTTTCGATTTAATTAGCATAGGATGCATGATAGAAATTGGGGAAAATAGGATCATTCGAAAGCTAGCATCATTCAGTATTTATGATAATTATTTCAAGGCATGAGATCACGTAGATTCATGGTTTAAAGACAAACATAATGTTCGGGTACATAGTGATAACAGGGATTTGAGCAATTAATACTCTCTCATGGAACAACAAAAATAGGGGAAATCATGGGGCTTTCAAAGATAGATGTATGGGCTACTTATGTCCGAAGTTATGTGACTTGTGCTTGAGAGATTGCCTACCTTTTCATGCTGTAAAGAAAAACTAGGGTTTATGATGAAGAAGATGGTGTAATCCTCCTTGCTCTAAGCCTTCCTCTCCTTGCTCCTTCGTCCTCAGCCGCCTCTTTCATTCTCCAAAACTCCAGCAACGATCTAGGGTTGGGTTGGTACGAATTGGGGGGTGTATTGACTTGCTTTAAGAGTCTGTCTTCCTAAAAACTCCTCCTTTTCATAAAACTCCAAATTTCGATAATTATCTCCTTAATTCTTACCTTTATCTACCTAATAGATTGGGAAGAGGGTTAATTTCGTGGGTAAGGAGTTGGATAAGTCTAGGGCTCCTTTTTAGGATATATATGAGTTAATTAATAATTATCTTAACCCTTTACTAATTATTACTATTTTTATATGAATTTCACTTAATTATTTCCCATCCAAGATGGGCTCTTGGCTTTTTGGCCCATTAAGTTTTGTTTGGACCATTAGTATAACCCATTACTAATTCATCTTAATAGGTAATAGTTAATTCTCTTTATTTCAATTTAATCCCCCCTTTTATCAAATTTAATTCTATTTATCACATTTATTTATTACTTTTTTCATTTTATTTAGGATTTAAAAATTAGAGGTTCCTTGGTGAGCCAGGCACGTGTATACCATGAGGTGACCCGTGACGAGCTAATCCTGACACTTGTATACCATGGTTTACAAATAAAGGTTGTATAAGTATGTATATCGTGGTTTATGTGTTTGCCGAGTCTGGTGGTCCGGCGCCTATTCCGGAATACCTCTTCAGTTGGGTACCCCAGGTTCCTTGGTGAGCTAGGCACGTGTGTTGTGCTTGGGGCGTACGTTGTGTACGAGCCACACATTGTGTCTTACCCTGTTTAGGGTAAGCTTCCGATTATGGTTTTGGTATGTGGGGATTGGCAGGTTGATGCCAGTCCCATTACCCTATGCTAGTATTTGCCTATAAGGCTCACGACTTAGGCAATGGTTTGCATGTAAGACTGGTAGCCTAGGCAGTGGTCTGTCGGTGAGGCTTATGGTCGAGGCGTTTCAGCTGTCGGGCGGACTAGTGGTGCCGAGCTAGTCCTGTTGTTTCCCCTTACTTTCCGAGGATTGAATTAGCTGGCAACCTTATGTATAATTGTTGTTTAATCATGCCTTGTGTGAGCATGTTGTGGTTTGGCTACCGGTGTTTCCAGTAAGACCCTTTGTGGTTGAGGTCTCTTCAGTATTTAGTTGTTGTTTTTGGAAGGTCCCTACTGAGCCAGTGACGTGGTGAGGCTCACTCCCTTATGTAATCACGGGGTTGTGCACCCCTCGAAACACGTTTTAAAATTAACTAAAGGGGCATGGAAACATGGAAGGATATGGAAATAGGGATGTGATCGCCACCTAACACATTGCCTGGATAAGAAGTGAACTAGGCTAATAGTGCTAGGAAAAGGAAAGAGAAAGAGGCACTGACCTTTGTCGCGACGGGTTACCCCGTCGCGATAAGGCTGATTTCGCGACGCCCCACCAGGGCGCATTAACATTGTCGTGACGCTTCCTAGGCCGTTCTCTGCAGTGCGGGAGAAAGTTGGTGTGGACCTTCTTCCTGTCCTCTGGCCGTCCAGAGAACAAGAGCTCCTCGTTAGATGTTGCTTGGGTGCTTGCTGAAACAAAGAAATGACAAATAAAACCTTGTTAGGTATAGGAAAGGAAAGGTGAGAGCATGGAGGGAACGAACCTGGGGTGGTTTTTAAACCCCTTGGGTGGTAGGAAAACGTGGGAAGGAAAGTAAAATTGCGTTCCTATCTAAGAAAGCAAATAATCATGCATGAAAGGAGGAATGAGGAAGGAAGGGAAGAAAGAGCCCCAATAGGGGCGACTCCCTGGCGTTGTATGGCGTCCTTGGATGCTGTAGAAGCTTCTGAAGATGTAGGGGTCACCTGTTAGGTTTACATGGATTTATATTTGAGATGTTTGGTTTTTGATGATGAGCAATCGATGAGCATTTCATGAACAATACAATTTCATGTGATATGAATGTGTGAAACATGATAAGAATGACAAGTCAAGCAAATGTTAATCAAGAAACACATGTTTAATTTGATCATCTAAATGTTCACATTATCTCACTAACAATGCTCTTAAATGTAGGTGAGATTGCATGCAGACAATGTACCAAAACAAGAGCAAAAAGATCAAGAAAAGCACTAAAAACAAGTACTTGTCGATAGCCCCAAAGATGCCTATCGACATCCCTGCACAGACAGATCTAATAGGGTACTGGCAAAGATGTACCTGCCGACAGCCCCACTGATGCCTGTCGACAAATCAGCACAGATAGAACCAACAAGCTCCTGGCAAAGGTGTGCCTGTCGACAGACTCAAGTCGCCTGTCGACAGATGCACACAGGGAACTGTCTCCCGGAAAGCCCAGCCTTCTGCCTTTTGCAAGTCTGTCTACATCTGTCGACAGATGCATTTCTTGCTGTTGACAGACGAAGAGAAAATCTTAATACGAGATCTCCATACGTTTCTGAATTGGGTGTTTCCAATTATCACGACTCTCCATACTTAAACACCCATATAAAAGGAACTCTTTGGAGTTATTTTCGTACAGAAGAAGCCACCACACAAAACCCTAGCAAAGTCTCAAGAGAGAACATCTTTCTGCTGCTCTGCTTCAACCATCCGTCCAGGCAACCAAAGAGACATCCTCCGAACGGGATTGAAGCCAGATTGTCCATCTCTCAAGCTTCTCCATCAACTGATACCTGTCAAGATGAAGCTTGAAGCACATCGGGACGATCATATGAAGAGTTCCACATCAGGATTTCAAATCTCAACTTTGAACTCTTCTTTATCTCTATTTTTCATATCTCATGTGTGTGTGTGTTGTTGAGTCAAGCATCCTTGTGCTGGATTCACATTTGTCATGTTGTTCTGATCATGGTTTACATCAGACGATGTGAGTCTGTGTGTGTGTTGTAGCGAGTGAACTTGCTGATAAGCAGTCTTTCTGCGTGTGTGTGGACGGTGGACATAGGATACACAAGTTGTGTACTCCGAACCACCTTAAATCATCGTGTCTGTGGTTTGAACGTTTCACGCTAGATAAATTGCTACTCTATCTACTTACAATTAACACACATCTTAGTTTGATTTAAACTCTGTTTAAAATATCAAAAGTCTGTGTTTCCATCAAAAGAAGCTCATAGTATATCTAATAGATAGTAATCTTCAACACCCCCCCCCCCCTTCTAGATTACCATATTGGATAATTCCGCACATCTTTCAATTGGTATCAGAGCGAGGTTTCTCCGATTTACTGCTTTTATAGCTTGATCTCGCGATCAGGAGATTCTCGGTCTTATGGAATCTAACAAGGGGTTAATGCCCGAGGGACACTCTATGACCAGGCCACCCTTCTTTGATGGCACTGACTATCCTTATTAGAAAAATCGCATGCAGGTGTTTCTGAGAGCTCAAATTTCGAGCTATGGAAAATTGTCAGCAAAGGAGCATACACCCTTCCCGAGGACGAAGATACCTGGACAAAGGACCAGATTGCAAAGGGAACTCTCACTGGAGTGCCCTGAATATGATGCAGTGCACTGTTCATCCCAAAGAATACTCAAGAGTCTCCACATGCACTTCAGCGAAAGAGATGTGGGACAAACTTGAACTTATCTACGAAGGTACGTCCGAGGTAAGGGAAACCAAAGCAAGCATGCTAGTCTCTGAGTATGAAATGTTTAAGATGAATAATGATGAAACTATCTCAGATATGTTTGCTAGGTTCATGTTAATAATAAATGGATTGAAAGGTCTTAAGAAAGAATACTCAGAAAGTGACTTAGTGAGGAAGATACTTCGGTCTCTTCCATCCTCATGGAACACTAAGGCCACTGTCATTGAGGATTCAAAAGATCTCTCAAAGATGAAATTGGATGAACTAATTGGCTCCCTGATGACATATGAAATAAATGTGAAAAGGAAAGAAACTGAAGAAAACCCAAAAAGGTCAATTGCCTTAGAAGCTTCAAGCAAAAGTTCCTCTAGATCCAAAAAGAATGTTCAATAGGAAAGTGATGAACCTGAAACGTCTAGTGATAGTGAAAATGATGAAATGGCCATGCTCACTAGACAATTCAAGAAATTTCTCAAATTCAAAAGGAAAGGCTCAGGTAATTCCAAATCCTTCCAAAAGAAAGATTTCTCAAATAAATTTGAGTCTAACAAAAAATCTGACATTGTATGCTATGAGTGCAAGAAACAAGGGCATATGAGAGGAGAATGCCCCGAACTCAAGAAAAGTTGAAGAAAGAGAAATTCACCTTCAAGAAAGCCAAGGCAATGTTGGCAAGTTGGAGTGATGAAGATGAAGACAGGACGCACAAGAATCCTCTGGAGATGAAGAAATTCAGTGTCTAATGGCTAGAAGCGACGACTCCAATGAGGTAAATTCTTCCTTTGAAACTTATACTGTTGATGAATGGAAAGAAGCATACACTGTCCTGTTTGAAAAATTCTGTGAATTCAAATCTGAAAACAAGGCATTGAAAAAGAAAATCAATTATTTTGTTCATAACACACACAATGATGAACAAGTTGTTGCCTTAACTAAAGAAATTGAAATGATGAAATTGATGAGGAAACTCACTGTGAGGAAATAGATTGCTTGAAAATAAAAATGCAAGAAAGTCAAAAAGAAAAGGAAAGTCTAACCAACTCTCTTGAACGTCTTCAAAATGAACATCAAGAAACTAAGAAAAAGTTGGAACAGGCTGAAAAAGATCTAAAAGTAAAATCTGAAGATCTTAAAAGGTTCGTTAAGGGAAAACAGAATCTTGATGCAATTTTGGGGTCAAACATCTTTGTTGCAAAACATGGAATTGGATATCAACTAGCAAAACAAAAGAAAATGGGAGAGACTTTGATAACTACTTTTGTTGATTCTATCCCAAGCACAAGCTATCAAGTCCCTTCCAAGAATAAGAAAGGTCAAGCCAAGGAGAAACAGGAACCCAAGAAAATCAGTTCAACTGTTAACACAACTAAGAAGTCTGTCAACAGCCCTAAAGAGGGTTGTCGACAGGTCTGGAAACATGCTTCTAAAAAAAGCTAACCAGGCAACAGAAGGGTAAAATGCCCATCATGTTCCTCAGAATAGCAAACCCACTGTTTTGGAAAAATCTTCATCATGCAATGTCTGTAAGAAAGTTGGGCACAATGCAAAACGATGCTGGAATAATCCAAATAAACTGAAAATCAAACAAGTTTGGATTCCGAAGCATTTACTTTTTGGTATGAATGATACATTGGGACCCAAAGTAATTTGGGTACCAAAACCTCTTGTCTGATCCACATATGCAGGAATGTCTAGCTTCCCAAAATCAAAACAAATGGTACCTGGATAGTGGCTACTCGAGGCACATGACGGGCAACAAAGACAAATTCTGTTTGCTAGTGGAAAAAGATGGAGGTCAAATTGTTTTTGGAGGTAACAATAAAGGCCAGATCATTGGCTCATGCAAGGTTGGTAAGCCTCCAACTCAATAGACAATGTACTGTTAGTTGATGGTCTTCACCATAACTTACTTAGCATAAGCCAACTGTGCGATAAAGGTCAAAAAGTTGTCTTTGAATCAAATTCATGTCAAATTGTTGATAAGGAAACAGGAAGTCTTAAATTTTCTGGAAAAAGAGTTAACAATATTTATTTGGTTGATCTAGATAATCCAGAAAATGAAAATTTTGTGTCTTATTGCAAGTAAACAGGATGAGCTTACCTTGTGGCATCATAGGCTTGGGCATGCAAGCTACAATGTCTTGCACAAGATCATGAGGCTGAAACTGGTAAATGGACTTCCTGAAATTTCCTTCAATAAGAATGAAAATTTTTGTGATGCATGTGCACAGGGAAAACAAACCTAGAAATCCTTCAAATCAAAAGCACCAATAAGTACCTCTAAACCTTATGAATTGTTGCACATGGACCTTTTTGGACCTACTAGAACACTGAGTCTCAATGGCAAACGATTTGGTTTTGTCATTGTAGATGATTTTTCTAGGTTCACTTGGGTAAAATTTCTGGCTCACAAAAATGAAGCACTGAAAATCTTTAAAGAATTCTTTAATAAGATTGAGCATGGAAATGTTAATAAGATATGCTCAATCCGCACTGATCACGGGGGAGAGTTTGATAACAACTCATTTTCTGATTTTTGCAGGCACCAAGGATTAGAACACCTATTTTCCTCTCCAAGGACTCCGGAGCAAAATGGTGTAGTGGAGAGAAAGAACAGAACCCTGGTGGAAATGGCTCGTACTCTTCTGGTCGAAAGTCAACTCCCAAGGAGTTTTTGGACAGAAGCGGTAAACACCTCGTGCTACATTCTCAACAGAGCCATGGTAATACCCGTGATAAAGAAAACCCCCTATGAACTGCTAAAAGGTAAGAAACCAGTATTGGGTATTTCAGAGTTTTTGGCTCAAAAGTGTTTATTCATAACAATGATAAAGTTATTTAGACAAATTTGAAGCCAAAAGTGATCAAGGTATTTTTCTTGGATACTCAGAACACTCTAGAGCATATAGGGTGTTTAACGTTAAGAATAAAACTGTGGAAGAAACTCCACATGTTGTTTTTGATGAGTATCATGCAAAAACTAACACTGAAAACTTCACAGGACTCAAGATGGAGATGCAGAAACAACACTTGAGGAACTACAAGCAAAAGCAAAAGGAAATTCTAAAGTAGTTTCTAAAAATAAAAGTGGATATCTTCGCAGGTACAACGATGAAGATGACGAAAATCTGTTCAGAAAACAAGATGTTGAATCTGAAGAAGATCCACAAGAGGAAGAGCCTCAAGATGAAACTCCTCAAGCACACCCTCCTCCAGAACAACCTCCACAAGATCAATTTCCACAAGTCCAAGATCAACCTGGTCCTTCAACAATCACCAATGTGAGGTATTCCAAAGATCACCCACTTGAGAATGTGATAGGAGATGTAAATGATTCAGTTCAAACTAGATCTCAAGTTAGACAAATAATTGAACAAGATCAGTCAGCTTTTGTCTCTCAAGTGGAACCTAAAAATGTTGAAGAGGCCTTAAAGAAAATTCATGGATTGATGCTATGCATGAGAACTTGGTCAATTTCAAAGAAATAATGTCTGGAGTTTAGTTCCTAGAACCCCTGAAATTTCTGTCATAGGAACAAGATGGGTCTTTAGGAATAAACTAAATGAAGAGGGTAAAGTGGTGAGAAATAAGGCTAGACTGGTAGCAAAAGGATACAATCAAGAATTTGGTACGGACTTTGAAGAATCCTTTGCCCCTGTAGCTAGACTTGAAGCAGTTAGAATCTTATTGGCATATGCATGCTCACATAAGTTTAAACTTTTTCAAATGGACGTTAAAACTGCTTTCTTGAATGGCTACATCAAAGAGGAAGTCTATGCCTCTCAACCACCCGATTTTGAAATTTCTGAAATGCCTAACCATGTTTATAAACTGCACAAAGCTCTCTATGGTTTGAAATAGGCACCCCGAGCTTGGTACGACAGACTGAGTAACTTTTTGGTGAGTAAAAACTACTCAAGAGGTAAAGTGGACCAAACTCTATTTACTAAGAAGGTTCGCAATCACATAATTGTTGTTCAAGTTTATGTGGACGACATTATATTTGGTTCCACTAACCCATCACTGTGTGAGAAGTTTTCCAAACATATGCACAGTGAATTTGAGATGAGTCTAATGGGGGAGCTTCAATTCTTTCTTGGTTTGCAGGTGAAGCAACATGAAGATGGCTTCTTCATTAATCAAGAAAAATATGTAAAGGAGCTCTTGAAATGCTTTCAGTTTGAGCAAGCCAAACCTACTTCAACACCAATGAGCACAAGCATAAAATTGGAAAATGATGAGAAAGGTAAACCGGTTGATGCAAAGCAATTCCGAGGTATGATTGGCTCACTCCTTTATCTTACTGCAAGTAGACCCAATATACAATTCAGTGTTTGCCTTTGCACTAGATATCAATCTAGTCCAAAGGAAAGCCATTTGGTTGCAGTTAAGAAATATTCAGATATCTCTCAGGTACGTATGATTTGGGTCTTTGGTATCCAGCAGGAAGTAGTTTTGACTTGATATCATATTCTGATGCTGATTATGCTGGATGTAAGATAGACAAGAAAAGCACTAGTGGGTACTGCCAATTACTTGGTGGTTGCATGGTTTCGTTGGCATCCAAGAAGCAACACTCGGTTGCACTCTCCACTGCAGAGGCAGAGTATGTTGCTGCGGGGAGTTGTGCGGCTCAAGTGTTGTGGATAAAAAGCCAACTGTTTGACTACAATATTGACATTGGATGCACACCTATCTTATGTGACAACACTAGTGCCATCAATCTTTCAAAGAACCCAGTCCAACACTCTAGGACAAAACACATTGAGATTAGACATCACTTCTTGAGAGATGAAGTAGCCAACAAATCCTTGGAGCTCAGCTTCATACCCACTGATAAGCAATTAGCTGATATTTTCACAAAACCATTGGCTGAGGATAGATTCACAACATTGAGAAGAGAATTAGGATTGTGCAAATGCAATGAAGCTCATACCAAACTTTGAAGTATATGTTCTTTGTGTGCACCGACTATGAGGTATATCAAATGGTGATCTGTGGAAGAACAAGTTATGCTTGTTTGGAAACTATCATTATGCGTGAGAAAACATTCTCCGCCACGTATCCATAGTCAAGTTGCAAATAAGGGCATTACTTTGAATTAGGTATATGGATTCTTTTCAATTTGCCCATTCACTTTTACACACAAATGGATTTTTTTTTTTTGTGATGGTTTGTCCTTATTCATGAACTTGTATGCAATTGCTTGCTAAACTTGTGCAAATGTGTCTTGAATTGCTTGCTTGTTGAGTCTTCACATGCATACACTATGGGGGAGCTAGGTTAAGGTAGATGAGTGATTTTTAAGGGAAACTATCCATTTTTCATTGCTTCACTTCCTTGGCATGGAACTCAAATGATATCTCTCATATCTGCTTTCAAAACCCTTCTTACAGCTTCTATCGACAGCCCCACTCCTTGCTGTCGACAGCCCCTAATAGAATTACTCATCCCGAACTCACAATTCTTCAGTCTGTTCAAATCTGTCAACAGACCACTCTATATCTGTCGACAGACGCCACCCACCTGAACTCAAATAATTCAACACTATTCGACTTTGTCGACAGGCTCCCACTAGCTGTCGACAGATGCACCTTTTACTGAGTTTTGCCTGTCCTGTCTCAACATACTTCATGAGCATGCTTCACTAATGTATCTAAGGTGTAAATTGGTGACTTACTTATGTTATAATCTTTCATATCCACATAATATAAATGACATTGTCTAAATCACAATGATTTTGACATACCATTCTCATGTGAGTCTAGGTTGCATCATTTTGAGTACATTTAACAAAATACACGAGTCTAACCTAACTCACTTGAATAACTCCCTTGTGGAATATCATGTTTTTTAATTAATGTGCTATGTCCAATGGTTATTGAATGTTATGTCTTGCATTGGCTTTTATGCCTTATCTAACTCTTCACCTTGATTTTTAAAACAAACAATCAAATAGGAGAAAAGCTACCTATTTCACACACAAAAAAAAATCAAAGTGTATCAAATTCAATAAGGGAATAAAGGCAGAGCAATGATGAGTATTGCTGAGTAACCGGGGATATGGGCATCACAAATGTCTGTCTTCACGTCAAAAGGCTTACTCCTTATCTCTGTATAATGGTCTGATGATCACTTCTACTGAGTAACTGGGGATACCGGCATTACCCATGTCTATCTTCACGTCAAAAGGTCATAGTGATCCTAATTACCACTTTCTCTCTTATTGTTTGTTCAGAAACAACTCACAACAGAAGAAATAGAGTGTAGCCTCCTCAATTTTTTCTTTTCAAGGCCAAGCTGTTGTTAATGAAAAATTACCCATGTAGACATCCTTTTCATATACCTTTTGACTGTCACATACTAAGATATATGTTCTTTTGCAATGGTTTTATTCAAGCGGTCTATTTTATTCTCCTATGTCTTTTTGTTCAGTGTACTCCTTATGCTGCAACTTGAGAGTCCGGGGAATATTATTTCACAACCATTGTCGATAATTGACATGTCCTAATTATTAGTGGGTATGACATTTTATAATGTGTATTTACCTATTTTCCATCTTATATACACATTGGATGCTAATTGGCTTGAAAAATCCTATCAAAATACTTCACTAGCACTTTCTGCAATTGCCTGTCGATAGGGGACTGTTCACCTATCGACAGCCGACGGCAGGACTTGTTTTGGAAGCCCAATGGGCAGCCATCTAGGGCAGATTTTGTGGGTCCTCATCCTTTCAACTCCCTTCCCACTTTCTTTAAAAGGACCCCACGACCCATTCCTCCCTTTTCCACTTCCAAAAAACTCCCTCCTCCTTCCATCTCCACCAAACCTTTTTTCTCCAGGGCGCAGAGCAGAGTCTGCCTCTTCGGGTGTCTCCTCCTTCTCGTGTTTCCTTCCACCTTTCACATCCCTCTCTACTCCGAGATCCTTGTTTCTGATGGATCCCCAAAGCAAGAAGCTTGCTTCCCGTCGCCGTCCTCGTTCTCCCCAAGTCGGCGAGGGTTCCAGGGTTCACACCGAGCGCCGAACGAAGCATCGAGATGATCATCTGCCAGAGCTCATTATTCCTCCAAATCTGCAACTTCTCAATGTTCATGGCACCTTTACCAAGTTTGTGCAGCCCAGATACGTTGATTTCGTGTCTCTGGAAGACATGTTTCCCGGGTTGCAGCCAGTTTTTGACACCCAGGGCTGGTCTCCCTTCTGCTATTCTCACAAGTGGTACTCTCCAACCGTTGTGACGGAGTTCTACAACAACCTCCGGGAAACCGCTCACGGTGATCTTTATACCAAGGTGAAAGGCACCCCATTTCTGATCACTCCTAATCTTTTCTCCGTTGCACTTCAAATTCCAAATACTGGCATTGATATCATGCAACATCACCCATTGGCATCTGAGTACTACACACTCATCACTCGGTAGCCATACGATTCATCTAAAGATCGTGTGCAAATGAATGCCAACTCCTTCTCTCCTCTTCATCATCTCATCCACCATATCTTTACCACCATCATAGTCCCCAAGGATGGTAGTAGGAAACTTGTGACTGCCATTCACAAATCCCTTTTTCACGCATTTCTTAACTGTGAACAAGTCAACCTACCACTCCTTTTAATCTCTCACATCCGGATATGCCTTCGCAATTCCAATAGGTCTATGCCTTATGCATGTCCAATCACTTCTCTTCTTTTCTTCATCGGCATTCAAATCTCCAAAGAAGAGATGACAAACCTCAAGTCTCGTAGCTCCTTTGATCTCACTGCTGCTCACAGGATGGGCTACAAATTGGTTGATGGGGTTGTGTCACGAGAACTCAAGGGTAAGGGACCGGCAATTGCTGAGGCAGATGAAGAAGATGACGTTGATGAAGATGATGCTGGTGATGACTCACAGTCTGAGCCAATAGATGCTCCGGGAGCTGAAGATGAAGATGATGCTGATGAACAAGCGCCTGCTGAGCTCTCTCTTCGAGATTTCATCACTGCTCTAATGGCACAAATGCAGCTTTAAATGACCACTGGCTTCGACCATCTCAATGCTCGAATGGATAATGTTGATAGCAGCTTGGATGCGCTAGCTGATACTCAAGTCCAGCTTCAGCTCAGACTTACTAGACTCTCCACAAAGATTCATGAGATTCGTCGGGCCTCTGCACCGCCTGGCAATGCTGCTGCTTAGAGAGTTTAGGTGTCCACTGTGTTTGGGTCATGGTCATGGTCATGGTCTTGTTCTTGATGTACTAGTCTGCTTTCTTGGTCATGTTATTCTCTTCCTTGCTGTAGCAACCTGAATTTTTGCGAAAAATAAAAATTTAAATAAAGAATTAAAACCTAGCTAAATGGATATTTAAATGAAAAGCATTAATAAACCCAGTAAATGGAAAAGAGTAATGGGCTTTGCTTAATGGATCTTCTGGAATTTATTAGGTCAAAATATGAATTTATAAAGGGAGAATAATAGAAAATATCCTAAATTCGTAACTAAATTATTACCTAAATAGAAAAGGGGTATTTAATGCATTAAATAGGAAGTTAGAGTTGGAATTGGATTCCTAAACCTACCCCATATGGGTTAGCACGAATTTGGATCTTTTCCAAGTCTAAATGGAGATTGGAAAGCAAGGAAGGAAGGTGGGAGTAAGGAAATTTCGTAATTTAGGAGGAATTAGAGTAGTAGTAGAAATAGAAATACATACTTGCATAAATACACCTCTTAAACTCTCTTGGGCAACCCTAGCTCGTTGCCAAGAGTTGCTGGACGTGGAGAAGAGGCTAAGGAAGAGAGGATTTCGTGGAGAGAAGAAGAGCTTGAAGCTTCTTCCCTTGTTCTTCAAGTTCTAGCCCTAGAAGACAAATCGAGTCAAGGTAGGCATTCTCACAAGCATAAACCATGAAACTTTTTCTGTAGGTTCCTCCTACCCTCCTGAACGAAACCCCCAAGTTTCATATTTTTCCATCCATCCTATATTTTGTTCTTAATTTTTGAAGAACTGCAAACATGATAACCCCGAGATGTCATGTTTAATTCAAACTCTATGTATACTTGATCCCATGCTACGAAAATTCTACTGTAGATACTTCATGTTGTTAGGGATCATTTGCCCCTAAAAAGCCTAAATTTCATTGAGCATGTTGCCCGAATTAAATCCATCTTGCTCTCTATGTCTTGATCTATGTTACTCATCCTTGTTCGTTTTCAAGCCATGTTCAAACCATGCTCTCTCTCTAATTCCGATTTACTGGAAGTACCCTTACATGTCTAGTTTAATTTGCAACTGATTTCATGATTTTTCATCCCGTATATAATTAGTTATGGATTTCTGAACAACCCTGTATCGAAATTTAAATGCTCTGGTCCGCAATCCAATGTCTGGTCTGACTCCTGTCAGGGTCAGGCGCAGACAACCAGAAGACGACACCTCGATATGTCGCTTTCTGGGCTGCGATTGCGACAGCCTACCTGTCGCATTCAAGAAGGCGACAGGTGAGCCGTCGCCTTCTCAGAACCCAATCTGCAAGCCCTGTCGCGACCCGTTTTAGGCCCTGTCGCGTTCCGTCCTGACCCTGTCGCGACCCGTACAGGGGTATGTCGCCTTCACAAGTTTTTGATGAAAACCCATAAAAAAATAAAATAAAATATTTCTGTCACTTTCTAAATAATCCTTACGCCTTCTTACCGTTATACCCCCAGTAAAAACCCTACTTAAAAATGGTGCTATATTGAATGATTTAAAATACATGTTCACGACTTATTTCTATCTATGATTTCTCTTGCACTTGCACACACTTGAACCATCCATTTATGGCTGAAATATTGCATAAAATATCTCATAATGTTCCCGGTAATTTATTGAAATAAAGTACATTAATTGCCCTATTTTAAAAGGATTTGTATTTGTTCTCGCATTGTTTATATACCGATATCGACGCTCCACTGTCCTAGAATTCCTCTAGAACGTCGAGCACCTGTTTTATATACGCACTTTTCTTGGCTTGTGGTGAACTCTCCGTCGGATATTCCTTCTGACCGGACTAGTGAACCCTTGCACAAGGCCTCCGTAAGTCTCCTCTGATCATGGATTCCCACATGGTCGACGAGCCGGTTGTACCCTAACACCCATTACACCTTTAGGGATCGATATGATCCAAACGGCTATTAGAAGTTCACTCTTACTTTGAATCACGTCGGACCTCTGGACTTGTGCATAACAGGGCCAGCGGAAAGATCGTGAATTCCACCTGACTGCCAATACGACGTGTGCGTGTTGAGCAACTGTTACTATCGCCTGTTTACTCGTCGCATTACGTGCAATGTCCACTAGCTCTCATCTATACTCTATTCGCTCGTCTATTCACATTCACTCAACTATCTCGTCTATTCATCTAGTGCTCTCATCTACTTCTTGGTACTCTATATTGGCCATTGACTGATTGTCTAAAGATAAACAATATAACCAATGCCTGGCAATATATAAAGGGCCCGATCAGGTCCTGGGATGTGCGCCCGAAAGTGCTAGTGCCCATGGGAGTTAAATGATCTGAGTGTTTGGCATTACACTCAAGTGCTATCTATCTCGACTATCTATATGACAATCAAAACACAAAACGTGCTATACTCTCTCGATGCCTAGAATGACAAACAAGTGCTATACTCGTCGTGCTATTATACTTGTGCTAGTTGTGCTATGGCCATCCTGCTATTCGTGCTATACTCGATACTTGTGCTATTTTTGGAAACTATACACGCTCTCATGCTATTGTGCTATCTCTTGCTATATTTTGACTCCTTGCACTTGCTATCTTTAGATACTCTGCCATTAAATGCGTTAATTATTTAAAGCCTGCTTGAGCCTGAGATTTAAGTCCTACTGGGCGTTATCGCTCACCCTACATTATTTGATGTTGTGTTCTCAGGTGAGACCGAGGATGACACATACACTCACGAGGAAGGGAATGACCAAGAGTGAAGCCAGGAGTACCCTCGAGTCGTTATGTTATCTTAGGGTTGTAGTTAGTTATTTCCTTCTATTGCAATGTAATTGGGCCCTATAGAATGGCTCTGATATTAGTGGTTGTAACTAGACATTTAAAAAGTTATCAATGAGGAAGATTTGTTTTAGTATTATTCAATGTGCAATGGTTTGATGTCTAGTACTCGCTCTATACCCTTTTCTTGCAACTGCCTTCGCGCTCCGATATTCCGCGTCGGGGCGTGACAGTTTTGTGGTATCAGAGCCTAGGTTATTCTAAGTATAGGGTGATCTAGGTTGACCAGCCTTGACTAAGAGTCAGAAACCTTACCTATGAGAGATGTGGGTAGAACCATGGGTAATCAGCTAAAATAAACTCACACACGCACAAATTAAACTTTTAGTCAGCGATATAACTATCAAACTATTTTGTAGGAACTAAGCAACTACAATGACTGCGGAACGTGCCCAGATGAGAGGCATGCAACAATCCCTCCAGGAACTGACTCGTGCCATACTACAAGCCACCCAGCAAGGCGGTGGTAACCGTGGAGGGAACCAACCAGGTGCAGGCGAGCTGCATCGCAATTTCAGGGGTCTGAACCCGCCTAGGTTCAGTGGGTCTACGGATCCAGATGAAGCGGAGCACTGGCTAAAAGAAACGGAAAGGATCTTCCGTGTAATGCAATGTGCGGACGGAGACAAACTCCTGTTAGCGACATTCCAACTGGAGAAGGATGCCCGCGCATGGTGGGAGTCCGTGGAAGCCACAAAGGATAACGGCCAATTTACTTGGGCCGAATTTAAGGAAGCTTATAATGCTAAGTACTTCTCTGAACGAGTACAAGAAAAGAAAGCTGTTGAATTCGCTGCTCTTAAACAGCGAGGCCTGACGGTAGCAGAATACGAAGCCCAGTTCTCTAGACTGGCACGCTATGTTGTACATCTGACCAACACTGAGAGAATGAAGGCTAAGCGCTTTCTAAATGGCCTAAAGCCTCAATACATTACACAACTGGCGCCTCTCGACATACAAACTTATGCCGAGATGGTTAAGAAGGCCCAGCTACTGGAAGACGCTACGGACTTCACCGACCGTATCAAGGGAAGTTCGTAAAGAAAGAAATGACATCGGGACCAGCATTTGCCAAGCCGACCAACGGCAAAAGCGTCCTTTCTACCCAACTGAGGGATCTAGCCAAGATAGGAAACCCAAGGTCCTCATCCCCAACACTCCAGCAAAAGGTAACTGCAAGCACTGTGATAAACCTGGACACACTGCTGATGAATGCTGGAGAAAGGTCGGAGCGTGTCTGCGCTGCGGAAGTCGTGAGCATCGCATACCCGAGTGCCCGATGTTGAAAGAAAATGAGAAGCGCACTGCTATGCCTAAGAAACAGGGAAGGCTGCAAGCCCTGCACAATGAAGAAACCATCGAGGAAGGTGGCGTGGTAGAAGGTACCCTACAAGTCTTTTCTTTGCCAGCATTTGTGTTATTTGATACTGGAGCTACTCATTCATTCATATCTCAACACTTTGCTGATACCCTGACCGCAAAACCTACAACCATGGGTTGTGAATTCTCTGTCACAACACCCTTGGGGGAGAAGGAGAACCTAAGCCAATACTTTCCATCTGCCGATGTAATGATCGGAGACCATAACCTAAAGGCCGACCTAGTATGTATGTCCATGGAAGGGTATGATGTCATATTGGGAGCCGACTGGTTGTCCACATATGGGGCAAGCGTCGATTGTAAGAAAGGGAGGGTAACGTTTAGTGACTTCCCTAAGTTAGCATTCACTGGGATTAGACATAAGAAGCGGATGTCTCTAGTCTCCGCCATAAGAGCTCCTGGCAAAGGTGTGCCTGTCGACAGACTCAAGTCGCCTGTCGACAGATGCACACAGGGAACTGTCTCCCGAAAAGCCCAGCCTTCTGCCTTTTGCAAGTCTGTCTACATCTGTCGATAGATGCATTTCTTGTTGTCGACAGACGAAGAGAAAATCTCAATACGAGATCTTCATACATTTCCGAATTGGGTGTTTCCAATTGTCACGACTCTCCATACTTAAACACCCATATAAAAGGAACTCTTTGGAGTTATTTTCGTACAGAAGCAGCCACCACACAAAACCCTATCGAAGTCTCAAGAGAGAAGATCTTTCTGCTGTTCTACTTCAACCGTCCGTCCAGGCAACCAAAGAGACATCCTCCAAACGGGATTGAAGCCAGATTGTCCATCTCTCAAGCTTCTCCATCAACTGATACCTGTCAAGACGAAGCTTGAAGCACATCGAGACGATCATCTGAAGAGTTCCACATCAGGATTTGAAATCTCAACTCTGAACTCTTCTTTATCTTTGTTTTTCATATCTCGTGTGTGTGTGTTGTTGAGTCAAGCATCCTTGTGCTTGATTCACGTTTGTCATGTTGTTCTGATCGTGGTTTACATCAGACGACGTGAGTGTGTGTGTGTTGTAGAGAGTGAACTTGCTGATAAGCAGTCTTTCTACGTGTGTGTGTGTGGACGGTGGACGTAGGATACACAAGTTGTGTACTTCGAACCACCTTAAATCATCGTGTCTATGGTTTGAACGTTTCACGCTAGATGTTTGGTAGGGACGTTGATCTTTCACACGCTAGATAAATTGCTACCCTATCTACTTACAATTAACACACATCTTTGTTTGATTGAAACTCTATTTGAAATATCAAAAGTCTGTGTTTCCATCGAAAAGAAGGTCATAGTATATCTAATAGATAGTAATCTATTCAACCCCACCCCTTCTAGATTACCATATTGGATAATTCCGCACACATCTTTCATCGCCTCCCTCACGCACCAAGCTCCAAGGATGAGGAGATGTCCATGGCTTGATGAAGAATATAGGTAGACATGGGAGTGAAAGGGAGAGCTACGGGCTAAGTCCAGATCAAGGAAAATTTCGGCAACACTTCGTGATCAAAATGGGGCTCTCCTCTCTTCTGTAGGAGAGGCCTTGCTTATATAGGATAGGAGAGAGAATATCCCATCCTCAAGTGATAAACACCAAAATGATAGGATAAATCTGAAGGAAATTCGCATGGGAGAGTCCTAGCCAAGCCCTAAGGTGTCCCATAAGCTCACACCGTGCTCAGGTGGGTTGGGAGGTTGCATGGGATGATGATAAGGCCATAAGAGGATAAAGAGGAGGTGGTTGCGTAGGCCTGCGTACGCGGCTGTTGTCCCGACGAGTCGTAGGGGCGCGACAGAATGAACGCGACGGCCAGAAGGGGCGCGACAGAGAAGCCACGTGCATAGATATGCATGGTCTGTCGCGGCGGCCATAGGGGGTGCGACAAGGCTAACGCGGCACCTCGACCCGTCGCATTAAGAAAAATGATTATTCTCGAATTATTGGCCAATCATATGAGAGAATAATGGGCATTTAAGACACATGGACTCTTCTAAAAGGATAATGGACTGGATATCATGAAAATTGGGCTTTTAATGGGCTCAAAGCAAAGCTAATGGTGGGCTCAAGGTGAGTGACCAACTTGGGACTCAATAAGATAACAAGAAATGTGGTTCAACTTGTAAGCCAGAATCGGGTGTCTACAAATTTGCCCCTCCTTGGCTTCCACTTTGCAAGGGAGCGAAGTGGAAGTGTAGTGGAGGTGTCATGAAATGATTGCGAAGCGGAGATGACGTGGAGTGAACTGGAAAGTGGGAGCTAAGGTAAAGAGACACCCGACCTAACCAGCGAGCAATTGGAATCTTCTTGAAATCCACGAGCTAGCTGCTCGAGCAGAATGCAAGGAAGACACGAGTCTGGACGAGAAGGAAGATAGAAAAGGACGATCAACCCCTCGATTGAGAGGTACCCTAGCCGATTGGCCTGCAGGTTTCATTTTAGAGGGACATGTGCGTGCCAGGCAGGTAACTCATGACTCTGTCCTGAGAGCGGTTCACAACAAAATGGATCAAAAGGAATAAGGATGAAAATCAAATAGGAAATCCAGACAGAGAAATTCTTGACAGACTGGCAAGAACAACTCACTCGGAGGCAAACCTTCTGATTCAGAGTGGAATAGGATCTCTTGTTTTGAATATGAAGAATGGTTGGGCACTCAACAAGGGCTCACCATTAGCCAGGGATGAGTCGTGATAGCTCAAAGTCCTACATGATGCATGTTGGGGCTAAAGGAAAAGAAAACATTAAATCAAATGCAAAGAACAGGAGAAAATAGAAAATATATCAAGGATAATATTGCTAAGTTGAATAAGAATGGGTCAAGAGACTACCTGCAACCGCAGTGTAGGCCTGAATCCATCATTCCCAAACTTATCAAACTTAACGGCCTATCCAGCGATTAGCAACGTGCACCTAGATCATCACTATTTTTGGTAAAGGGGAACTTAGATCCCAGAGCACGTTGAAAACCAGCCGGTCCTTGAAACGATATAATAAGTAAGATAACATATAGTAATGTAAGGAAATAAGGATAGGGATACTTACCTGACTTACCTGTGACATTCCATTTTTTTATTTTCTGATGATTTTTTCTTTCTTTTTTTTTCTTCTTCTTTTTTTTTTCTTTTTCTCTTTTGTGATTTTCCTGATAAGCAATCAAAACAAATAACGACAAAATATATACAAACACACAACAAAAAGAATGATAAACATCCTATGTACAGACATATAAAGACACCAGACAGAAACACGACGCCCCTGGGGGTCGCAACAGTTTAGCGTCGCCCAGGGTGGTCGCAACCTGAACGCGGCGTATCGCGGCGTCGCGACACCAGTCGCGAGATAAATATGAAAAAAAATCCATCTTTATCTAATTCTAAGCCTATTTAGACTCCTCCTAGAACTCTTAAACCTATCTTACTAAAACTCTAACACCTAGATACGGGTTTGGCTTGGATTAGCCACCCTAGAGCTCTATAAATAGGGCTGTAGGGGCTCCAAAATTGCAACTCTCTCTCTCTCTCTTCCTCTCTCTCTCAATTTTCTCTTTCTTTAGCCATGAAAAGAGATTTCTCCACCCTCCAAGTAGATCCGCAACCCTATGGGGGTCCTAAGGCGGCCCGGGAGTCCCACGCTGAGCTACTGCGACTCTCCTCCATGACCGGGCACATTTACACGCGGCCGGAACTCCAAGTAAGCAACTTTCTTTCTCTTCTAGCTCTTCTTCTCTCTCTTCTATTTCTTCTTCTTCTTTTCTCCTCCTGCTTCTACCAACTCTCTTTTCTCTTTTCCACTCTTTCTCAGATCCTCCCGGGCCATAGGAGGTTTTCCAAAGTCCCATGGTTGGTTCCCATGATAGACATGCTACCCGTGGCATCTACCCATCACCTGCGTGAATGGGGGCTATCGACTGTGCTCGTGCTGGCGAAGCAATACCACAAGATCGTGCATGTGTGGGATAGCCTTACTGCGTTGATGGAGCTATGGCACCCCCAGACACATACCTTTATCTTTCCTGCATTCGACGCCACCATACTACTTGAGGAGTTGGAGCTGATGCTGGGGCTTCCGAAGTATAAGAGGGGAGAAGAGTATGGCCTCTCCTACACTGTGGCACCTATCGACGCGTGGGGCATACTCGGGGAAATCACCACCAAAAAGATGGATTTGAACACTATGATCAGCAGGACACACATCCATCTTCTCCCTATTTCCCAGTGGATCGTCTCCCAGTGCAAGGGCAAGACTGGGAACTACCTCGCCATAGCAAAAGCCGCCGCCATCTGCATCTGCGGCGTCATTCCTTTCCCGGCAGAAGATGGTCTCCTCTCGGTCCCCAATCTGAGCACTATCAACTGCATATTAGAAGGTATGAGCATCTCGCAGGTCGTCTTGGATTATCTATATGCTGGTCTTTCTTCTGCAGCCACCGACGGGCCTTTCTTCGGCTCCATCATTACCCTCGAGCTTTGGATGGGGATGCACATTCAATTCCGGGCGATGGACAACCTCTCCACTCAGTGCAAGAGCATGCGGCACCACCCCTTAGCTTTCGTGGGCGCACCTCTCTATATGACACCTCAAGCATGGTGCTAGACCGCGCAGGTAAAGGGGCTGAAGGAATGGCACAACTACTACAAGACAATGATGGTGGCGAACTTCGACATGCGCCCGCGCGCTCCCTCTACCACACGATGATCCCCCTACCTCAGCGCACCGGGTTAGCTTTGCGGCTCATAGGCGACGAGGCATTGGTTCTGTACAACCTGGACTGCTACCACCTTCAGTGCGGGACTACACGCACGATGATCCCACTTCTCTCCCACTTCCCGCCTATTCAAGTACTAAAGCGGAACGATGACCAAGATGAACGGGACGTTAGGAGCACCATCGTTCACTGGGAGGGGTGTGCTGTGAGCCTCCTCCAGGAGGAGGTGGTGGAGGATGAGGACATGATCTAAGAGTACCTCCAAGGATTGAAGAGGGTCCGTCCAATTGAGACTGCTTGAGATATATTTGATTGATGTAGGCATGGTATCAGATGGTAATTAGGGCAGGAAAGTGCATTTGATTGAATGTAGGGAAGATTAGACATTGTATTTGATGATTTGGATTAATAAAATCAGACTTTTTATGCACTTCGCGCAATGCTCTGTCGATGTCGCGACCCCGATAGACGTCACCTACATGTCGCGACGGGGCGGTGGGTCGCGACAATGTCGCGGCCTACCTAGATGTCGCGACAAGAACGCGACGTCTAAAGGCGTCGCGACATCAACTGAGGGTTCAAAAACACAGAAACCCTCTTTCTTCCCTCTTCACGCACTCAAAGCCCTTTGCATTCTGACGATTCCCCCCTTCTCTCTCTCTTGCTCTCTCAATCTCCCACTTTCTCTCCCACTCTCACTCAATCTCCCAAGGTCACCAGCGATGGAGGGAGGCGGCGATGGAGGCGTTGGCTCCTCCGGCGGGAAGGGGAAGCGGACGGCGGCGAGGAGGAGCTCCCGGCGGCGGGAGGCGGCGCCTCTGACGGAGGAAGCAGTGCCGGAGGTTGAGATGGAGGAGGAGGAGGCTCTGGTGCTTAATTTGGAAGCGGCGGCGAGGGCTCGCGAGCAAGCAATGAAGAAGGTAGGTGTTCGAGGCCCCTAGCCCTTGATTTGTGGATGTGGATGCATGAGGAAGCCCTTAGAGGCCTCAATGTAGGGCGATCTGCCTGAGGAAACGGCCACCGGATAAAGGAGTTTCCGGTCGGTTCGCATCTGAGAACGCGACAGCCCGACCCGTCGCGACACCAATTGTTGCGACGGGTGTCGCGACGGGGTCGTGGGCCGTGACCTTGTCACGTCGGCCAAGGCCGTCGCGACATGGTCGCGGTCTACAGGCGGGTCGCGACCATGTCACGGCATAGCGAGGCGTCGTGATAGGGTCGCAGCCTTCTAGGCCGGCGCAACCTCAACCGAGAGACCAACCAAAGAATGTTTAAATTGACCGACGACTGAATTGTGCTTGCAGGGAGAAATGAGGGCCTGGGTTTCATGGATCCTGGTCCTGGCTGTGTATCTAGCTTTCCCCGAGTTCCAGAGGGATAGGTTAGAGGAGATGGGGTTTAGGGAGGTTCTCAGGATTGAGTGGATGAGGGCAGATGCCCCTCTCACCCAGGCCCTGCGCAGCAGGTGGGATGTGGAGGCGACTGCCTTCGTGCTTCCATGGGGACACATGATCCCCAACCTGAAGGATGTGAGCAGGATCACCGGCCTGAGAGTGCACAGGCGTCCGGTGAGCGGTTATACCTACCCTTGCTACCTAGAGCTGGCCCATAGGCTGCTAGGTTTGACTGTAGGGCAGAGGTCCTCCCTCCACTCTAGGGTTGAGCTGCAGGAGAGCCTAGGGCTATTCCACACAGGCAGAGGGGTGGCCGAGTCTGTAGATGAGCAGCTACAGAGGTTGATTGAGGGCTGCAGCGAGAGGCTAGCTAGTGAGCCAGGGGCTCAAGCAGACCTAGACCTACGTTGCTTCCTCACCTTCTTCCTTGGCAGACTCCTATTTGCCACAAGGGGCAACCCGGTTCACTGCCGGTTCCTGCCACTGCTAGAGGACCTAGGGCAGGTAGGGAGCTATGCGTGGCATTCCTGGCGCATCAGTTCGAGAGCCTAGGTTCCTCAGACAGGCAGACGGCTATCAGCGGCTTCTACCCCTTCCTTCAGGTACACTCTCCCTCTTGCTTCTCTACTTAAACTACCCTTTTGATATTAAATGTGGAATAACCGTGCTTTCACGCTTTTCTTGCAGGTCTGGGCCTACCTACACCTCCCTGGCTTGAGGAGGGGGACTTTGGAGTGACCGGGCCTCATGCCCATAGCTCGGTGCTGGGTGCCGTGTCGTGACATGCACCCCCTAGGGGACCAGCTGGCGTCTCTCCAGGATGCCATCGATCTCTACCCTCAGCTAGATGTAAGTGCTCTATGTCACGTCCTAATAAAATTGCATTTATTGGAAATGACAGATTATAAACATGCAAATAACGAAAGGTATATTTATAACCAACTCGGTTCGCGGAACTTATTACACGATACTCCTCATTATAGTCTAAATGAGGATTAAACAAAGTAGATTGTATCTTTATTACATTCTCCTTTTATCTACAAAGAAGCAAAAACTATAGCTTTGCTCGGCATCGGGTTATCCGCTCAGCACACAAATTCCCCTTAAGCATCAACTCCATCTTGATCACCTGAAAATGTTAAATTTAATGAGCTAACTAGCCCAGTAGAACCCAATTCTTTTAAATCAAGAGGATTTAGATGATTATAATCAAGGATAGAAACAAGTGTGGATCACTGACATGAAGTTCAAGATAACGAACAAGTATGACATAATCAAGATACACAAATTCACATGAGTGCTTTCAGAAGCAAGAGTATTCTCGCAAGAGGATACATAAATTCAGAAATAGATATTCTCATACACACAAGCATGATATGATGACTAATCAAACATAATTGATGCATGCCAACATCCAGAAATTCTCAACGTCCCCGCGCGGCCAGTGACGAATTCGGGCGCTCTCCCCAGGACTGAACCAGCCCTTATTTGCCTGGCATAATTATCAAACGAGTCCGAGACTCAAATATGGTCATCTTCACACACTCATTCATGCAATAGATCAAGGATACAAGATTTATAGTTTATACACAAGAGTTTGGGAACTAAATCCCTTCATGGAGTTCAAGTAACGCCAATTTCACAAAGTCATATGCTCGGAACTTTGGAGTGAAAGTTCAGGTATAAGGATAAGCTTGACTGATTTAGTAGGTGTTTTGAGTGATAAAAACATCTATAATTGAGTGAACATTTGTTGGGATCAATTGGGTGTGATTCCATCACAAAACAAGTCAAAACAAGTGCAAAAATTGCTGGACTGAAGGTGCCTGTCGACAGGCAAAGTCTTCCTGTCGACAGGGAGACTTTTTTCCAGAAGACTGGTGCTCTGTCTGACTGTTGCTGTCGACAGCAAGGGGCTGCTGTCGACAGCCCCTGTCAGTCCTCAATTTTCTGGCTCTGGACAGAGGCCCCTGTCGACAGGGCAAGGTTCGGCTGTCGACAGGTGCAGTGTAAACTTGCAAAAATGGGCTAAGATCACCCAGAAATGATACTAATATACCCACCTATCATACCTAACATGATTGGGACCTAATAAGGTATGATTTTAGCCTCAAACATGAAGCTAAACATGACAAGAAAGTCAAGGAAAAGATATGGAATGTAGTTTATCTAAATGATCAATAAGATCCAAGAATTGTAGTCAACATGATCTCAAAATGGCACAAAGGTTAATGGAAGAAAAGGATGACATTGTCTTTCATGGAAAACATAAAACCTTATGTGATGAAGGCTTGAACCTTATCATAGAATGAATCCCCAAATCTGAAGGTCAACAAACTCAAGAGAAATGATTATTTATCTATTTAGATTACACTGAATTGTGGAAGGAAAGAACATGAATAAGAATGGATCTCTAAGACCTCATACTAAGATAAACCTTATAAAGAAGAGATACATCGAAAGATAACTCACACATTAAGACAATTAGCAAGTGATCAAACTTCTTGAACTAAAGAGGATGTCAAGAATATGTGAGTAAGAGGATACAAGAAAAGAATCCTACCTTGGTTTGAAGAAGATGAAGAAATAGCCACAAAGAGACAAGTAGAAGATGTAGTCTTTGGTATAGTAATTGCTTGAGCCTCCAAGATAATTCTCCATCACTCCTTAGTAGTAACTTCAACCAGAACTTGAGCAGAGACAAGATGCATGAACAGGAAAGAGAGAGAAAGGACAATTGTCTCCCTCGGAATGGCTTTTTCACCAAGCTTTTTCACTCAGACTCTCCCACATGAGGTTTCTTCCAAGCATGGTAGCAATAGAACAGGGAAATCAGGAAGTGGAACCTGACCACGATGACCCTTGGGGTCTTTTTATAACCAAGGATACCTCTCATGCATGGTGACACGAAGTTACCCATGTGTCACCGTAAAGTGAAATCTTTTACCACAAGACACGGGTAACATGCAATTCCTGGGTAGGACACCTCAGGTAAGTTGGTATGATGTTTTTACCCCAAGTGCTGGCCTTCCAACAAGCTTACACGTAAGCTTCCAGAAGTTCCAAAGAAAATGCAAACCGTAAATACTCAATAATTCAACTGGTCCAATGTTTGCTAGGCAAACACATTTAAATGGTGTCCTTTTGTCATGAAATTTTAACCATAGGCTAATAAGATGGTTTTACAAATTTTAGTAATTTTAGTTTAATTTTTAGATTTTATTTTACAGTAGGTGAAAAATCACCCGGAAAATGGTCGCGTCAATTGTACGTTAAAATCCGTACGTCAAAAAAATTCATGTAATTACATAATAAATTTCTCCACATTTTTCTGGAAATTATGATGTTCTCGGAATTTTATTTTGACGTCGTTTCCAGAATCGCCCTGTGGAGGCACGCATTTCGATGCGCGTCACTGGGGTAATGTTCGTTACCACCAGTCATACTTACATGTCCATTATTTCAATTTATTGACATCGTTAAGGTATTATAACTTAATTATCCTTGTTTTGGAATAAATAAATAGTAATATAAATTTGGGGTATTACAACTCTCCCCCACTAAAAGAAATTTGGTCCTCCAAATTTAATTACTTAAGAGTGTGGTTACTGACCTGTAAACAATTCTGGATATTTGGTTCTGATGGCGTCTTCAAGTTCCCATGTTGCCTCTTCTTGTCCGTGTTTATTCCATTGAATCTTTAATAAGGAAACCTCCTTGTTCCGAAGTTGCTTGATTTTTCGATCAAGAACTTGTACAGGTCTTTCTTCATATGCTAAGTTTTCTTGTATTTCCAGATCTTGATATCCAATGATGTGCTCCGGATCATAAACATATTTTCTTAGCATCGATACGTGGAAATATCATGTACATTGGACAATTGTGGCGGAAGTGCCAATTGATAGGTTACTTCTCCAATCCTTTCAAAATCTCAAATGGTCCAATGTACCTTGGACTCAATTTTCCTTTGATCCCAAATCTTCTTATTCCACGTCTAGGAGATACTTTAAGGAATACATGTTCGCCTTCTTGAAATTCCAATTCTCTTCTTCGACGATCAGCATAGCTTTTCTGCCGGTCTTGAGCAGCTTTCATTCTATCTTGCACCAACTTGATAATTTACGTGGTTTCTTGAATCATTTTAGGTCCAAGAATATGGGTTTCTTTTAATTCCACCCAACATAACGGTGATCTACATTGACGGCCATACAAAGCTTCAAAAGGTGCCATTTGTATTGTAGACTGATAACTATTATTATATGCAAATTCCATGATCGCTAAATGAGTATTCCAGTCACTTCCAAATTCTAATATACAAGCTCGGCACATATCTTCGATAATCTGATTCACCCGTTCTGTTTGTCCATCAGTTTGAGGATGAAATGATGTACTAAACTTCAGTTTAGTTCCTAATGCATCCTGTAATTCTCTCCAGAAATGTGAAGTAAATCTTGCATCTCTATCTGAAATTATATTTCTTGGAATCCCATGCAATCGGACAATTTCTTTCATATACAGGGCTGCCAAGATACTAACAGACCATCTTTTTAATTGCTAGAAAATGAGCTGATTTTGTAAGTCGATCAACGATTACCCATATAGCATCAAATCCACTTCGAGTTCTAGGTAATCCCACAATAAAATCCATACCAATACTGTCCCATTTCCATTCAGGTATTTCGAGTGGTTTTAACTTCCCAGCCGGTTTCTGATGTTCGGCTTTGATTTTCTGACATATCAAACACCTTGCAATAAAATTTACGATATCCATTTTCATATTGCACCACCAGAAATGTCTCTTTAAATCTTGGTACATCTTAACAGCTCCAGGATGAATGGTATAATGTGACCGATGAGCTTCTTCAAGAATTTGCTTTTTAATCTCATAATCATCCGGCACACATAACCTATTTCGGAATCGTAGATTTCCTCGAGAATCTTCAATAAAATCAGGTCTAGAAATTAAGTTTTCTCGGATCTCTTCTAGTACAGGATCATGATGCTGCCGCTCACCAATTTGTTTTATCAAATCTGATTGAACTGTTAAGTTATTAACTATAACCTTCCCTTCTTGTGATTCCACCTTCAAACTTAATGTGGAAAACTCCTCTAGCAATTTCCATTCCTTTACTTGTAATTGAAACACTTTTGCTGTAGGATTTCTGCTAAGTGCATCAGCTACCGTATTTCCTTTTCCTGGATGGTATTCAAGTTTAAAATCATAATCTTTAATGTACTCCATCCACCTTCTTTGTCTCATGTTCAGCTCTTTTTGTGAAAACAAATATTTGAGACTCTTATGATCAGAGTACACTATAAATTGATTGTCGTATAGGTAGTGTCTCCAAAGTTTAAGAGCAAAAATGACTGCAGCTAATTCCAAGTCATGTACTGGATAATTCTTCTCATGAGTTTTCAATTGTCTTGATGCATAAGCAATAACTCTTCTATCTTGCATCAATACACATCCCAGTCCAATACTTGAAGCATCAGTATAAACTTCAAATAACTTTCCCTCAACTGGCAAAGCTAGAATTGGTGCTGATGATAAATATTTCTTTAATGACTGAAATGCTTGTTCACAATTCTCATTCCATATAAATGCAGTTCCTTTTCTGGTCAATTGTGTAAGAGGCGAGGCAATTCTAGAGAAATTCTGAACAAACCGCCGGTAATAACTAGCCATACCCAAGAAACTTCTAACCTCAGTGAGGTTCTTTGGTTGTTCCCATCTTTGTATGGTCTCAATCTTGGAAGAATCCACAGACAACCCTTCTTTTGAGATGATATGACCCAAGAATATAACTTGCTTCATCCAAAATTCACATTTACTAAACTTTGCATATAGTTTGTGTTCTCGTAATAATTGCAAAGTAATTCGTAAATGTACCTCATGTTCTTCTATACTCTTGGAGTAAATCAATATGTCATCAATAAACACAACCACAAATTGATCCAAGTAAGTTCGGAACACGTCATTCATCAAACGCATAAATGCAGCAGGTGCATTAGTTAATCCAAACGGCATCACTACAAATTCATAGTGTCCATATCTTGTTCGGAAAGCTGATTTGTGAATATCCTGCTCTTGAATTTTGAGTTGATGATATCCTGATCTTAAATCAATTTTGGAGAAACACTGGGCTCCAGACAATTGATCAAATAGATCGTCAATTCTTGGAAGTGGATATTTGTTCTTTATGGTCAATTGATTCAACTGTCGGTAATCTATACATAACCTCATAGATCCATCCTTTTTCTTCACGAATAACACTGGAGCACCCCATGGCGAGGTACTAGGTCTGATAAATCCTTTCTCTATCAATTCTAACAACTGCCTTTTCAATTCTTTTAATTCTTCTACCGACATTCTATATGGTGTTCTTGATACTGGTGTAGCTCCGGTACCAATTCAATCGAGAAATTCACCTCTCTATTAGGTGGTATACCAGGTAATTCTTCAGGAAAAACATCAAGAAATTCCCTTACCACCGGAATATCATCCAATCCCGTGATATCTTGATTTAGTATTGTTACAGAAGCCAAGTACCCTTGACAACCTTTTTGTACTAGCTTACAGGCCTTGACTGCTGAGATTATCGGCATTCTTCTAACATGAGGTTTGTCAAAAGTCATAGAACAATTTTCTTTTCCTGGAAATGAGACTCGCCTTAATTGGCAATCTAAATTAACATGGTATTTAGATAACCAGTCCATCCCAAGGATCACATCATAATCCCACATTTCCAAGCATATTAAATCACCACATAAGTTGTGTCCATCACACAAAATCTGACTATCAGGGTAATACTCTCTAAGTTTCTTACCCTCACTTAGTGGAGTTGCTACTTCCAATTGTGTAGACAATAGTACTGGTCGTATTTCCAAAGTTTAGCAAAATTATAGCTAATAAAGGAGTGCGTAGCTCCTGAATCAAATAACACGTGTGCAAGCTTTGAGTTTATGGTGAGTGTACCTTCAATCAGTTTGCCTTCCTGTGGAGTTTCAGGCTCTATTTCATGTACAGCTTGTATTCTCCCTTGTCTTGGCTGCCTTCCTTGAGAATTTGGGTTGGTTGATACCTTCTTAACCATTGGACATTCTGAAATTCGATGCTGAGTATTCCCACATCTGAGGCATGCTCCCAGCCTACGCCAACAATTTTCCATCTTGTGTCCTCTAACATGACAGTGTTTACACACCTCTTTATTTCCATTCTGAGCTTTTCCTGTCTTGTTTCCAGATTGTTGAACTTTCGGAGTATTTCCTGGTTCAAACTTTCTCTTCCGATTCGAAGATCCTTCTCCTAACCTTCCTTTAATTTTATCCACCATTTCATTGGTAGCTTCCAAAGCCAAAGCTCTTTTGACCATCTCTGAATGTAGTAATCAAATGTGAAGTTAACTGTACAATATAGATAGGACGTAGTCCATTCATGAACCTCTTAGCTTTTAGCTTATCCGTGGCTATAAGATGTGGTGCATACTTGGATAGTCGAGCAAATTGAGCCTCATATTCGGATACTGTCATCCTAAGTTGTTTCAGATTAGCAAATTCATTTGCTTTCTTCTCCTGTACAACTTCAGAAAAATATTGATCATTAAAGAACTCCACAAATTCATCCCAAGTGATTTGAGTTGGCTCTTCTAATGTGGATGTTATAGTATCCCACCACGCTCTAGCATCCCGTTCTAACTGAAAAACCACCACCGGATCTTTTCCTCCTCAGTACATTTAATTACTCCAAATATCCTTTCAATATCCCTTAACCAGTTTTCAGCTTCATCCGGGTCTGTACTTCCCGCAAATCTCGGAGGATCTAAGCTTCGAAATCCCTGAATAAACTTGTCCCGTTATGGCTGTTGTTCCGGGCTACAGTCCTCATTACTCGGGTCAAGTCATGCATTGAACTCTCCATTTTCCTCCAATTAGCATCACCTCCGTCCATAACAATAATTAGGTAATGATCTGAAACATCAATAGGGCATACATTAATTTCACAGTCCACCCACTAGCATTCATCACACATATACACATTTCAAATCCATATAACACGTCATTTCATTTATCAGTCAGATATTTACATCAAAAGTTACATCCATAGATAACAACTAACTTGCCGCCATCTTCTACTTCCAGCTATTCCATTTACAAAAACATCCTTCTCTAACCTCTCATTTCCCACACATGGGAGTTACATACTTACAACAGTCATTTACACAAAAGGAGAGGTTACAAAAGAAAGACAAGTTGCCTAAGTCTTCCTAATTCTGGGTCAGATCTATAACAACTTCAGCAGGTTGCGGCTGCTGAACTTCGTCGGCTCCGTGGTATAGCTCCCTTGCCGCATCCGTAATGGCTTCCCAATATTCCTCAAACTGGTGCTGCAGCATATCCTGCCCCAGCTTGAGATTGTCAAGCCTACACATGACTTGAGTCATTACGTCCAGTGCAGCACTAGGATTTCCGGCAAAGAAAGCACCCGCAGTCAGATTAAGGATTTCTTCCTTAAGTAGTACATGGGCTTCCTTTTGTGCTTGAGCATACAACTCAATATCCTGACGAAGCATTTCCATGGCTGTCACCAGCCTCTCTTGGGCATTCAAGTCCATACTGAAACAAATATGAGGTTTAACATGTATAGAATTATGAAAGCATACTAACTAATCCCAAATTTCTACCCCATCTCACTGATTATCCCTAGGTTTATCGTACTAATGCTCTGATACCAATTTAATCTGTCACGTCCTAATAAAATTGCATTTATGGAAATGACAGATTATAAACATGCAAATAACGAAAGGTATATTTATAACCACTCGGTTCGCGGAACTTATTACACGATACTCCTCATTACAGTCTAAATGAGGATTAAACAAAAGTAGATTGTATCTTTATTACATTCTCCTTTTTATCTACAAAGAAAGCAAAACTAATAGCTTTGCTCGGCATCGGATTATCCGCTCAGCACACAAATTCCCCTTAAGCATCAACTCCATCTTGATCACCTGAAAATGTTAAATTTAATGAGCTAACTAGCCCAGTAGAACTCAATTCTTTTAAATCAAGAGGATTTAGATGATTATAATCAAGGATAGAAACAAGTGTGGATCACTGACATGAAGTTCAAGATAACGAACAAGTATGACATAATCAAGATACACAAATTCACATGAGTGCTTTCAGAAGCAAGAGTATTCTCGCAAGAGGATACTTAAATTCAGAAATAGATATTCTCATACACACAAGCATGATATGATGACTAATCAAACATAATTGATGCATGCCAACATCCAGAAATTCTCAACGTCCCCGCGCGGCCAGTGACGAATTCGGGCGCTCTCCCAGGACTGAACCAGCCCTTATTTGCCTGGCATAATTATCAAACGAGTCCAGACTCAAATATGGTCATCTTCACACACTCATTCATGCAATAGATCAAGGATACAAGATTTATAGTTTATACACAAGAGTTTGGGAACTAAATCCCTTCATGGAGTTCAAGTAACGCCAATTTCACGAAGTCAATATGCTCGGAACTTTGGAGTGAAAGTTCAGGTATAAAGGATAAGCTTGACTGATTTAGTAGGTGTTTTGAGTGATAAAAACATCTATAATTGAGTGAACATTTGTGGGATCAATTGGGTGTGATTCCAATCACAAAACAAGTCAAAACAAGTGCAAAAATTGCTGGATTGAAGGTGCCTGTCGACAGGAAAAGTCTTCCTGTCGACAGGGAGACTTTTCCAGAAGACTGGTGCTCTGTCTGACTGTTGCTGTCGACAGCAAGGGGGCTTCTGTCGACAGCCCCTGTCAGTCCTCAATTTTCTGGCTCTGGACAGAGGCCCCTGTCGACAGGGCAAGGTTCGGCTGTCGACAGGTGCAGTGTAAACTTGCAAAAATGGGCTAAGATCACCCAGAAATGATACTAATAACCCACCTATCATACCTAACATGATTGGGACCTAATAAGGTATGATTTTAGCCTCAAACATGAAGCTAAACATGACAATAAAGTCAAGGAAAAGATATGGAATGTAGTTTATCTAAATGATCGATAAGATCCAAGAATTGTAGTCAACATGATCTCAAAATGGCACAAAGGTTAATGGAAGAAAAGGATGACATTGTCTTTCATGGAAAACATAAAACCTTATGTGATGAAGGCTTGAACCTTATCATAGAATGAATCTCCAAATCTGAAGGTCAACAAACTCAAGAGAAATGATTATTTATCTACTTAGATTACACTGAATTGGGAAGGAAAAGAACATGAATAAGAATGGATCTCTAAGACCTCATACTAAGATAAACCTTATAAAGAAGAGATACATGATTTCAACTAAAGAGGAAGAATGTGGTAGAGGATACAAGAAAGAATCCTACCTTGGTTTGAAGAAGATGAAGAAAATAGCCACAAAGAGACAAAAGAAGATGTAGTCTTTGGTATAGTAATTGCTTGAGCCTCCAAGATAATTCTCCAATCACTCCTTAGTAGTAACTTCACCAGAACTTGAGCAGAGACAAGATGCATGAACAGGAAAGAGAGAGAAAGGACAATTGTCTCCCTCGGAATGGCTTTTCACCAAGCTTTTCACTCAGACTCTCCCAACTGAGGTTTCTCCAAGCAATGGTAGCAGTAGAACATGGAATCAGGAAGTGGAACCTGACCACGATGACCCTTGGGGTCTTTTATAACCAAAGGATACCTCTCATGCATGGTGACACGAAGGTTACCCATGTGTCACCGTAAAAGTGGAAATCTTTTACCACAAGACACGGGTAACATGCATTTTCTTGGGTAGACACCTCAGGTAAGTTGGTATGATGTTTTTACCCCAAGTGCTGGCCTTCCAACAGCTTACACGTAAGCTTCTAGAAGATCCAAAAAAATGCAAACCGTAAATACTCAATAATTCAACTGGTCCAATGTTTGCTAGGCAAACACATTTAAATGGTGTCCTTTTGTCATGAAATTTTAAACCATAGGCTAATAATATGGTTTTACAAATTTAGTAATTTTAGTTTAATTTTTAGATTTTATTTTACAGTAGGTAAAAAATCACCCGAAAAATGGTCGCGTCAATTGTACGTTAAAATCCGTACGTCAAAAAATTCATGTAATTACATAATAAATTTCTCCACATTTTTTTGGAAATTATGATGTTCTCGGAATTTTATTTTGACGTCGTTTCCAGAATCGCCCTGTGGAGGCACGCATTTCGATGCGCGTCACTGGGGTAATGTTCGTTACCACCAGTCATAACTTACAGTCCATTATTTCAATTATTGACATCGTTAAGGTATTATAACTTAATTATCCTTGTTTTGGAATAAATAAATAGTAATATAAATTTGGGGTATTACACTCTAACCCCTCTCTGAGTTCAAATTGATTAGCTTTAATTACTTGGCTATTGACAAGATGTGCTTGATGTGCAGTGGTGTGGCAGCCATATTTAGGGGAGGCAACCGAGGGACAGCCTGTTGGAGCCGCCCGCCCCTACTTCGGTAGGACGGTGTGGATCCATGCTCTCAACCTTGTGCTACCTCTCCACCACTATCTGACTCAAAGGTCTCTCGGCCTACGTCAGAGTGTGGTGGAGTTCCCGAGCTGAGATCAGACCCCTAGGCCTGGTCGGAGGTTCCGGGGACTCCACGACACCACAGACTGGCATGAGCGAGCTTGTGAGCAGATAGACGACTGGGAGTGCCGCGGTAGGCGGGTCATGTCCGAGGCCATGTCGGACGACGCGTACCTGTAGGCATTCACCTTGAAGTATGGGGCGAAGGTCTACAGAGGCGCGAGGCGGCAAGTAAACCTCCTCAAACTCAGACTCTCTGAATTGCTTTTTATTGAATTGATCTAATGGTTTTGGAATGAATTGTAGGTGGACATGGCGGGGGAGATCGCCTCACTTCGGGCCCTGCTGCACTCAGCGGTGCAGGATCGAGAGATAGCTCAGAGGGAGACAGACCAGCTAGTAAGTACTCACTCAAATTTCAGTAACTTACCAATTCTTTTAGCTGATTGAGAATCTGACATGTTGTGTTGCATGTGCAGCGTGCGGAGCTAGACCGGGTGAGGAGGGCACAGGCCGGTGCATCCTCCTCTAGAGCAACAGAGAGCTCCCAGTCGGATCTGGAGGACTGACTGGCAGACGCGGTAAGGAGGGCCGAGGAGGCACAGGCCGAGCTGACAGAGCGGGTAAGTAAGATAGTGAATTAGTTGAATATTATTTAGAGCTGAGGACCGCCACCAACCGAGCGACCCGTTTGCAGGAGGAGGTTGACAGAGTGGCGGTAGAGAGGGATCAGCTGCGCACACAGGCGAATGAGATGGTAGATGAGTTGGCGAGACTACGCACACAGGGACCAGCCGTAGATCAGGCGGAGTTGGACCGACTGCTCTCCGAGCTTCTCGCGCAGCAAACCCTAGCTCGGGGACTTCAGGATGTAATGACGGCCATAGGCCGGTCCCAGAGCAGGAGTAGGAGCGGCGCGAGTGGTGCTAGCGGAGCGACTGGCGCCTCCGTCAGGCAGTACTTAGCAGGTTCCTCCAGTCGCCGGAGGAATGAGGAGGAGAGATGCCTAGCAGGAGAGGCGAGTAGCGCCCGGTAGTGGTAGGGGTGGTGGTGAAATGCCACCTCCACCTGCTAGACAGGAGGGAGCAGGGGAGAGTGGTGGTGGACAGTGAGGAGCTTGTGAGCCACCTCCCCTTTATCTTTGTACATGATGTTTTTCTTAGTGGATCTTTTTTTCTATGTCAATGTTTGTGAAATGAATGGATTGTGATTGACACGAGTGTGGCACGAGCTCCGAGAGAGAGAGAGAGAGAAGAGAGAGAGAGAGAGAGAGAGAGAGAGAGAGAGGAGAGAGAGGAGAGGAAGAGAGAGAAGAGAAGAGAGAGAGAGAAGAGAGAGAGAGAGTGAGAAACTGAGTACTGTGCACTTATTCCAGAGATCACTGCCCCTGTACACTTAGCAAAATAAGTTAGATCTGCTCCTTGGCTCAGCCCCTTGCGTTAAATAGAAAATGACTTTGACTTCATAATAGTCAAGGGGCTAAGCCTTATTAAATAGACGAAAGTAAAAGAAGTAATGCATGCTAAAAGAAAGTGATATGTACATCTAATTTTTTTGGATTTTTTTAGAGAGATTTTTTGGGGGGTTTCTAGTTTTCTTTTTATTTTAGATTTTCTATTTTTTATTTTGGATTTTCTATATTTTTTGGATTTTGGGGTTTCTTTTTTTTTATTTTGGGGTTTTCTATATTTTTGGATTTTGGGGTTTTCTATTTTTGGATTTTGGGATTTTCTAATTTTTGGATTTTGGGGTTTTCTATTGTTTTTAGATTTTGGGATTTCTAATTTTTTTATTTTTGAGTTTTTTTTTTGAATTTTAGGATTTTCTATACCGACACTTTCTGCACCTTGAGAGATCAGTTAGGATTTTCCCTTCCATCTTGCGCTTGTCAAAAACATCTTCTAGGCACAATGTGCATTAATAATTGGCTTCCTAAGGGTGATTGCCCCTGGTCGCCAGTGTTCCTTCACAGACCAGGTGAGGGGAGGTCTGATCATTAGTGGGGGTAGGAAGATTTAAAGGGATAAGACTTGGCGTCGGTGCTTGGAAACGACTTGTTTGACTCGTATGGGTGCATCACACGGATTCCATTATTGTCCAGAGACTTTATGGTCATTGCTTTCAATTTAGGGCATGCGTAAGACCGGCTCAAGGGCGTCCCACGGGAACTATACTGCCACTCTTTGCCATGCCCCTATTCTTATTTGCTCATTTGTTGTTCTTTTTGTTATTCCTTTCTTTTGAGCTGATCGTCCCTCTTTGAGACTTTATTCGCACATGGTCTACACCCTCACTCGTCTACAAGTCAACATCCCTTTGCCCCTAGACCTTGTCTGATAAAGAGGAGAAAGACCTTCACTCCCCTACACTAGGACTAAGTAGGAACACTTTTAACTAAGGGAATTCACCATAGGGGTGCCGTGTTGTGTGTGTTGACTAAACCTAGAACATGTCTGACAACAATAAAATGGATGTGAAACCCATAGCTGTTAACATTCTTTTGCCAAATGGTGTCGTCATTGAAAATCTTTTATAAGGGTAGAATCTTTTAAGGTACAACCCCTTCCACGGTGAGAGAGCTCCTCACCATCGGCATTAATTACTCTATACGTGTTCTCGGGGTACACTTCCTTGACAACGTATGGCCCTTCCCAATTTGCTTGCAATTTTGACCCTGGACCTCCAGGTTTTATGAAAATTCACTTTAAGACCATGTCTCCTTCTTGGAATTTACATTCAATACTTTCTTTTGAAAAGATCTTAAGAGTCTATTTTGATATAAAAGCTCATGATCGGCCGTGGCTATACGCCGTTCGTCTAAGAGTTCCAGTTGAGTAAGTAACGCCTGTCAACGTTCATCGGGATTAAGTTCTTCGTTCAGCTGGACTCTTAGCGAAGGAATGAGGATCTCATGTGGACATACCGCCTCCATCCCATAAGTAAGGGAAGGGAGTTTGCCCCGTGGGCGTGCGGACAGAGGTACGATAGGCCCATAGAGCCTCAATTAGTTTCTATAGGCCAATCAGCGAATTTATGAGCTCACAAGTTTTCTTAAAATTTTCAAAGTGTTTTGTTTGTTACTCAGCTTGGCCCGTTGCCCTGCGGATAGTACGGAGATGAATGATGCAAAGAAATGTTGAATTTCTTACATAGGTCTTGAAGCTCCTGTGATATGACTGAGGCCCATTGTCGGTGACGATGCCGCTTGGCACTCCAAACTGCGAGATGATGTTCTTCATGATAAAGTGGCACACTTTGAACCTTTGATTTCTGCAAATGCTTCTGCTTCGGCTCACTTGGTGAAGTACTCAGTAGCAGTGAGAATGAAAGATTTCTGTTTTACTTGAGCATTAGGATCACCAAGGGCTCCAATGATATCAAAGGCCCACATGGAGAATGGCCAAGGAGAAGATAGTGGATGTAAAGAAGAAGATGGAGCATGGATTTTATCGGCATGGAGCTGGCATTTGATGCACCTACGGACCTAGATGGCACAGTCTTCCTCTAGGGTTGGCCAGTAATAGCCCTGCCTAAGGATTTTCTTTGCTAGTATCTGACTATTGACATGCCCTCCACACTCACTAGAGTGGGATCCTTCCACTACCTTCCAAGCTTCTTCGTCAGACAGGCATCTGAGGAAAGAGCGCGCCTATAAACACTTCTCCAACAATGGTATATCTTAGTGCCGCTCTACGGATGGCTCTTCTATCCTCAGCCTCAATTCTTCGGAAGGTACCTCCTTGCAATATTGCTCGATCTCTTGGTACCATGGCCTTTCTTCCTTCATCATTTCTCCTAGTTCCACAAGCATTATTCCTTCGCTTCTTCCTCTCTGCCTTCAAAACTAAAGAGCTCCTGAGGTTATTGAACCAAGGATCCTGAGTGGAGGGTGCTTCTAACCTCTGGACAATGATAGTCTCAGCACTGCGGCTGAGAGGGAAGGAGAGGGATGAGGCCAAAGATGCCAAGGCATCAGCCAGGATATTCTGAGAGCGAGGAGTATGAATGTAGATGAGCTTGCGGAATTGCTTGGCTAGGAGCGTGACCAGATCTTGATAAGGCTTGAGCTTTGGGTCACGAGTGCGGTAGGTAGAAAGGACCTGCCGAAGGACGAGTTGAGAATCTCCTATGATCTTGAGATGACGCGCGCCTAAGAGATAGGCAAGCTTTAGACCGGCTAGGAGAGCCTCATACTCGGAGACATTGTTGGTGGCAGGGAACTGGAGTTGATATGCGAGTGGAATGGTGATCCCTTCGGGGTGAGCAGAACAGCACCTATGCCCCGTCCCCTAGAATTGAGAGCCCCGTCAAAATGGAGCGACCAGAAGGGATCTCGAGAGATGAGTGACAGGTTTTCATCAGGGAATTCTTCTTGGACCGTGTCACTATGAGGAAGAGGAAGGTGAGCAAGGTGCTCAGCAATGGCATACCCTTTTATAGCCTTCTGGACTATAAAGGTGATATCGAATTGAGATAAGAAGCTCTGCCATCGTGCCAATCTGTCGGCGAGGACTGGCTTCTCTAGGAGATACCTAATAGGGTCCATTCTAGAAATCAAGCTCACCTGATGGGCTAGGAAGTAGTGCTTCAATTTCTGCACTACCCACACTAGCGCTGCATAAGTTTTCTCCATTGTGGTGAGCTTGAGATCAGAGGGATTGAAGAGCCTAGATAGGTAATAGACTGTCCTTTCTTTGCCAGAATCATCATGTTGAGCAAGGATAGCTCCTAGGGAGTCCTCGATAGTTGACAGATAAAGGATAAGGGGTTTCCCAGGGCAGGTGCCTACAGCACGGGCGGATTCATTAAATAACTTTTGAGCTCATCAAAGGCTTCTTGGCATTTAGCGTTCCATTCTAATTTGGCTCCTCCTTTCAACAGTTCATAGAAAGGACGACATCTTTGATAATGCTGAGATATGAATCTCCTTATGAACTATAGTCGACCAATCAAACCTCGTAGTTCAGATATATTCTTAAGAGGAGGCATCTCATTTATTGCCTTGGCCTTGTTCGGGTCTATCTGAATCCCCCGCTTGCTAACTATGAAACCTAGTAGCTTGCCTGAGGAAACCCCAAATACGCACTTCTTTGGATTCATCTTTAATTGGTACTCTTGTGCGCAATGAAACACTTTGGCAAGCATGGAGGAGTGTTTTACTTCAGGTCCGAGACTTCACCACAATATCATCCACGTAAACCTCAACGTCAATATGAATCATATCGTGGAAGATAGCTAACATTACCCTTTGATAAGTGGCGCCGGCATTCTTTAATCCAAATGGCATGACCACATAGCAATAAGTTCCCCAGGGCGTGGTGAAGGAGGTTTTCTCTTGATCCTCCGGGGCTAGACGGATTTGATTGTAGCCTGAGTAACCGTCCATGAATGAGAGGGTCTCGTACCCAGCGGTAGAACATCCAAATGAGGTAATGGGAAATTGTCCTTTGGACATGCCCTATTTAAGTCCCGGAAGTCTATGCAGATTCTCACTCTTCAGTCCTTCTTCATTACCGGGACTATATTAGCTACCCACAACGGATGGAGGACTACACGGATGAACTTAGCTTTGTGTAGTTTATCAATCTCCTCCTTCATCTTCAAAGTAATGTGGGGGAGGAATCTCCTTAATTTTTACTTAACAGCTATTGCCCCTGGCTTCAAGATTAATCTATGTTCCACTAACTCAGGTCAATGTCGGGCATGTCGTCATATGACAAGGCAAAGTAATCTTTATACTCACTTAACATTTCTCTGAGTGCTTCTTCTTCTTCAAGTGGGAGATTAGCAGCTATGGTCAAGACCCTGGGATCTTCTTCAGTTCTAATATTTACCTCTTTGGTGGGTTCATCCACTGCCGATGTAGGCTCGTCAAATCTCCTCATGCCACTTGCATACATCTCGGCAGCGTCCTCTATTTCACCATCTTCTTCATTCACTGGGTCCTCCTCAGCTAAGATCTCATATACCCCAAATCCATCGTCCAGCCCTTCATCTTCGTGCTGAGCTTCTATGTTCAGAATTACAGCTTCCTGGACGAACTCCTCAACAGCTAGAAGAGCGCCACACCTTTGCACCAGATCCATCAAATACCTACGGGGTATGCCACTACCCTTACTCTACCTAGGCGGGGACAAGGACTTGCTATACTCTACCCTTGAACCTAAATCAGGATTGATATTTACAGAAGGCCCTGGAGAGGTGTCCAGAGGTTTATTGGAAGGGAAAGAAACAGGTGCGGCGGGGCCACAACGATCCTCCGATGGGTCTGGAGGTGGAGGCGGGCCACCTGAGCTCAGGGTGCCCGCAGTAGAATTGGGATGTAGGGGAACAGAAGGCCCCTCATCTGGATTGCCCAGAGTGACCATGGTGGTCAGTGAGCGAGGTCCGCAGCTCAAGCAAAAGGAGGAGAAAGGCGGGGATCGCTGCCAAGGTAGGAGGAGGGAGTGACGGGGATCGCCTTCAAAAGAAAGGAGGAATGCGCGGGTGACGGGGATCGTTGTCGGAAGCAGGTGAACACCAAGACGGGGATCTCTGTCCGGGTGCTAAAACAGGGGTGACGGGGATCGTCATCAAAAGCAAGGATTACAGTAGAAAGTTAAAAGTGGGGAGTGACGGGGATCGCCGTTAGGGGATTGCGAAAATGGGAATGGGAAGGTTGGTGCTTGAAAAAACGGGGGAAGGATGGGGATCACCGTCCGATGAAGGAGGAAGGGGAAAGACGGGGATTGCCATCTGAAGAAAAGGGGAGAAAGATGGGGATCGCCGTCTGATTGCTGGGGAGAAAGAGGGGGAGAAAGCATTTTTTTGTGTTTTTTTTTTTTTGACACATTAAATTAAGGAAAGAAATAAACTATCTACATGCATAGGTGTCAGGAGAAGGACAAAATCATGCCATCAAAGGAAATAGTGAAAAGGGATGAAGAAACGATTAACACTTCGAGAGCGCCGGGAGAGAATTGGAGGATAAGACGAGGAGAAGAAGGGATGAAGGCGAATTTATAAACAATGATGGAGAACACAGAATGACTGAGAGGCTGGGAATATCCTGGCTAGAACTCCACTGTCGGGTCGATGGGGTTCAGAATTTCAAACTCCTCACTAGGTCCAAGCAACTGTCGCTTGGTGGTGGCTGCTGATACTAACTGCACCGCTGCTAGGGGTTGTCTGATGTTGTCCTCTCTGAACAAGAGACTGATTGCTGATATCAAGTCTTCTAGGTCTGACCCCATAAAAATCCACAGTCATGACAAGCGGGCCCAACTCTGCCTGTAGGGAGACAACACCATGGAAAGAGCGCCGGGAGTTATCATAAGCCGCTATGGTGGTGGGAGTGGGTTGCAAGCGACGTTCAGAAATATTACAAGATCGTGGAGTGCTCAAAGGGCGCACATTTATCGAAGCCCCAGTATCGACCAATGCGGAATCAATGGCCACTTTGTTTATTGTCAAGGTCACACAGAGAGGCATCTTTCTGGCCTCTGGCGGAGCTAATTCACTGTCTGTGAAGGTAATTGTTGGTCCCTTGTTGACAATGGACAAGACTGATGGCAGATTGTCAGGGTTCATGTCTTCACTTACCATGACCCTCTGTAGGAAGGCCCTCAAGGCATCTTGATGGGTGGGTGATCTTTTGATTAGCTCGAGGATAGATATCTTGGAGGGAGTCTGGTCCAGATGCTTTAGGATATCATATTAGGTCCCCGGGATCGGATCTATCTCCTCGCTATCTTGCTGCGGCTGCAGATTGTTGTTGTTGGAAGGTTGGGTCGGCTGACCCGGCATAGACACAGATGCATTTGGGTACATCCGGTAAAACATGTGCCCGCTTCGTAGGGAGAGGTTGTGGTGAAGTGGGGGTGGAGTGGTGTCAATGATGGAGGGGTTGGCTAATATGGGTGCAGGCACAGTAGAGAATGGGATGTTAAGGGGTGATGGAGCGACAGGTGGCAAGATGGGGGTGTCATAGAATGGCGAGGTGATGGCGGCAATGGTGGGCGTGGTGGAGGTAAATGTGGTGGTAGTTGGTTTGGTAGAAGTAGGTGCGGTGTGGGAAATAGCTAAAAGCTGGCCTACTTCGTGCTCGTCGTCGTAGGCCCACGCAGCTGCTGGTGGTGGATGGTGGATGACGGGGTTAACTTGAGCGGGTGGAGGAGGTGGTGGAGCAGGCTGAGGGTTCGGAGCGGGCTGATGCTGCGGCATGGGGTTGCGAATTATGCCTAGATCATTTTCCGGTGGCTGGGGTTGTTGTGGCTATTGTTGCTGTTGGTATTGCTGCTGGAGTGGCTATTGGAATTGCTGATGCTGCTGGAATTGCTGTTGTTGTTGTGGCTGTTGTCACCTTTGTTGCTGCTGTTGCTGCCTCTGACCTTGTTGGTCCCTCAGTGTTGGAATTAACCTCTTCATCTCGGCCCAATCAATTTGATTCTGCTCATGGAGGTCGTATATAATGTCCCAGAATTGGATGCAATCTGACACATTATGCCCTGGGTGCCGATGGTACACACAGTACTTTGTTTGATCTACTGCCATGTTCCAGTTTGGCTTCTCGGGAGGGAGCCTAAGGGCATTTAAAGACATGAGGGCCGCAAAGATATCAGCTAGACTTTCTGGAAGAGGGGGGTATTGTGCCCTCTTGGGCCCATTGGGCTTTCGAGGAGCATAGCCATTTTGGGGTGGAGGGACCTGGTGGTATTGGCGCTGGTCCTGCTGGGGATTTTGGGTCTGAGGAGGTTGTCTATCGTTCCATGGTTGTTGAGGCTGTTGGGTATAGGGAGACCTACCTACCGAACCTTGAGGGTTGTTGACTGCACCTACCTGCTCATTAGTTTGGACTCCTTCAGTGATAGGACCTTGAGGCTTCTTAGGATAGCGGGACTTAGGGGTCTCAAACATAGAGTGGATGGGTGAATCCTTAAGCTCGGTATGGATGAAACGGGCTCAGCTGTACAGCTGGTGCATGGAGGTGATGACGTTCATAGCTAAGATGGCACGGTAGGTGGGTGTGGCATTGGAAATCAACAATTTAAAGCTCTCCTCCTCTGACATGGGGCATCAGACCTTAGCAGCTAGGGCACGCCACCTGTCGGCGTAGACAGCAAACTCCTCATCGGGCTTCATTTTCTCGGCCACTAGATCAACAAAAGAATACTCGGGTCCGACCCGATCCTGAAACTGCTGTAAGAACCTTTCTTGAACAATGCAAAAATCTTCGGCCTCCTCGGGGGGCAAAGAGTAGAACCACTCGAGGGCCGGACCATCCAACGATTTTCTGAACAAGTACGCCATGAGGTGGCGGTCGTACTTGTGAGGAGCAGACTCATATACAAAATCTTTAAGGTGCACATAAGGGTCACCTACCCCTGAATATCGTCGGTAGATCGGGAGTTCTGACTAGGGTGGAATCCGGAGATGTTGAAAGGATGGAAGGGGGATGTTCGCGGCCTTCCGCGGGTCCAAGTGTCTCCTTAGGTCATGGAGCTCCCTCTTCATTGAAGTCCACTCCGCGAGGAAGTCGGAAGGGGACGTGGCATGGTGAACGGGAATGAGGGAGCATGATTGCTCTAAGGAGTAGGACCTCTCGTGGGGAAAGGGAGCCGGTTCGGCTTGATAAGAAGAGAGAATTGGAGGGGATTTGGGTCGGACCTCCCGTACTGGCATGTAGCTGGGCTCGGAAAAGTGGATAGCTCGTGGACGAAGGGGAGTAGGATGGATTGGACATGTGATACAGAGATAGCGGGGGCAGAGGAGGCTGCCTGCTGAGCCGAATGATGAGACGGCGGGGACAAGGGGCACTTGCCTTTGGCAACGGCCAAAAATTCACGGACTTGGTTCGGACTCAAATGCGGGAGAAGTTGACTAAACTGAGTGTGGGGGTCATCTACCCCAGAAGGAGAAGGGGGGCGAGATCTACCATCCCCAACGGGAAGGGGCTAGATGTGCCCAGAGAGGGCGGCCGCAGAAGGTTGGGCCACATCCTCAAGGAGCCCAACAAGCAAGGAATCATCGGCAAGGACATGGAAGTGGTCCATATCGTACAAGGGATTATGATACAAAATAATGGTTGGAGGGGACTGACTCGATCTACCTAGACAATGACGCATGCACCACCCCTAAGCAGATGGGGGTACAACACAAATACCAAACAAATCCTAGACTTTATCACAGCAAGAAGGGACTGTGAGATGAGAAAGAGGTGCACCAAGCAAGCATTCAGGTTAGCATGATTATCGTCAGATTTTAGAGTTTGCACTCAACCTTTAAGTGGATTGATTAATGAAATGTCACTCGGTCAAGTGGGACCTAAATAGGCATGAACTCAAGTACTCCGGTGTAGCTAGAGGTGACACACAACTCAAGCGGGAAGATGGCTCGATCTAGGGGTACAACGGGTACAACCAGCCCAGCGAACCACAATGTGCGTACGGCCACGGGGACTTATGGAGGCCCTCGACAGGTGGCCTTGGTCAGCCCACAAGTGCTCGCAGATGAGGGGACCGACTCAACTAAGGAGGATAACCTAATCAGTACGGATCGGAAGTGTATGCACAGGCCTAGGTGCCCAAAAGTGTATGCAATCCCTAACCTATGCTAGTAAACAGTGATAGGCAAGCCTCGGCTATAGTCACGACGACTAGATCTACCGCGACCTTGTCGCGCCCGGGAAGCAGGCCGCGACAACAACAGAAGGCAAAGACCCGCAGTCACAAGCAAACAGACTAACCTAAAAAAAACAATACACTGATGGAGTCAACTGAACAACACATCCAGGCTAACTAAACACACAGGAACCGAGGCATGGGTTAAAACAGTAACAAGCAATGTGTACCTGTCGTTGCGACCTCTGCCTCCGACGCGACACGGTCGCAACCTCTCGATCCGCCGTGACAGGACCCGAAATCAAACAGTCAAAACAAACGGAAAATCCGGACCCTAGCAGGATTCTAACAAGCAAAAACACGAACGTACATGGCAGATCAACATGGAGAAGACATGAATGAATCCTCTGAACAGAAACAGGGTGAACAGCAGAGGAGAAACACGTACCTCATGTCGTGTTTGCTATCCGGGACGCGACCCTGTCACGGTGACGCGATACATCGCGTCCCCGACAGAGAACAGAAACGGAAAAACAACACAAAATACACTTAACAGGGTTCTAGAAAAGCATTTAAACAACACAACATGGCAGGAAAATAGGCAAAACTCACGAAGCTAGCACTGAAGGTCCCATCGTGATCGTAAAAAGGTGTAATCACGGGGTTGTGCACCCCTCAAAACACATTTTAAAATTAACTAAAGGGGCATGGAAACATGGAAGGATATGGAAATATGGATGTGATCGCCACCTAACACGTTGCCATGGATAAGAAGTGAACTAGGCTAACAGTGCTAGGAAAAGAAGAGAGAACGAGGCACTGACCTTTGTCGCGACGGGGTAGCCCGTCGCGATGAGGCTGATTTCGTGATGCCCCACCAGGGCGCATTAACATTGTCGCGACGCCCTCCTAGGCCGCATTCTCTGCAGTGCGGGAGAAAGTTGGTATGGACCTTCTTCCTGTCCTCCGGCCGGCCAGAGAACAAGAGCTCCTCGTTAGATGTTGCTTGGGTGCCTGCCGAAACAAAGAAAATAACAAATAAAACCCTGTTAGAACATATTAAGTATAGTATCTATACAAAAATGAAAGGAAAGGTGAGAGCATGGAGGGAACGAACCTGGGGGTGGTTTTTAAACCCTTGGGTGGTAGGAAAATGTGGGAAGGAAAGTAAAAATGTGTTCCCATCTAAGAAAGCAAATAATCATGCATGAAAGGAGGAATGAGGAAGGAAGGGAAGAAAGAGCCCCAATAGGGGCGATTCCCTGGCGTTGTAGGGCATCCTTGGATGTTGTAGAAGCTCATGAAGATGTAGGGGTCGCCTCCCTCATGCACCAAGCTCCAAGGATGAGGAGAGGTCCATGGCTTGATGAAGAATATAGGTAGACATGAGAGTGAAAGGGAGAGCTGCGGGCTAAGTCCAGATCAAGGAAAATTTCGGCAGCACTTCGTGATCAAAATGGGGCTCTCCTCTCTTCTAAAGGAGAGGCCTTGCTTATATAGGATAGGAGAGAGAATATCCCGCCCTTAAGTGATAAACACCAAAATGAGAGGATAAATCTGAAGGAAATTCACATGGGAGAGTCCTAGCCAAGCCCTAAGGTGTCCCATAAGCTCACACCGCGCTCAGGTGGGTTGGAAGGTTGCATGGGATGATGATAAGGCCATGAGAGGATAAAGAGGAGGTGGTTTTTGAGGCTTGCGTACGCGGCTGTTGTCGCGACAGGTCGTAGGGCCGCGGCAGAATGAACGCGACGGCTAGAAGGGGCGCGACAGAGAAGCCACATGCATGGATATGCATGGTCTGCCGCGGCGGCCATAAGGGGCGCGACAAGGCTAACGCGGCGCCTCGACCCGTCACATTAAGAAAAATGATTATTCTCAAATTATTAGACAATCATATAAGAGAATAATGGGCATTTAAGACACATGGACTCTTTTAAAAGGATAATGGACGGGATATCATGAAAATTGGGCTTTTAATGGGCTCAAAGCAAAGCTAATGGTGGGCTCAAGGTGAGTGACCAACTTGGGGCTCAATAAGATAACAAGAAATGTGGTTCAACTTGTAAGCCAGAATCGGGTGTCTACACCTTACAGCTCTTTTCATGTGTTAGCCATTTGTGTGACTTGCAGAGGCATTTGTGGCAGACTTGTACCACCAGCAGTAGAGTTAGTTGTGTCTGTGTGAGCTTATGCTCCCTCGGAGTATGCCCCAGGTAGTTGTACTCTTTTATTGGACATGTAATAATGTATTGGGACAGTTGTACATTGTTGTATGTAGGTATGAGCACATGTACTTTCTTGTGTCTTATACTGTTGTTGTTGTCTTTTATATTCCTACTGGACATTTGTGCACGTTATCCCTTGCGAGACTTTGGTCCGATTGTGGGAGGCGGACTTGGATATGGAGCCTTATTGGGTATAAATATCCAGGGCCGTTACATTTCTCCAATCAAGTACAAGTGGATGTATAAGATCAAGACCATGTATGATGGTAGCATTGAACGTCATAAGGCTCTACTTATGACACAAAGTTTCACATAGGAGTACAACATTGATTACGAGGAGACGTTTGCTCCAGTGGCCAAACGCCATTGTTCATACTCTCATCTTAATTGTGGTTGTTCATCAGTGGCCTCTTTTTCAACTTTACATGAAGAATATCTTTCTTCATGGTGACCTCTTTGAGAAAGTCTACATGCAACCTCCTCCTAGTCTTCCTACACCACTATATATGAGCCACCTTTGAAAGGCCCTACATGGGCTCAAACAAGTTCCTTGAGCATAGTTTGGGTAGTTCCATCAGATTGTTCTTGATACTAATTTTCATAAAGGTGCAAATAATTGTGCTCTCTTTGTCCACGAATCTCCTCTTGGTCAAGCTATTCTGCCTTCTATGTTGACGACATGCTCATTACTGGAGATGATGCTATTGCTATTTCCTCATGTTAAGCATTGCTTCCATCAGTAGTTTAAGATGACAGATCTCGGGCCTTTGCAATGCTTTCTTGGCCTTGAGGTGTCATATTCCTCTCATAGTTATTTATTATCTCAATAGAGGTATACAACGACATACACCACTGATACTCCTACGAAGCTCCATGTTAAGCTTCATCTATTCGATGGTATTCCCTTAGAGGATCCTACAGGCTAAGGACAACTTATTGAAGCTCTAGTGTAATTGATTAGTTCTCGCCCTGACATTGCTCATGATGTGCATATGTTGAGTTCGTTTTTCAATGCATCAACTTTAGTCCACTTTGTTTCTTTTTTACATGTTCTTCAGTATCTACGTGGCAGCATTTGTCTCTCCTATTTATGTCATCCATCAGCACGTTGGAACTTTGTGAATATTCAAACCTAATTAGGCTAGTGATATATTGATCATCGTTCTATCACTGACTTCTACATTTTTCTCGACTGGTCTCTAATCTCTTGGTAGAGCAAGAAGTAAGTCATTGTCTTTCACTCTAGCACTGAAGCTGGGTATCATGTCATGGCCTACACTTCTCTTGAGATCATTTGGCTTCGATAATTTCCTCGTGATTCTGGGGTCGATTCTTCAGCTCCCACACTACTTTATTGTGACAACTAGAGTGGTATTCAGATTGCTGAAAATCTTGCCCTCCATGATCAGATAAAGTATATTGAGATTGATTGTCATTTTGTCTATCACCATTATCTCTCTAGAACTTTGTCACTTCCCAACATTTCCTCTACTGAGTAGTTTGTTGATCTTTTTATGAAATGACTCCGCACTTCATAGAACTTGTTGGCAAACTCTCATTGTATGATGTCCTATGAGTTTGAGGGAGAGTGTTAAGAGATAGATCCCCATAACCTCTAAAGATTGGCCCCTTTGTATAGCCTTCATCCTTTTCATCCTTCTATATTATATACATGCTAGGATTAGAAAGTTAGGCCGCTAACTTTTGCTCTCTTTCGGGGCCATTGTACTCTGATATATATATATACTCCAATTCTTTTGCGCACTCTCTCTCTCTCTCTCTCTCTCTCTCTCTCTCTCTCTCTCTCTCTCTCTCTCTATAACAATTCAAATCACCTCTTAACATATGACTTACACAGAATTTAGCACCTTTTCACTTTCTTAATTAACGTAAGCTCCAATATCCTCATAATTATATCACCACAAAGACCTTTTCACTTGTGCATAAACTTTGGGGGCTGTCATGAACCTAAAAGAAGTTGTTAGCAATTATAATTTCAGTTTCCATGGATTATTACAATTAAGTTGTGCGGCAATGTTAGTTGAAATGGCAGTTACACTTTTGTTTTGCTTGATCCAAACCCGAAATGAGAATATCCAGACCCGTATTGACCCGCCAAAGTTGTTTGGCGTAAAAGGGTTGGAATATGGTTCTTGTGTTTGACAGGCTTCAAATGAGCCTGCTTCCTTTCTTATATGGACTCTAATACAGTTGACAGAGGAGTTTGATTTTACGCCAAAAATTAGATCATAATTTTATGTATGTAATCTTTTACAGTTAGCTTTCAATTTTTGTACCTTATCTATTTAGGCCTAAACCCAATAAATTTGATTACTTTTCTTAGAAGCAAGTCTTTTTGGTTTTGGAATCGAAGACTAAAAACTAACTGTAGAAGTCACCACAAGGATCATTTATTTCTAAGAAAAAATAGTTTCTTGAATTCGAAGTTAAAAGTTAAATGCAAGAGTTAAAAACTAAACTTAAAAGATTATAGGGACTAAAAAATTAGAAAACATTTATCAAATACAAATTAGCCAACAGATTAGCAAACTCTTATTGGATAAATTAATAGCGCTCTTGGACTCAGATTTCCATTGGAACCAAAACATCATTCCGGGCTAATGGGCCCATGCCTTTATGCCACTCCTGCTCTTTTGAGATGTATATGATCCAACAACCTCCTAATACTGCAACAGAACCTCTCTTGTGTTCATGGTTCACGTATATATTTTACTGCATGTCCATTCTCAAATAAACCTAACTTCTCGACCCCAACATGAGATAACATGCAATTCTAATCTACAGCGTATAGCACAGTTCAGCATGATCACCTATCTTGTAATAAATTAAGAAAAATAAGAGTCAAAAGCCATGGATGCTCTGCCTGTCATCCATTTTTTTAATATGAAAAATGGTGCATGAGGGTGAAATCCTACACCTCTTGTATGATGAGAAAATGAAAAGTAATGCATAATTAGCGTTTTATAAATTACCCGATAACAATATGGTGACAACACGTCTGGTTAAAAGGTCTACTTCCATTAATAATTGATTATTATGTTATAATTAATGCCCCTCTTCCTTCACCATTTCAATCTTCTTTAATATAAATATGAAGTATACTAGTTCAAGGAACCTCTAGTCTGTACTCCTACATACTGATGTGTTTCTTTTACATAGATTAGTCATTTGTAAACAAGAAGTTGCAGCCCATTCCACAAATGAAACAGGCTATTATTCTAATACCTAATGCATTATATGTGATGAATTATGACTAGCCACTTCACAAATCCTTAAGTTAATGGGTAATATTTGAGAAAGACTTTGTGCACTTTGAGAAAGTGCAAAAATCCTAGTCATCATGCACTTCTCCCTTCCCATTGGTGGAGAAGAGAAGAGAGATCTAGTCATCATGATGATTTCCACCAATGAGAAGGGAGAAGTACATGATGACTAGGACTTTTGCACTTTCTCAAAGTGCACAAAGTTTTTCTCGTAATATTTTCTCCTTGATCTTATTTGGTTTGTTCAATTCTCATGTGTTTGGTTCACAATGAGATGGCAAGAGATAGGGATAAGATATTTCTCTGTACTCCCTCTACTTTAAAAAAAAATAGTGAAATTTGTCTTGTCTTTGGGTGTTGTCATCCTTATGCGGTGGGTCCAATCTCATAAAAGTTGAATAAGCAAAATAGAATCTATGTACGTTGATACGCAACAAGTATTACTTTTTTTTATTTTATATGCAGATCAAATTTAAGAGGCAAACAAAAAAAATCCCTCACAAAGAGGCAAAAAATCCTTGTACATCTCTTGAATGGGAGTTTTTCCCCCTTCAAATCCTCTTATATCATATAAACTATTTTATATGTAACTTTCCTATATAGATGACTTCCTATCGCTTCCCTGAAAGCCCCAAACCTCCTCTCATTGGCTGAGAATCACAATCAAACTTCTCAAAAAGCTACTGTACTTTCCAACGTTCAAGTCTTGTCCAACAGAAGAAAGCCCCTCATATTAGCCTATGTGGCCCCAAATGGATGTCTAGAAACATTAGACCATTCTACCCGTTCATGAGAGGTCACCCAACTTGCTATAATCTCAAAATTATTTGTCCTTTTATATTCTTCTTCTTCCAAAGTTTCATATTACAAAGGAAAATTTATTAGCATGGCTAGGTATTCATTAAAAAGTTCAAAAACCCACTAACAGACTTGGGTGGCATTTGATAACACTTAATGCTTAAATCTAAAATTTTATTTTCTATTTATTCTCTAAATCTGATATTTAAAAAAAATTGATATATATAAGATATTCATAAAAAGGTGTTTGATAACCAACTTAAATAACATATGAATTGTGACACAAGTGGTTAAAATGTTATACTTTTATTGGGTAGGTCTTGGATTCAAAACTCAAAATCATTAAAAATATATTTTGTAGAAGCAAGTCATCAGAACCGGAATCTAGTCACCGCCAGCATCTAGTACCTATTGTTGGATTCTGGTGACTATCGTCGACCAGAGGCCAAAGTCGGCGATATGAATTCCGACGATAATTGTCAATGGTCACCGATCCGATGACAATCACTGTCGATGGTCATCACTGACTGTAGGGTGAGAAAGTTGACGGTTTGAAAAAAAAAAGTGATTTCCCTTAACTTAAAAATTAAGTAATTTTTTATATTTAAGTGATTAAATTAGATATTATATTTTATTAAACAATTTAAAATCTTAAAAAATAATTAATTTAGATTCAAATGCTCATTAAGAGTTATTAAACAGATCGTTAGTCTACAATGAGTTAGCTCTTCAATAAGACAACTTAATGTCTTTGTATAGGAGATATGGCTATAACAATGTGTCCTCATTAGATTGTATTATTAGTAAGACATGGAGCAGCAGATAAATTTGATTAGGATTTTTACATATTAGCCTCCATAAATACCATTAATTTGGGATTAGTCTCTCAAATTCGACTATTGTCGTACAGGCCCTTTAAAACATCTAACTCTTGCAGAAAAAATCTATTTGATTCGATGTAGCATCCCAAAAATTTAGTAATTGAAAAATGAGAAATAAATTGAAATAACATTTTCATATTATCAAAAAGATAAAAACATATGCATCGTGATTGTATGTGTCGAAAGTGCTCATTTAATAAAATGAGATCAATGACTAGACATTACATAAGAGAAGTCAACCATCAAATAGTATTGTGGGCCAAACATACATTCTTAGCCCAAAGAACAAAAGTCAAATAGTAATAAATCCCCAAAATTCGTAACTCCAATTGGGCATAAATTAGAAAGGGCAGTTAGGAGAAAATCTAAGACAAATAGACTTTCAGATTAACCCAAATTCATGCCCAACCATAATATGGAGTTTCCTAATGGTTCTCCACTCAAATTGGGATGAGAATCTAAACATTAAGGAAGGGTTTAACCAAAACTCGGAGCTCTCCTTTCCTAGACACATTAGGACTCCTAAACAACCCTAGATATATAAATACTCATCATAAACCCCTTGGGGATGAGTTACCAACTTGCTAGGGTCGTGAGGAAGATAGATAGAGCACCAGAGGAGGTGGAGATTAATGATCAGTCCATCCCTATGTAATTTATTTATTATATATATTTTTTTGGTGATTAACAAAACCTTAACAAAGTTTTTCTAACAATCCTTTATAAAGTTCCTCCACAGGAAATTTAGTCAAGCAAAATCTGTAAGTAATTCTCATACACTGTTATTTAAAGTTTAAAACATGTATTCATTCTAAGTACACATCCATTTCCTTGATAGAACATCGGTTTCTTAAGAAAAATAACGATTTCGTCTCACATCAGTTTCATAAGTGAAACAACGATTTCCGTCTCACATCGATTTCATAAGTCACTTAAACAACGATTTGCTAAGTTACACAACGATTTGATCGTTGTAATGATTCGGTAAGTGAAACAACGATTTGGTCGTTGTAACGATTCGATAAGTGAAACAACGATTTGGTCGTTGTAACGATTCGATAAGTGAAACAACGATTTGGTCGCTGTAACGATTCGATAAGTGAAACAACGATTTGATCGTTGTAACGATTCGATAAGTGAAACAACGATTTGGACGCTGTAACGATTCGATAAGTGAAACAATGATTTCATCGCTGTAACGATTTGATAAGTGAAACAACGATTTGGTCGCTGTAATGATTCGATAAGTGAAACAACGATTTGTTCACTGTAACGATTCGTAAGTTAAACAACGATTTGATCGCTATAACGATTCGTTACCACTTCAACATCGATTTGCTCAAACAACGATTTACTCTTACTTGAACAACGATTTATCTTAGTCAAATAACAGTTTGCTTGGACAACGATTTCATTATTCACATCAACATAAGGTTTCATTTATATATATGGATTATAATTTTGAAATCGATTTCTCATATACAACAAAACTCTTCACAACGATTTTGGTTTGAATGAATTATCATGCATTTCATTATTATTATCTTCTCAGATATTCCTGATAGTGACCATACTATTCAAACATATTTTCAAAACTCTGTGGAGTTTAAGTCTTACTGCGCATACTAAGATTTTGATCATTTCACACGAAATCCTCTTGCTTATTTGATGTATCGCATAGAGTCTTGATTTGTGTGATGACAGGATATCCTTTCTAGTTTAAGCATATCATTATATTGTACGCTACCAGGGTTGACTGACAACGTAGATAAAAAGGAGTTGTCAAGGTATCTGTGTTTAATGCATGCAGGGCTTTTGTAGTAAAGCACGTCAAAGATGGATCTGTCAACCTATCGAAAGGATAAAAGATTCAGAAAACATTTCCTAAGGATGCAAGGACCAATCCAAGCGCTTATAGCTGCAGGCTCATCTCCACATGCCTATAGTCTCTCTAACGAGCATGAAGCTGTGAGACAACAGGCATCTGAACGGCTACTTTAACAGTCAAAATAATTTACAGAAGATAAAAAGAAGACTGATGACTCCATGAACAGACACAAGTGTTATACACTGAGGAACATACATAGAATCCATCAAGCACTTGTGTGCATCAAGAAGAAGAGCTTATTCCTTTCAGCGCACCAACCTTTAGCTCTCAGCTCTCTGAGCTTCATTTGCTTAGTCTTTGGAGAGCTAGTGTAGTTCTGAGAGTTTTTCGCGTTGCAAATCTTTGTCTCTCAGATTCAGCCTCAGATCAAGCAATCTCTTATAAGCTTGGTCTAGGGGCAATTCGACTTTTACTCACATTCTCTGTGTGTGTTCCTCTTCTGTTGTGAAGAGAAGACCTGTAGGAAACAGGTTGTAGCACCCCGGAAATTTTAAATACATAAAAATTTGAATAAATGAAAATAAATAATTTCCATAATACAATAGTATTTAAAACATACGTATCAATAACATATATGCTAAAACACATTGGAAAATTCTGTAAAAATTATACATCAACCCTAAACATTATGATAAATGTTCCACAAAGAAAATTGTGCCAAGAAAAATCAGATTAACCAAGTTTAAAGTGTTTCGCGACTTATTATCGTAATTCATGAATAAGTCGACAAATCATTATCACACGTACTCGGATGAGTCAGAAAATTAAATAAAAATCATATATGGACTTCAAATAATATCCTCTAATGACCCATCAAGAAATTTGGGTCAATAAAAATCATTTGGACTAGGTTTAAGAGTTATTGTGACTAATTATCCAAATTAGGAAACAAGTCGGAAAACCGTTAACACGGAAATACGACGCAATCAAAAATTTAATAAAAGTGTTGGAAAGACTCCCAACATTATATATTAATGACCCAATATCTTAATTGGGCCAATGGACCACATATGACCCAAAAATCAAATGAAGCTAGAAAATGCAGGGGAAATTCGTAACTCTAAATAAGCTGAAATTAGAAAGAAGCAAATTAAGTTAAATTGGGATGCAATCATGCATTCATGGCAACCCAAATTCGTGTCTATCTATGGTGGGAGGTTTCCTAAAGCCTCACACACTCTAAGGGAGGAAGGAATCCTCAAAGATAGGAAACTGCCCTGTCAAAACCGCAGCTTAGCTTTCCTAGTTATAATAGGACTCCTAAAACCCCATGGTTGCTTAAATACCCTTCACCAAACCCTAGGAACGAGTTTTAGAACTTGCTGGGGTCGTGTGGAGAAGTTCTTGGTGGCTGGGGAGCAGGAAATCATCCACACCAAGTCGTTCTTCTTCCCCTGTTTCATCTGCTACGACCTGCACAAACCAACATCTTGAAGTCGACCAAAGGTGAGTCAAACCTAAACCAAACTTTGCAAGGCTTATACCCCTGGAAATAGGGTCAAGGCTACGTTCTAACCCAAGTGGAATTCTCAAATTCCATGCAGTATACACGGAGCAGTAAGCATTTTCCTCCGAGTGGTCTGAACTCGGGTTTTCGGGAAAAATGAGACCTCTTCAACCCATAAGGTAGGTTTTCTCGAGACAAACCTTAACATATCCTATACCAATGTGTAGAGCATCAAGTTAACATTCGTTTACCACTGGTTTCATCGAATTCTAATGAGTTTATTTTGAGTTATAAGTGTTTTCCCAAAGTCGTGCACTGTTAGGGTTTTTCCCGTTCTTCTTATTGCGCACATGATTCAAGACCGAATTTGACTAAACTTTCTTCATGAAAGTTCTTCTACCTGAAGTCACGATCATATTTTATGTTGGACGTTTTGTCCAAAAGTCTTTGGTTAGAGAGGTATAGGCGTGAGATAGGAGTCATTGCATGAAACTACGATTTCGGGCTACACTTGACTTCTGTTCATCATATGTTTTCTCAAGATTTGAGACCTAATTAGATCAAACCCTCAACATCAAAGTTCTTCCCCTAGTTGTCCTCTTCATCTTTTGTGTTGAACGTTTTCTCTAAATGTCATTTGTTAGAGAGTTATAAGAGTTGGAAGTGATTCAGATTCACCGCATGAGATGTGTCATCGGGTTCCACATGACCATGTGTTTTGTTCTGGAAGGGCCACTAGTGTCGACACCACTTGAAGTAGTGTCGACACCCTGTCCCAAAACAGCCCAGAAAGTGTTCTGGGAAGCCCTCTAGTGTCGACACTACCCCATCTAGTGTCGACACACTGTCCCAGTTTGACCCAGAAAGTTCTGGGAGGCTGATCTAGTGTCGACACCACCTGTGCTAGTGTCGACACCCTGTCCCAGCTTGGCCAGAAGGTGTTCTGGGAGCTGTCTCTAGTGTCGACACTACCTGGACTAGTGTCGACACTACTTGACCTTTTTACCTTGTATTTGAAGTACTGTGTCGACACTACATGATCTAGTGTCGACACTACTTGACCAGTTTTTCATGTTTTTGCTTTGTGTTTGAAGCATGGTGTCGACACCAGCATGGGTTGTGTCGACACTACCTTTACAAGATATTGCATATTTTGGGTCTGTTCATTACATAATGTTTATTTAATGGCTTAAAAGTGTTTAACTCATTGAAAAATCCTTAATTACATGAGTATTATTCTAAATGCTTTCTTAATGATATGATCATACATGAGACTCGTGATTTACTCTTGTTACCATTCTAGCTTGCTTAAAATGATAACTTTTATCCTAAAATCTTGTGAACCCATATGTAGTTAATGCATTGTCATTGCATGCCATCATGTTGTGTTTTTTTTTCGAGAGTTTGAGACCGACGGATTGTGAATTGACACGCGTGCATCACTACACACTTATACATCTAGGGCGTGCACTTCCTTTCTCTTCTTGTTCTCGTGAGCGTGATTTACCATCTACACTAAAGCCATTAATGTAAAGTTTGAACTAAATCATAAATCGTACCGTTATGTCGCCGAATTTGTCTCTTGACCACTATTCTCATGAAATCATGTTCTGTTACTTGTTTTCCATCATCATCATGAACATGACATTACACATGCCTACATTTTGAAACTCTCATTAGCCATTATTTATGACTGTGGGTATCTACATTTAAAATTTTACATGAGATGGCTGACAGGGCACGGAGTGTGTCCAAGGGCTCCAGTCTAGCCCTAATGACGGCGAGTCATAAATATACTGTTAGCCATGGGGTATAATGATTACTGGCGTTGCATCTGCGCTGGGAGTACTTTCTTGCTTGTTGAATGTTTGATACATAACCACATACACGTGTCCTGGTGTACATTCTTGATGGATCTTTTCTCGGTGTATATTGGTGTCTACGTGCCTGATTAGTGTTACTTGAACGTGCTTGTGCAATCTTGCTTGCTTGCTTGCGTGATATGGCCATCCTGCATTTATTGCAACTAGTGATATCTTGTTTTCTTGAAAACTATTGACATCAAGTGAAATCTTGCGTGCTTGTGCAAAGTGTTCTATTGCTAGTTCTTTCTTGGCATCTTGTTCAAAAATCTTATTCTATCTTGTTCACTCTATCCAGCTTATTTTATATATCACGTTTTAATGAGTTTTGTCCGTACTTGCATATCATTCATCGTACTTGCCTAGTTCTAAAATGTTAATCACTTATATCATTGCCCGCACATCGAGATATAAATCCTACTGGGCTAGTTTGCTCATCCCCTACCTTTTCCCAATCTAGGTGACTATGAAGTTCAAGAGGAAGAGCAAGTCGAGGATGGGAATGCATCCGAGTGATGAGCGTCACAACTATGAGTCTAGTTATAGTAGTTTATTTTGAGAGTTAGAACATGTAGTAGGAAGTGAGGGGTAAATGTACTTTCCTTTTTATTGAGTCAGTATTGTACTAGTTTCCAATTTTTATAAGTTGAGTTGAAATTGAATACAGTTTTTATTGAGTTCATCAGTTGGGCCCTATTATGATGTTGTGTTGATACACATTTAGTGCGTGCTAGCTAGAGGCTTATTTGCCGACTGTCCATGTCTCGGGATATCGACTCGAATTATTCGAACTAATATCCACTGCGTAATTCTCGAGACATGACAATTTAGTGGTATCAGAGCCTAGGAATACCAAATAGGATATGTCTCAGGAATTAGGAGATACCTATGGAACCTAGGTCATGGAAATTAAATACAGTACCTGGTGAGAATGGGTAGAGACTGGGAATAGGTTAGAAAGAATTAAACACTCCTACCCATTGACTCTTATAATGTATCTAGATACATTAATTGGTTTCCATCCTTTTCTCAGGAACCTCATAACTCTCTCACACAACTGCAATGGCTCGCAACCAGTGGCAAGCTATGCAAGACACTGTGGCTGTGCTTACGCAGGCCCTGCAAAATGTAGTTCAGGCTGGAAATCAGGCTGCAGCTGCAAGGAATGGAGCCGGTGATCTGCACCAAAATTTTAGGAGTTTAAACCCTCCTCGTTTCTCTGGATCCCCTGACCCAGATGAAGCAGAAAATTGGCAAGAGGAAATCGAAAGGATTTTCCAAGTAATGCAATGCAACAATAGGGAGAAAGTGGTACTGGCCACTTTTCAATTTACCAAGGATGCTCGAGCATGGTGGAAGGCCACCTCGGCCCACCTGCCAAACGTAGCTGAACTGGAGTGGGCCGGATTCCTGGAGATATTCCGAGGAAAGTATTTCTCTGAGAGAGTCAAGGAGAAGAAGGCAGCAGAGTTTGCCGCACTAAAACAGAAAGGGATGTCTGTGGCTGAGTATGAGGCTCAGTTCGCACGACTTGCTGTGTATGCCCCACATTTGGTAGGAACGGAAAGATTAAAGGCTAACCATTTCATGGACGGGCTCAGGCCCATGTTCATTGAAAGGCTCGAACCACACAATATTCAAACTTACACTGAGATGGTCCAAAGAGCTCAGCTGGTAGAAGACACTATGGCTAAGGTGGAAGGCATGAGGGGGAAGGACATCTCAAAGCCGACCTTTATAAAAAGAGGATTAGTTGATACAACTGGAACTTTCCCCAATAACAACAATAACAACAACAAAAGGCCGACCACTGGGAAGGACTATGGCATGGAGAAAAAGATCAAAGAAGAAGAAGCAATGACGGTGGAGTATTGTAAATTTTGCAACAAGCCTGGGCACCATGCGGACAAGTGTTGGAAGAAGGCCGGGGCTTGCTTGCGATGTGGGAGTCACGAACATCGAATATCGAACTGTCCCATGCTAAAAGACCAAGCTGGAAGGAACCAAGAAGTGGTAAAGAGTCAGGGACGGGTGAATGCAATGATGCAAGTGGAGCTTCCGGAAGGAGGTATGATTGTTAAACGCCTAGACTGATCTTATGATGTTTTTCTTATTAGTACATTTCTAAGTGGGGGTGATCACTAAGGAGAGATTAGGAATAATCTAGTAATTATACCATAGTTCATCCAGAGGATTAAGATGGAGTTATGTCAACTGTGAAAGAAAACAGGAGTGGAAGGAACCAAATCAATAATACGGTGGCCATAGGTGTAGATGTTGGACTAGCATCCATGATGCTGAAACAAGTTGGAAGAATTAAATCTGAAACGACCTCAAGGATCATAACCATCCAAAAGCCAACTAATGACTTATGAATTTGGGGACCAAATTCTCTTAAGTGGGGTAGGGTGTAGCACCCCGAAAATTTTAAATACATAAAAATTTGAATAAATAGAAATAAATAATTTCCATAATACAAGAGTATTTAAAACATACGTATCAATAACGTATATGCTAAAACACATTGGAAAATTCTGTAAAAATTATACATCAACCCTAAACATTATTTCTAAATGTTCCACAAAAAAATTTGTGCCAAGAAAAATCAGATTAACCAAGTTTAAAGTGTTTCGCGACTTATTATCGTAATTCATGAATAAGTCGACAAATCATTATCACACGTACTCGGATGAGTCAGAAAATTAAATAAAAATCATATATAGACTTCAAATAATATCCTCTAATGACCCATCAAGAAATTTGGGTCAATAAAAATCATTTGGACTAGGTTTAAGAGTTATTGTGACTAATTATCCAAATTAGGAAACAAGTCGGAAAACCGTTAACACGGAAATACGACGCAATCAAAAATTTAATAAAAGAGTTGGAAAGACTCCCAACATTATATATTAATGACCCAATATCTTAATTGGGCCAATGGACCACATATGACCCAAAAATCAAATGAAGTTAGAAAATGCAGGGGAAATTCGTAACTCTAAATAAGCTGAAATTAGAAAGAAGCAAATTAAGTTAAATTGGGATGCAATCATGCATTCATGGCAACCCAAATTCGTGTCTATCTATGGTGGGAGGTTTCCTAAAGCCTCACACACTCTAAGGGAGGAAGGAATCCTCAAAAGATAGGAAACTGCCCTGTCAAAACTGCAGCTTAGCTTTCCTAGTTATAATAGGACTCCTAAAACCCCATGGTTGCTTAAATACCCTTCACCAAACCCTAGGAACGAGTTTTAGAACTTGCTGGGGTCGTGTGGAGAAGTTCTTGGTGGCTGGGGAGCAGGAAATCATCCACACCAAGTCGTTCTTCTTCCCCTGTTTCGTCTGCTGCGACCTGCACAGACCATCATCTTGAAGTCGACCAAAGGTGAGTCAAACCTAAACCAAACTTTGCAAGTATTATACCCCTGGAAAGAGGGTCAAGGCTACGTTCTAACTCAAGTGGAATTCTCAAATTCCATGCAGTATACACGGAGCAGTAAGCGTTTTCCTCCGAGTGGTCTGAACTCGGGTTTTCGGGAAAAATGAGACCTCTTCAACCCATAAGGTAGGTTTTATCAGGCCAAACATTAACATATCCTATACCAATGTGTAGAGCATCAAGTTAACATTCGTTTCCCACTGGTTTCATCGAATTCTAATGAGTTTATTTTGAGTTATAAGTGTTTTCCCAAAGTCGTGCACTGTTAAGGTTTTTCCCGTTCTTCTTATTGTGCACATGATTCAAGACCGAATTTGACTAAACGTTCTTCATGAAAGTTCTTATACCTGAAGTCACGATCATCTTTTATTTTGGACGTTTTGTCCAAAAGGCTTTGGTTAGAGAGGTATAGGCGTGAGAAGGGAGTCATTGCATGAAACTGCGATTTCGGGCTACACTTGACTTTCTATTCATCATATGTTTTCTCAAGATTTGAGACCTAATTAGATCAAACCCTCAACATCAAAGTTCTTCCCCTAGTTGTCCGCTTCATCTTTTGTGTTGAACGTTTTCTCTAAATGTCATTTGTTAGAGAGTTATAAGAGTTGGAAGTGATTCAGATTCACCGCATGAGATGTGTCATCGGGTTCCACATGACCATGTGTTTTGTTCTGGAAGGGCCACTAGTGTCGACACCACTTGAAGTAGTGTCGACACCCTGTCCCAAAACAGCCCAGAAGGTGTTCTGGGAAGCCCTCTAGTGTCGACACTACCCCATCTAGTGTCGACACACTGTCCCAATTTGACCCAGAATGTTCTGGGAGGCTGATCTAGTGTCGACACCACCTGTGCTAGTGTCGACACCCTATCCCAGCTTGGCCAGAAGGTGTTCTGGGAGCTGTCTCTAGTGTCGACACTACCTGGACTAGTGTCGACACTACTTGACCTTTTTACCTTGTATTTGAAGCACTGTGTCGACACTACATGATCTAGTGTCGACACTACTTGACCAGTTTTTCATGTTTTTGCTTTGTGTTTGAAGCATGGTGTCGACACCAGCATGGGTTGTGTCGACACTACCTTTACAAGATATTGCATATTTTGGGTCTGTTCATTACATAATGTTTATTTAATGGCTTAAAAGTGTTTAACCCATTGAAAAATCCTCAATTACATGAATATTATTCTAAATGCTTTCTTAATGATATGATCATACATGAGACTCGTGATTTACTCTTGTTACCATTCTATCTTGCTTAAAATGATAAATTTTATCCTAAAATCTTGTGAACCCATATGTAGTTAAATGCATTATCATTGCATGCCATCATGTTGTGTTTTTTTTTCGAGAGTTTGAGACCGACGGATTGTGAATTGACACGCGTGCATCACTACACACTAATACATCTAGGGCGTGCACTTCCTTTCTCTTCTTGTTCTCGTGAGCGTGATTTACCATCTACACTAAAGCCATTAATGTAAAGTTTGAACTAAATCATAAATCGTACCGTTATGTCGCCGAATTTGTCTCTTGACCACTGTTCTCATGAAATCATGTTCTGTTACTTGTTTTCCATCATCATCATGAACATGACATTACACATGCCTACATTTTGAAACTCTCATTGGCCATTATTTATGACTGTGGGTATCTACATTTAAAATTTTACATGAGGTGGCTGACAGGGCACGGAGTGTGTCCAAGGGCTCCAGTCTAGCCCTAATGACGGCGAGTCATAAATATACTGTTAGCTATGGGGTATAATGATTACTGGCGTTGCATCTGTGCTGGGAGTACTTTCTTGCTTGTTGAATGTTTGATACATAACCACATACATGTGTCCTAGTGTACATTCTTGATGGATCTTTTCTCGGTGTATATTGGTGTCTACGTGCCTGATTAGTGTTACTTGAACGTGCTTGTGCAATCTTGCTTGCTTGCTTGCGTGATATGGCCATCCTGCATTTATTGCAACTAGTGATATCTTGTTTTCTTGAAAACTATTGACATCAAGTGAAATCTTACGTGCTTGTGCAAAGTGTTCTATTGCTAGTTCTTTCTTGGCATCTTGTTCAAAAATCTTATTCTATCTTGTTCACTCTATCCAGCGTGTTTTATATATCACGTTTTAATGAGTTTTGTCCGTACTTGCATATCATTCATCGTACTTGCCTAGTTCTAAAATGTTAATCACTTATATCATTGCCCGCACATCGAGATATAAATCCTACTGGGCTAGTTTGCTCATCCCCTACCTTTTCCCAATCTAGGTGACTATGAAGTTCAAGAGGAAGGGCAAGTCGAGGATGGGAATGCATCCGAGTGACGAGCGTCACAACTATGAGTCTAGTTATAGTAGTTTATATTGAGAGTTAGAACATGTAGTAGGAAGTGAGGGGTAAATGTACTTTCCTTTTTATTGAGTCAGTATTGTACTAGTTTCCAATTTTTATAAGTTGAGTTGAAATTGAATACAGTTTTTATTGAGTTCATCAGTTGGGCCCTATTATGATGTTGTGTTGATACACATTTAGTGCGTGCTAGCTAGAGGCTTATTTGCCGACTGTCCATGTCTCGGGATATCGACTCGAATTATTCGAACTAATATCCGCTGCGTAATTCTCGGGACGTGACAGTTTAGTGGTATCAGAGCCTAGGAATACCAAATAGGATATGTCTCAGGAATTAGGAGATACCTATGGAACCTAGGTCATGGAAATTAAATACAGTACCTGGTGAGAATGGGTAGAGACTGGGAATAGGTTAGAAAGAATTAAACACTCCTACCCATTGACTCTTATAATGTATCTAGAGACATTAATTGGTTTCCATCCTTTTCTCAGGAACCTCATAACTCTCTCACACAACTGCAATGGCTCGCAACCAGTGGCAAGCTATGCAAGACACTGTGGTTGGACTTACGCAGGCCCTGCAAAATGTAGTTCAGGCTGGAAATCAGGCTGCAGTTGCAAGGAATGGAGCCGGTGATCTGCACCGAAATTTTAGGAGTTTAAACCCTCCTCGTTTCTCTGGATCCCCTGACCCAGATGAAGCAGAAAATTGGCAAGAGGAAATCGAAAGGATTTTCCAAGTAATGCAATGCAACAATAGGGAGAAAGTGGTACTGGCCACTTTTCAATTTACCAAGGATGCTCGAGCATGGTGGAAGGCCACCTCGGCCCACCTGCCAAACGTAGCTGAACTGGAGTGGGCCGGATTCCTGGAGATATTCCGAGGAAAGTATTTCTCTGAGAGAGTCAAGGAGAAGAAGGCAGCAGAGTTTGCCGCACTAAAACAGAAAGGGATGTCTGTGGCTGAGTATGAGGCTCAGTTCGCACGACTTGCTGTGTATGCCCCACATTTGGTAGGAACGGAAAGATTAAAGGCTAACCATTTCATGGACGGGCTCAGGCCCATGTTCATTGAAAGGCTCGAACCACACAATATTCAAACTTACACTGAGATGGTCCAAAGAGCTCAGCTGGTAGAAGACACTATGGCTAAGGTGGAAGGCATGAGGGGGAAGGACATCTCAAAGCCGACCTTTATAAAAAGAGGATTAGTTGATACAACTGGAACTTTCCCCAATAACAACAATAACAACAACAAAAGGCCAACCACTGGGAAGGACTATGGCATGGAGAAAAAGATCAAAGTAGAAGAAGCAATGACGGTGGAGTATTGTAAATTTTGCAACAAGCCTGGGCACCATGCGGACAAGTGTTGGAAGAAGGCCGGGGCTTGCTTGCGATGTGGGAGTCACGAACATCGAATATCGAACTGTCCCATGCTAACAGACCAAGCTGGAAGGAACCAAGAAGTGGTAAAGAGTCAGGGACGGGTGAATGCAATGATGCAAGTGGAGCTTCCAGAAGGAGGTATGATTGTTAAATGCCTAGACTGATCTTATGATGTTTTTCTTATTAGTACATTTCTAAGTGGGGGAGATCACTAAGGAGAGATTTGGAATAATCTAGTAATTATACCATAGTTCATCCAGAGGATTAAGATGGAGTTATGTCAACTGTGAAAGAAAACAGGAGTGGAAGGAACCAAATCAATAATACGGTGGCCATAGGTGTAGATGTTGGACTAGCATCCATGATGCTGAAACAAGTTGGAAGAATTAAATCCGAAACGACCTCAAGGATCATAACCATCCAAAAGCCAACTAATGACTTATGAATTTGGGGACCAAATTCTCTTAAGTGGGGGAGGGTGTAGCACCCCGAAAATTTTAAATACATAAAAATTTGAATAAATGGAAATAAATAATTTCCATAATACAAGAGTATTTAAAACATACGTATCAATAACGTATATGCTAAACACATTGGAAAATTCTGTAAAAATTATACATCAACCCTAAACATTATTGCTAAATGTTCCACAAAGAAATTTGTGCCAAGAAAAATCAGATTAACCAAGTTTAAAGTGTTTCGCGACTTATTATCGTAATTCATGAATAAGTCGACAAATCATTATCACACGTACTCGGATGAGTCAGAAAATTAAATAAAAATCCTATATAGACTTCAAATAATATCCTCTAATGACCCATCAAGAAATTTGGGTCAATAAAAATCATTTGGACTAGGTTTAAGAGTTATTGTGACTAATTATCCAAATTAGGAAACAAGTCGGAAAACCGTTAACACGGAAATACGACACAATCAAAAATTTAATAAAAGTGTTGGAAAGACTCCCAACATTATATATTAATGACCCAATATCTAATTGGGCCAATGGACCACATATGACCCAAAAATCAAATGAAGTTAGAAAATGCAGGGGAAATTCGTAACTCTAAATAAGCGGAAATTAGAAAGAAGCAATTAAGTTAAATTGGGATGCAATCATGCATTCATGGCAACCCAAATTCGTGTCTATCTATGGTGGTAGGTTTCCTAAAGCCTCACACACTCTAAGGGAGGAAGGAATCCTCAAAAGATAGGAAACTGCCCTGTCAAAACCGCAGCTTAGCTTTCCTAGTTATAATAGGACTCCTAAAACCCCATGGTTGCTTAAATACCCTTCACAAAACCCTAGGAACGAGTTTTAGAACTTGCTGGGGTCGTGTGGAGAAGTTCTTGGTGGCTGGGGAGCAGGAAATCATCCACACCAAGTCGTTCTTCTTCCCCTGTTTCGTCTGCTGCGACCTGCACAGACCATCATCTTGAAGTCGACCAAAGGTGAGTCAAACCTAAACCAAACTTTGCAAGGATTATACCCCTGGAAAGAGGGTCAAGACTACGTTCTAACCCAAGTGGAATTCTCAAATTCCATGCAGTATACACGGAGCAGTAAGCGTTTTCCTCCGAGTGGTCTGAACTCGGGTTTTCGGGAAAAATGAGACCTCTTCAACCCATAAGGAATGTTTTCTCAGGCCAAACCTTAACATATCCTATACCAATGTGTAGAGAATCAAGTTAACATTCGTTTCCCACTGGTTTCATCGAATTCTAATGAGTTATTTTGAGTTATAAGTGTTTTCCCAAAGTCGTGCACTGTTATGGTTTTTCCCGTTCTTCTTATTGCGCACATGATTCAAGACCGAATTTGACTAAACTTTCTTCATGAAAGTTCTTCTACCTGAAGTCAAGATCATCTTTTATGTTGGACATTTTGTCCAAAAGTCTTTGGTTAGAGAGGTATAGGCGTGAGAAGGGAGTCATTGCATGAAACTGCGATTTCGGGCTACACTTGACTTTCTGTTCATCATATGTTTTCTCAAGATTTGAGACCTAATTAGATCAAACCCTCAACATAAAAGTTCTTCCCCTAGTTGTCCTCTTCATCTTTTGTGTTGAACGTTTTCTCTAAATGTCATTTTTAGAGAGTTATAAGAGTTTTAAGTGATTCATATTCACCGCATGAGATGTGTCATCGGGTTCCACATGACCATGTGTTTTGTTCTGGAAGGGCCACTAGTGTCGACACCACTTGAAGTAGTGTCGACACCCTGTCCCAAAACAGCCTAGAAAGTGTTCTGGGAAGCCCTCTAGTGTCGACACTACCCCATCTAGTGTCGACACACTGTCCCAGTTTGACCCAGAAAGTTCTGGGAGGCTGATCTAGTGTCGACACCACCTGTGCTAGTGTCGACACCCTGTCCCAGCTTGGCCAGAAGGTGTTCTGGGAGCTGTCTCTAGTGTCGACACTACCTGGACTAGTGTCGACACTACTTGACCTTTTTACCTTGTATTTGAAGCACTGTGTCGACACTACATGATCTAGTGTCGACACTACTTGACCAGTTTTTCATGTTTTTGCTTTGTGTTTGAAGCATGGTGTCGACACCAGCATGGGTTGTGTCGACACTACCTTTACAAGATATTGCATATTTTGGGTCTGTTCATTACATAATGTTTATTTAATGGCTTAAAAGTGTTTAACCCATTGAAAAATCCTTAATTATATTAATATTATTCTAAATGCTTTCTTAATGATATGATCATACATGAGACTCGTGATTTACTCTTGTTACCATTCTAGCTTGCTTAAAATGATAAATTTTATCCTAAAATCTTGTGAACCCATATGTAGTTAAATGCATTGTCATTGCATGCCATCATGTTGTGTTTTTTTTTTCGAGAGTTTGAGACCGACGGATTGTGAATTGACACGCGTGCATCACTACACACTTATACATCTAGGGCGTGCACTTCCTTTCTCTTCTTGTTCTCGTGAGCGTGATTTACCATCTACACTAAAGTCATTAATGTAAAGTTTGAACTAAATCATAAATCGTACCGTTCTGTCGCCGAATTTGTCGCTTGACCACTGTTCTCATGAAATCATGTTCTGTTACTTGTTTTCCATCATCATCATGAACATGACATTACACATGCCTACATTTTGAAACTCTCATTGGCCATTATTTATGACTATGGGTATCTACATTTAAAATTTTACATGAGATGGCTGACAGGGCACAGAGTGTGTCCAAGGGCTCCAGTCTAGCCCCAATGATGGCGAGTCATAAATATACTGTTAACCATGGGGTATAATGATTACTGGCGTTGCATCTGCGCTGGGAGTACTTTCTTGCTTGTTGAATGTTGATACATAACCACATACACGTGTCCTAGTGTACATTCTTGATGGATCTTTTCTCGGTGTACATTGGTGTCTACGTGCCTGATTAGTGTTACTTGAACGTGCTTGTGCAATCTTGCTTGCTTGCTTGCGTGATATGGCCATCCTGCATTTATTGCAACTAGTGATATCTTGTTTTCTTGAAAACTATTGACATCAAGTGAAATCTTGCGTGCTTGTGCAAAGTGTTCTATTGCTAGTTCTTTCTTGGCATCTTGTTCAAAAATCTTATTCTATCTTGTTCACTCTATCCATCTTGTTTTATATATCACGTTTTAATGAGTTTTGTCCGTACTTGCATATCATTCATCGTACTTGCCTAGTTCTAAAATGTTAATCACTTATATCATTGCCCGCACATCGAGATATAAATCCTACTGGGCTAGTTTGCTCATCCCCTACCTTTTCCCAATCTAGGTGACTATGAAGTTCAAGAGGAAGGGCAAGTCGAGGATGGGAATGCATCCGAGTGATGAGCGTCACAACTATGAGTCTAGTTATAGTAGTTTATTTGAGAGTTAGAACATGTAGTAGGAAGTGAGGGGTAAATGTACTTTCCTTTTTATTGAGTCAGTATTGTACTAGTTTCCAATTTTTATAAGTTGAGTTGAAATTGAATACAGTTTTTATTGAGTTCATCAGTTGGGCCCTATTATGATGTTGTGTTGATACACATTTAGTGCGTGCTAGCTAGAGGCTTATTTGCCGACTGTCCATGTCTCGGGATATCGACTCGAATTATTCGAACTAATATCCGCTGCGTAATTCTCGGGACGTGACACAGGTGGTTGTTTTTCCCTTCCTTGAAGAAGGAAGACCTGTTGCATCAGGTGTGGGTTTGTACCTCTTCGGGGTTAGAAGAGAAGGCCAGCTCCTGCTGGATGTGTAAGTGTCCTTAAGAGGGACAGTACCTTTGGTTACTGAAATCCCAAGTTGTTGCTTGGGGACTGGACGTAGGACTCCTTAGGATAGGAAGTCCGAACTAGGATAAAAATCTCATGTGTTGTGTGTTTGCTTGGTTGTCTTTACTTTCACTAATACTAACTATCGATCTTAGTGTTTTTTGGTTAAGTGTTTTTATTGACAAGTTTTAATTGATAAAGATCATTTAGCAATCCATTCACCCCCCCCCCCCCTCTGGGCTTGCTATCTGGGCAACAAGTGGTATCAGAGCCAAGTCTCTTCAAGAAAGAAGATCTCACAGTCTGAAGAGCAAAGATAAATGGCAGCTCAAGGGTATGCAGAAGGTCAGTCCGTCAACAGACCCCCTCTATTTGATGTAGAAGACTACAACTACTGGAAGACTCGAATGGAGTTCTTTCTTCTAGGTCTCGATTTCCAACTTTGGTCTATTGTCGAAGAAGGAGACCTTGTAGTACTCAACAGTAGGGAAAATTGGACAGATGAAGATAAAAAGAAGATATCTTTAAACAGCAAGGCCAAAAGTATACTATGTTGTGCATTGAGCAAGAAAGAGTTCAACAGGATCTCAGCATGCAAATCAGCTATGGAAATGTGGGAGAAGCTCAGAATCACATATGAAGGAACCGACAAGGTAAGAGAAACAAGAATAGACATCTTGGTAGCCCAATATGAAAAATTTCAGATGCAACCAGGAGAGTCCATCACACAAATGTATAGCAGATTCACTAACATTACAAATGGATTGGCTGGGCTTGGTAAAACCTATGAGATTAGAGATATGGTGAGAAAGATACTGAGATCACTACCAGCCTCATGGACTCCAAAAGTGACAGCCATAGAAGAAGCTAACGACCTTAAAAGAATGTCACTTGAGAAGCTCATTGGGTCACTAATGGCCCATGAGATAAACATGAAAAGGCTTGGAGAATCCTCAAGCAGGAAGAAGCACAACAATGCACTAAAAGTTAGAGAAGGCAGCTCCAAAGAAGAATCAAAAAATGAAAGAAGTGATGAGGACAGTGAAGATGAGGAAGCTCTTCTCTCTAGAAGACTACAAGTATTCTTGCTAAGAAAAAATATCAGTCAGGGAGAAGGTACTTCAAGATAGGGAAAGACTTCAAGAAACCTAAAGTCAAGGATGTTAAGAAGTCAGAACCCATTTGCTACGAATGCAAAAAAACTCTGACACATCAAGGCAGAGTGTCTAAAGCTGAAGAAGACGGAGTTCAAGAAGAAGGACAACTCCAAGAAGTTCAAAAGTATAAAAAGAAAGCCATGGCAGCTGCATAGAACAATGAGAGTGACTCAGACAGTGAGTCAAGCTCCAGCGATGAAGAAGAAGAAAAAGCCAATCTGGCCTTCATGGCAAGCGTGGATGACAAGGTAACTTCTGATTCATCTTTTACTTCATGCAATGAATCTGATTCTAATAGTCTAGAAGACACATTCAGTGAACTATACAATAAGTATAAAGATGTATGTAAACTATTAAAAACCACCAAGAAAAGTCATGCATGCTTAGAAATCACAAACTCATATTTAAAATCTGAAACTGAGCAACTAGAAAAATAAATCTCTAAATTAAAAAGAAGAAATCAATTGTTATGTGAAGATCTAAAAGTTAAAAATGAACATATAACAAATATGGAAAACCAAGAGATCTTAAGCAAACTCAAAAAGGAAGTTGACAAACTAACAAAAGATAATGAATATCTAACTAACACAATTGAAAAATTTACAAATGGAAAATCATCTCTAATATTAAAAGGAGCAAGAAGATCTGGCAATAAAATGTATGGTTTAGGATATACTCCACCAGATAATGAAGAAACAATCATTCATCCTAAAATTTATCCAACGCCTAAGTTTGTAGCTGAACAAATACTGACTATAAATCTAACATTAAATACACACCAATTAAAATAGTAAATAATATATCACGTTATAGTCATTGCAACAAATTGGGACACACTAAAATAACTTGTACAACTAAACACTTAAGGTGGATTCCTAAAAGGAAAAATGATGAAACTAACCAGCAAGGACCCAAAAGAACTTGGGTACCTAAATCTTAAGTGATTTATTACAGGAAAGCCTTAGAGCATCAAAGTGGTACCTAGACAGCGGGTGCTCAAGGCACATGACAGGTAACAGAAGACTATTTTCATATATCAAAGATGAAGAAGGAACAGCAACATATGGAGATAATGGAAAAGGTTCAGTGATTGGTTGTGGATCAGTTGGGAGTCAAGACAGAACGCTCATAGAAGATGTCTTATGCATCAAAGGACTCAAGCACAATCTCATAAGCATCAGCCAGCTTTATGACAAGGGTCACCAAATCAAATTTCAAGAGTCTAAGTGCTTAATTATGAAGGATGGTGCAATTGTGTTCAAAGCCAGCAGAGAAAAGAACTTGTATGTACTATACCTAGAAGAATTAAAAGATCAAGATGTTGTCTAGCAGCAAATAAAGATCAAACTGCTGAACTATGGCACAGGAGATTGGGTCACTGCAGCTTGGATGGAATTAGAAAGCTCATCAAACGCAATCTAGTGGAAGGTCTGCCCAAGATAAGCTCAAGATAGAAGGTGTGTGTGAACCATGTGCAAAAAGGAAGCATGCAAAATCCTCCTTCGAATCAAAGACAGTGGTAACAACCTCCAAACCTTTGGAATTGATTCATATGGATTGTTTGGACCTATGAGAACTACCAGCCTGGGAGGAAAGAATTTTGGTTTTGTAATAGTAGATGACTATTCAAGATTTACATGGGTATCCTTCTTAGAACATAAAGATGATACTTTCGAAAGCTTTGTGACGTTCAGTAAGTTAGTTCAAAAGGATAAGAAGTTTAGCATAATAAGCATTCGCTCAGATCATGGAGGAGAATTTCAAAATGATAAGTTTGCAGAATTTTGTGATGATCAAGGAATAGAGTATAACTTCTTAGCACCAAGAACACCTCAGAAAAATGGAGTAGCTGAGAGGAAGAATAGAACACTATTGGATGTGGCCAGAACAATGCTATCAGAATACAACCTTCCAAGGTATTTTTGGGCAGAAGCTATCAACACAGCTTGTTATATTATAAATAGAGTTATGATCAGGCCAATCCTGAAGAAGATGCATATGAATTGTACAAGGGAAGGAAGCCCAAGATGAGTCACTTCAGAACATTTGGATGTCCATGCTTCATTCACAATAATGGTAAGAGAGACATAAGTAAGCTGGATTCTAAATCTGATGAAGGTATCTTCATGGGGTATGCCTCTAAACCCAAAGGCTATAGGGTTTTTAATAAACAAAGTTTATTAATTGAATAAACTGTTCATGTTATCTCTGATGAGTCTAACCCTTCCTTGAGAAAGGAAGTAGATAGTGATGATGAAAATGCAGAAAATCTATCCAAGAAACTGAAAGATACATCTATCAAGGATAATGAAGATCCACCCTTGGAAGAACTACAACAAAAGGAAATTATACATGATGATCTTTCGAAGGAATGGAGATACATGAAGGATCACCCAAAGGATAACATCATTAGAGGTCCATCGGTTGGGGTAAAAACTAGAGGTAATGTTATCCCTTGTGATTATTTAGCATTTGTATCTCAAATTGAGCCTAAGACAGTCAATGAAGCATTGTCTGATGAATCTTGGATTCTAGCCATGCAAGATGAACTTAATCAGTTTAAGAGAACTGAGTTTGGTCCCTTGTTCCGAGACCATCAAATCATCCTGTGATTGGCACAAATGGGTGTTCAGGAACAAATTGGATGAAGCTAGTGTTATCACTAGAAACAAGGCTAGACTGGTTGCTCAAGGCTATTCTCAAGAGAAAGGCATAGATTTCAATGAAACATATGCACCAGTAGCTAGACTTGAGGCTATTCGAATTTTACCTGCTTATGCATCTGCATTGGATTTAAAACTTTTTCAAATAGATGTAAATCAGCATTTTTAAATGGATATATAAAGGAGGAAGTCTATGTACAACAACCTCTTGGTTTTGATGATGTAGAATTCCAAATCATGTTTTTAAATTGCACAAAGTATTATATGGTTTAAAGCAAGCACCTAGAGCATGGTATGAAAGACTTAATGCATTTTTGTTAAACCATGGTTTTATCAGAGGACAGGTAGATAGTACATTGTTTATTAAATCAAAAGTCAAAAGTATATTGCTTGTGCAAATTTATGTAGATGATATAATATTTGGATCTACTGATGAATCCTTGTGCAAGTATTTTGAGAAGCTTATGTAGGGTGAATTCGAGATGAGCATGATGGGTGAGCCAACTACTTCCTAGGATTACAAATCAAGCAAGGCAAATAAGAAACACATATTTGTCAAGCAAAATATACCAAAGATCTATTGAAGAAATTCGGGTTTGTCAATGCAAAACCACTGTCCACTCCAATGAGCACATTCACCAGGTTAGACAGTCATAAAGAAGGTAAGAAGGTTGATCAAAAACTTTATAGAGGTATGATAGGATCATTGCTATACATAACAGCTAGTAGACATGATATTTTATTTAGTGTATACATGTGTGCAAGATATCATGTAAGGCCCTCGAATTTTCCGTCGCATTATTTGTATTTGTGTGAGTATAATCGTGTTTGTGTATGTATGTACATATTTACGTACGCATTAATTAGTATAATTACGTGTGCATGTGTTTAGATTAAATATAAATAATGTATGTATTGCATGGTGATAGTATGGATATAATACCATATAAATATTGCATGTATATACGCATGGTATGCATGTTTTCTGCATATTTTAGACTTCTGGCCGAAGGCCATCTTGGCGTCAACCCCAGGCCGTTTAGGTGGTGTCAGCGTCCAGACATGGACGCCAACACTAATCCTGGCGTCCAGCGATATGGACGCCAATCCCTCTGGCCTGCATGCGCAGCAGAGCTGCAAGCTTCTGAAGCAAGAAAGCCAGCCATTGGGGGACTGTCCCCAACTGCTCTGAAGGCTGTCAAATCAACCTGGTGAGTGGGAGAGAGACTCCCCTTATGTCTGAACCCGAAATGGCCTCTCCCCACTCTTCCCTTCACCTTGCAAGAGGAGAAAAAGAGAAAGAAAACCCTAGAGAAAGTCTGTGAGAAACCCCATCCTTCCCACCCAAAAATCCACACTTCTGAAGCTTGATCCGGCGTTCCACTGCTTCAAGGAGGTTGCTGGATCGACGAGGAAGGCTTCCCCGACCTCGGCTTGCTGTGGATCTCACTCAAGAACCCGGAGGAGAGTTCATTTGGAGGCTTCTTGGGACAGCCCAAGGAGAGCTTCACCGAGCCCTAGATCCTTTGGAGGAATTTTTAGAAGGCAAGTGACCTATCCATGATGTTCCCGTATGAGTCTAGGTCGTTTCTATCATTTTTATGGATTTTTCCTCGAGTCCTAGACCCTCCCATTCACCCAAGTTTGAGAGCTCGGGTCTGTGTTTCTGCACAGACCTGCATTGACGGCAAGGTCAATGGACGCCGATATCATGCTTGGCGTCCATCGACCATGCCGCTGACTCTGAGTCAGCGGCCAGAGACCGCCGCCAAGTTCCTCTGGACAGAACAGTGAACTGTTCTGCCCTTCTTTTACATTAATTTCGGTATGGTTTCCGTGATGAGGATATATGGTAATCCTATACTCTATGTATATAGTCAATTGTGGTGTGTGGATGAATGTGGTGTGTGATGGTGAATGTAGGAAATATTGTATCCCATGAATTGTAAGCATGACTTGTTAATGATCTTGCCAAATTTATGTTTCATGAGTAGGATTGGTCTGAATGCCTTGGTTTTATTAGATCATGAAGGTTAGTGGATCAGCATACATGTACTCAGTTTTGATAAATTGTCCATGCTTGTATGAATTGCTAATAAACTCGGTTTGGTAGAATAAAATAAAAGCATGCAAGAATGGTTTGTGGTGATCGATCTATAGATGTATGGATTAGGGTATATTATGTATTCTCAGATCATGTATGTGATAGAAACCTCTGTTCAACAGTAAGTGGCAACATTTCATGATGTGTTAAACTCCATATAACTTGAATTGTGAATAGCATGCTAAATAGGTGTTTTATTTCCTGTAAATTCTAGTTAGCTCAGAAAATATGAAAATTTGAGTGTATGATCTAGAACCCGAAAATAGCATGTGGTTAAAATTTCAGGTCATTTGAATCAGTAAATATGAAGTTATGTATTTTTCATGTGAAATGTGATAATCTACATATATTATCGTAATGTGGTTAGTTATTGTCTAAACCCAACTTGATTAGTGAAATTACTGTGTGTTAAGCTCTTGAAATTTTGTAGTACCATGTTAGGAAAAACAGAGATATACATGTGAGTGAGAAAGTAAATGAGGTGAAAAGTGTGAGGTGTAAAACCATGTGTAAAACGGTAAATGTGTAAATGTGAACTGTGCCAATGTGACACTGCTTCCGTAGAAGGCAGTGGAGCTGTATCAGGGAAAAGTCCCCCTGAGAAAGTTCAATGTGTAAGTGACCCTAAGGGCATTAGGGGGAAATCCTGGAGGTGGACAAGTACCACTGGTTAGGGTGGAGACTTGTTCTCCCGGTCTGCGCAGTCCAAGAGTCGCCATTGGAATGCCTAGATGGCGTCTATGTGTAATGTGATCTGTATATGTCCTTCTTTGGTGGTTTGGACTATGTGTCACGGCACCTAAAATGTGTAATGTGAAATGTGTAATGTGTATGTGTTCATGTGTAAATGTGTAAGTGATCAATGTGAATGTGTATGTGTAAAGTGTAACCATGTGAAAGAGGAAACTTGTGTAAAGAAAATATGAAACTAAAAAATGCGAGAATATGTTATTGAAACCCATGTGAGACAAATCTGAATCATGTGAAATCAGTGAATTTATGTTATTATCATCATGTTATTATGTGCAAAGATGTCTAGAATCCATGTTAGGGATAATTGGTGAAAACGGGTACAAGATAGCATGATTGTTTGATCACATGATATGTTTTATGCAATATTGTAGTTCTCATGTATAGGTTTTCAGCCATGAAACCATGTGAAACCAGCAACTTAAAGCATGTGAAAATGTCTATGAATGTGTTTAAAAACATGTAGGATCCATGCTAGTTATGTTCCCCTTCCATGTATGCATAATGTTCATGTTGGTAGCTCTCATGTCTTAGTTCTTTAAGATTAAAGTTTCATGAGTAAATTGAATAGAGAGCATGTGATAGGTGAATTTTGTTCTTAGAAATCTGAAAGCATGATCCATGTATAGAATTGAAAAACTTTCATGATAGGTTTAAACTTTAGAATGATTAGCATGTCATGTGTTGCAAATTTGAATGTGCACGTAGAAACCACTAGGACTTGTACGTGTATATTATGAGTAGTGTTACTTGCTGAGTCCTTGGACTCACTCCTTGCTTCGGCGTACAGGTATAGTTGGTGACACGGCACCGTTGGAGGAGACGGTGGAGACGGACTCCGAGCGCGGAGACTAGCTTTGGAGTTTCCTTGAGATTTGTGTATTTCATAAGTATGTAATTTGTACATTGTATTAGAGTACCATGAAAAGGATGTACAAGTGTGGACATTGTGTATTTCTATTTCAGCAATTTAAATTTTGTGAACTTTAGTTCCTTATTGTTAATTGCAAACTTCATGTATGTTAAATGTGGATGATGAATGAATGGAGACAATGGTCTTTTACTTCCGCTACTCTATTGTATGTTCGCGTGTATCTCAGCTGTATGTATCGTTTGGGTAAATGTCCCACTGTGAGGACTCTTGCTATACCGACGTGGGTTGGTATAACCGTACCGGTATAATGAGGGCCGTCACATATCAGGCAGATCCTAAGGAATCCCACTTAATTTATGTTAAAGAATTTTTAGATATTTAGCTAAAACTCATGATCTAGGTCTGTGGTATCCAAAATCATGTGAAGCTAGCTTAGTTGGATATTCTGATGCTGACTATGCTGGATGCATGGTAGATAGAAAGAGTGGTAGTTGTCAATTTCTTGCAGGATGCTTGATTTCATGGTCTTCAAAGAAGCAAAATTCAGTAGCACTATCAACAGCTGAAGCTGAGTACGTAGCTGTTGGGAGCTATTGCACTCAAGTCCTATGGATAAACAACAACTTGAAGACTATGGATTGCACATCAAGACCATCACATTGCTATGCGACAACACAAGTGTGATAAATCTCACCAAAAATCCAGCTCAGCACTCTAGAACGAAACATATAGAGGTTAGATATCATTTCATTAGAGATCATGTAGCTAATGGCAATATAAATATTTTTTTTATAGATACTTTAAATCAGTTGGCAGACATCTTTACAAAAGCCTTACCTGAAGAGAGATTTACGTCTCTTAGAAGAGAATTAAGCATGTGTAATTTGTAAAAGATACGTTTGCATGAAACTGAAATAATAAATTTCATAATAATATTTATGCCTCCTACCTTAAGTTAAGTGAACTCCTTATTTCTTGTAGAATACATTCTTTATTATTTGTGTAATCCTCTCCTCTTTTGTCGTTTTTTCGCATTTATTGCTCTGTCGTTTCAAAAGTGCCTTTATGTCCTGCCGTTATGGCCTGAAATCCATGCCTTATCGATTTCATCTCTCTCTCTCTCTCTTCTCGTTCGACTTGCCTGGAGCGATAAAACCCTATCGATTCCAAACCTCTCTCTGTGTGATTTCAAAGAATCTCTCTGTTCCCGCCAAGATTTCTTGAGGGCTTCCCAAGATTTCTTGAGGGCTTCTGTTCCATTCCTTCCCACGATCCTCCAGAAACTTTCCTTGTTCTTTTCCATGGTGACTTTTGGGAGTTCCGACACGTTGGGGTTACAGCGTGCTTTCCTCACAGCAGAGCAGCAGGAGAGGTTTGTAGTAGTAAAGATCAAGTCTTTGTGTTAACAAGGTAGTAGATATTGCTGATTTAGAGAAGAATGGGATGCATAGCATCGTGGAAGCCATGGAAAAAATGAAATGGTCGAGAATGGTCACAGTTTCTAAGTCAAGCTATCCGGACCTAGTCAAGGCATTCTACATATGCATGAAGGTAGAGAAGACGGGTCGGTCTCTCTCCTCCTCAATAAAAGGTACACTATCCACATCACCTATGATCTATTGGAGAGGCTTTGGTGTGTCTATCATTGGTGCAGTGGGGTAGACAGTGTAGATATCCATGCCAAGGGTAGTATCATCGGCACAGAGTACAAGCTGAAGGATGGGAAGATAGACATCACCGTTGAATGCATTCAACAGGGTTTTGCATTTATTGTGTGCCAGATTCTAGTACCAAGGAGCGCCACTTTCTCGACTTGCCCTAAGGCTGACTCAAATATGATGGTTTTGGGCAATCCAAAATCAAGACATTAACATGGCACAGGTAATAATTGAGAGGATGAGATTTGCTGCTGACATGATATGGGATAAGAAGAACAAGCTGAATGTATCACTTCTGTATGCTCATCTGCTGACCAGGGGATTCAGGCATTACAATATTGATCTGACAGGAGAAGTGATGGAGAATATGGGCTAGCCTATCAGTCCATAAATCTAAAGAAAAGGGTTTTTCCCTAGTAGGAAGTTTGTTTGGACCAAGACCTCTATGGCAGAAGGAGATGCTATTATAGGTGAAGCTACTATAATCCTAGAAATTCCAATTGTCCAAGAAGAGGAAGAAGAAGCCAGACTTGAAGAACCAGTGGCAAGTGCTAGAAGATTAGAACTGATTGATCCTGAGCACATTGAGCCCATTGAGCAGCCATCTGAGGTTGAGACCCCTCCCTCGACAGTTATTGCATCTGTAATTGAAGAGTGTTGGAAACTGTCACTAGTATTCAGGGGGAACAGAAAGAAATTCATGAAGAAATCCCTTCAAATTTTCCTGCTGAAATTGCAAGTGTGGAAATTGACCAAAGAGCATTTGTTTCAAAAGATGTGGCACAGGCCACACAGAAGAAAATCTTACAGAAAATTTGTGTAGCAAGTTTAGAGATGTGGGGCACCCGGCCACAAAGATGATGTTGTTCAAATGAAGGATGGCTCCAACTCATGGGAGCATGTGGTTGAAAAGGAAGCAGAAATTTAGGGGGAGCCCACAGCTAGTGTCCCTGCTACTCCAAGGTCTTGTGGAAAGCACCTCTGATGGTGGCTGAGGATTATCATGGAGCCAGCTATCGGCTCAGGCAGTAAGGCAAGGGTGTGGCCACAAAGATTCCATTGCTCACCAAAAAAGCACAAAGTAGATCCCACAAGAAGAAGAAGTTTAAAGTGAACATGAAGCCTGTAATTGAAAGATTAAATGCACAAGGGGAGATCTATGCTCTATTCAGTCTGACATTTTCTTCCATTTTTATTAGTCAGAGCACTGGAGCCAAAGAGCTTGCAGGAGTCAAAGCAGTGCTGCGAGGAATTAGGAATGAGTTGGGAAGGCTAAAAGAATTAGTAACAGATCTTTCAGTTTTGGTGAGGGCGCAATTGTCTTCTCCTGCCCCTCCTGCTCCCACTCAAGCAGTTCCAGAAGGACCGGGGCCATTAGGCCAGTTGCTGAAGAGGAAGGCCGGCCAACAGGGCCAAATGTTGTTGAGGAATTCATGCAGAATGTGCCTGCACAAGAAGTTGGGCCACCAGGGGCCATCAGTTGGAGTGTCTGTGCCATCAGGGCCATCAGGGCCAGTGGAGTCAGAGGCAAGCAGGTCAAGAGTCAAGAACCTGTAGAAGAGGCTATGCCCCCAGAGCCACCTGTTTCTTCTCCCCTTCAGACTCCAGCTCCTCCTTCTCCACCTTCATCATCCACTACCCCTCCAGCCCCTGCCACCTTCAAACAACCACTTCCTAAACACATTTCGTCCCCTACACCATTTCCTGCTACCTCTTCTTCACCTATTTCCTCTTCTACTATTCCTCCTCCTCCCATCATTGAGGAACCTCCAGCATCATCTTCTTCAGTTGGACCCTCCTCCTCTGGTCCATTTTCTGCTGGACCATCTGCACCACCTCCTCCTACTTCCTTTTATTCTCTTCATCCACCTACTCCTCCATCATTCATAACTATCATTCCTGAGGGTGCTCGCATCCAGGGTGAGGTCATTCAGGACATTAAAGATGAGTTTGAAGAAGTAATTCTTCGCTCAGTCCTGTCCACTTCTCTCATATTCACATGACAAGCTCTTCTAGTCCTGCTCCTAAAAGAGGAAAGTCTCAAAGAACCTTGCTCTCTCCTTTGAACCTCGTTTTCCCCCTCTTTGGTTTTCTCTTTCTGTTGAAAACAGAAGGAGATCCATATACTGTGAATACCTTCAAAATTGTACATTTGCTACTATTTTTGGCCTCCCTCACCTTAACCTCACTGAACACCCACTCATATTGTTCTTCCTCTCTCCCACATATCCAAATCAGATCAGTCCAAAAATTTTCAAATGGCTGAGTCTAAGACTGAAGACCAGTGGGCTAGGGGCCATCAGTCTCTTTACAGACAGTTTCTACTTGTAAGATCTGAAAGGTTTCCCCCTTTAGACCATCCTCTTACTCTGTCAGAGTGGTTTGTCATTCACCACAGAAAAGTCTTGGGGCCCTTTCATCCAAAGGGAGATCAAATTGGTACGGCACTTCCAAATGTTCAAAGAATACAGATTTGTCAACAAATTGCCAGAAGTTCAGATTGGTCAGTTCAGGGGCCATCGCCCATTTGAGAACTGAAAACCCTGTTAATACCTCCCTTCAGGTAGATTTTTGCTACTCTCAATGTAACACCCAGAAAAAAAAATTATATATAATATATTATATATATACATATATATTTGTGTAAAACATGAATAATAAGGTTATTGAACTTAACCATTATTATTAGAATGAAATAATTGATATTTGGGAAGGATTAGTATTAATGAACATTATCCCAGTGTTGTACTCTCGGACGTGGGCGTTTCCACAGGGCGACACTGAAAAACTGTAACGAAATGAAATCCAAGAACACCATAATTTCCAAACAAATGTGGAGATATCAGAAATGTAAATATCCAGATTTGTGGCAAGCGATTTAATAATTCGAGATTAGCCGACGCAACTATTTTCCGAGTGATTTTTCACTCTAGTGTAAAATAAATTCCAAAAATTATACTAAAATCACCATAATTTGTAAAACATCTCATTAATCTATGGTTGAAATTTTACGCAAATGGACTTGTTGGACATGTTTACATCAAGACTAAGGGGCCAGTTGAATTATGGGTCAATTACGGTGATCAATTCTGGGTTTTATTTGGGTGCTTACGTGTGAGGCCTTGAGGAGGCCAGCACACATTAGGATAAGGCTAAACCATGGGTTAAACCTCTTACACATAAAGGGTTGAGGTGGTAAGGGAGTGGAAGGATGCATGAACCGGTGTAAGCAGTAAAAACCCAATGGGTTTTACTGTTACACCTATGCACGGAGGTGTCCTCATGTATGGGAACTTGGCTAGGCTATGAAAGCCACTCCCTCTTCCTAGTTCGAACCTTTCTACACCTTGGCTCCTACTCCTATTCTTTGCTTCCCCCTACTCTGCTGGCTAGAAGTATTGTGGAGGAGCTCCTGAAACTGCTGTGGGTAGCTATTGGAGTTATCTGGCTCCGTTGCACCTACAACTACTTCCACTTCTTCTGCTTCTGCTACCACTGTAGTTGTTTCACTTGGTGTGAACATTGTGAGCACGCCAATCAACCTAAGGGGGAAAACACTCTCTTTTGAGTGTGGGATTTTTCGTCAAGGATACTTGCAAGTTCATCATTTAAGCAAGGTAGGATTTATCTTCCTCTGGTTCAATTCTGTCCTCCACAATGACAAGGAATTCTTGATGACGCATAAGTTGCTATACCTGTTGATTCTCTATTTTCCTACCAGTCATGGTAGAATTATTCTCGTTGGGAGAGGAACAACCTTGTTCTATTTTAGAAATGGATTCCTATCTTCTTCCTCCACTCTTGATTCATGTTCATGATATAGAGTTCTGTTAGAAGTCTAAATATCCTTAGAACAGTGTGAGGATTCTGTGTTTAGATGGTTGATACTTCAAGTCTTGATTTAGATCCATGAACCTCATTGTGATTTAGTGTCCATCTTGTAGGAATCTTCCATTAAACTATTGGCTATCAAGGCTTATACTCCGTACTACACTATGTTTAATTTCTAGCTAGACAAGTTTGAATTGCAAAACCTCCTATTTCATATCACTTGTTTGCTTATAAACCACTGTGAGATCTACAATTAGACTCTTCTATTTGATATAAATCATGCATTGATTCATAAGTTCCCTGGTTAGAGTTTTTAGAGTGAATACAAAGTCACTTATGAGAGAAGAACTGGCGGTTGTTGACAGGCAGCTCATAGCTGTCGATAGGCCAATCTTCCAGAACTTCAAAATAACTAGACTGTTGCTAGCTGTCGACAACCATCTTATAGCTGTTGACAAAGTAGACACAGAACCAGCAAACCATGCTTGCTGTTGTTGCTATCTATCGACTGCCCACTTCCTGGCTGTCGACACCCTACTGTCTTGACTGGTATTTCAGTAACTTTTCATGGTAGAACTCTCTTGCTTAGACTTCATCCTAAAAGCCTAGCAAGTTACCCCCTTATTTACATTGGTATTTACTGTCATACTATTGCCAAAGTTTACCCACTTGGTGTACCTTACACCCCCTTGAATTATCCTTAACGTTGTCAATATACGGATGGTACTCTGTTGAGTCTAATCTCCGATATTCGAAACCGAGTTTATAAAACCTGATGTCCTGAGAGTTCAAATGCTTAAACAACTTGTGAGATGTGATTACTGATGATGATGACATTCATTGGGTCCTTGGACCCTACTTGACTGATATGCCTATGCAAATAGGGCTGGTCCAGTCCTGGAGGAGCACTCGAATACATACGGGCCGTACGGGAATGATAGAGGACAACGGGGATGTTTGGCATTGCATCACTTACTGTTTGATTATGGTCATCATAATTCCTGATCTGTATAATGTTAATGCACAAATGCACCAGTTTTGAGTTATATACCTGAACCTGCCTTGTGATTCACTATTACTGTCAAGCTTATTGTCCTGACAATTAATTGTGCCTCTTTGTTATTCCGTTCTGCCGTTGTCTTGACTATCATGTACTCACCCTTTGAATTATGGATTTGAATTCTACTGGGCTAGTTAGCTCACTATTTATTACCCCTTTTTCAGGCAGTTCAAATGGGGGTGAAGTTTAAGGACAGTGTGTGCTGGGTGGACCATCTGTATCAAGCAAAGCCAACCCATTTCTGTTTTTGTTTAGTATTGTGAGATGAGATGGTGTTAATTAAGTTTGTTTCAATCCACTCTCTTTAGTGTTAATGAAGAGTACTTTTGTAATAAGACTTCTGCATATTGTGCTATGAATGATTACTATTAATCATACCTTTAATGCCTATTTTCTGTCACTTCCGTAAATAAAGCCTTTTATTAGGACGTGACAGATAATTTGGTATCAGAGCCTTAGTTCGATAACCTAGGGATGACCGGTGAGTTGGGGTAGAAACATGGATTTAGTTAGCATGATTTTTAGAACCATGTAAATGCTAACTTGTTAACTATTTCAAATGATATGATGCCCAAGAGAGGTTGGTAGCAGCCATGGAAATGCTACGACATGATATAGAGTTATATGCCCAAGCCCAACGAGAAGCTCATGTACCAAGGAAGGAGAAGTGCTTACCTGACCCGGGGTGCATTCTTTGTCGGCAATCCTCGTGGCTTCCCTGACATGATGGCCCAAGTGATGAATCATTGGACAACTTGAAGCTGGGGCATGATATGTTGCTCCATCAGTTTGAAGGTTATTGTGAGGGCATTGACGGATGCAAGCCGAGGGAGCTATACCACGGAGTTGGAAGGGAGCAACAACAACCATCTGTAGAGTCTATTATAGATCTGACCCAAGGCTAGATAGGACCTAGGCCACCTTGTCTTTTGTAACCCTCTTTTTATTGGAAAGTGATTGTATACATATAACTCCCATATGGTATATGGATGAGAGGCTAGTGGAGGTTGGAGTTTGTAGTTATGGCAAAACTTGGAAGGAGAAGGCTGTGATATTTTAGTTGTGGATACATGAAATGTACTACCATGTAAATATGTAACTCGTTAATAGAGATTGTTGTTCTGTGAATTTGAATGGTGTATGTGATGAATGTCAGATTGGGATGCTTGTGAAATTAATGTATGTATTATTGGATGTTTCAGATTCTTTCGATTTAGTCATGGATGGTGGTGATGCCAACTGAAGGAAAATGAAAAGTTCATTGCATGACTTGACTCGGGTGATGAAGATAGTAGCCAGAAATAGTAACACAATGGGACAAGCTTATTGCAAGGATTTCCGAAGCTTGGATCCTCCGAGATTCGCAGGGCAGTACGGATCCTGACGAAGCTGAGAATGGCTAAAAGACATTGAAATGATATTCAGAATGATTAAGTGTACGGAGAAGAAAAGGTTCGTCTGACTACATTTCAGTAGATCGGGATGCCCGTGCATGGTGGGAAACTGTGGAAGCTACCCTGGAGTATTCAAATCAGTTAGTTGGGAAGAGTTTGTGGAACTATTCAATGATCAATATTTCTCCGAGGTAGTTCAAGAGAAGAAAGCAAATTAATTTGCTAGTCTAAAGAAACTAAGGATGTCAGTATCAGAGTATGAGGCCCAATTTGCCCGGTTATCAAAATATGCCCCAGCATCTTATAGCCACAGAGAAATGAAGGCTAAGAGGTTTATGAATGGACTACGTGTCTCAATGTTATCATGCAGTTAACTCCTCATCTAATCACTACTTATTTAGAAATGGTTAAGAGAGCCTTGGCACTGGAAGCTGCGAATGATATTGTGGATAAGATTAGAGGGAAATCTGGAGAAGGATCTTCGGAACCAAAGAGGAAGTATGAGTCGGGAAATGCCCCCCAAGGTTCAACAGACCATTAGAAGGCAGGGAAAAGCTCCGAGTGGAGGTAAGAATTTTGTAAACAGTGTCATTCAGCGGGCATCAGGTTGAGAACTGATGGCGCCGGTTGGGTGCATGTCTCGGTTGTGGAAGCACTCAACACTGAATTCTGGATTGCCTCTATGCCCAGGACAGCACCAGCAAATCAGAACCCTCGAGTGATCGCAAGGTAGACTGCAAGCCATTCAGGATGTGGAACCTGAATCCCACAGGAAGGCAGATTAATTGAAGGTACATTGCTAGTACACTCAAAACCTGGTATGTGTTTGTGTTGATTCCGGAGCTACGCACTTTTTTATTAGCTATGAGTTTACTAAATCCTTGGAAGTAAAATCAGTTCCATTAACCCACACAACTTGAAGTTGCAACTCCTTTGAGGGGAGGGTTAAAAGCTTAAAGAATATTATCCTACTAGCCCAATCATAATTCAAGGACATGATTACTCTGGTGATTTGATATGTTTAGAAACGTGGGATTATAATGTAACCCTTGGGTTGATTGGCTATCTAAATACCATGCAAACTTAGATTGCCAATTGAGACACAAGTGACTTTCTTAGGAGAGGAAAATTTATTCATGACCTTTGATAAACCCCACACCAAGAGAATACCGATAATTTCAGCAGTTAAGGCTTGTAAGCTAGTACAGAAAGGTTGTCAAGGGTATTTGTTTCTTCTGTGACCCTATTAAATCAGAACACTACTGGATTGGAAGATATTCCAGTAGTAAGAGAATTCTTGATGTTTTCCCTGAAGAGTCTACCTAGAGTACCACCTAATAGAGAAGTGAATTTTTCAATTGAATTGTACCCAAGAGCTACGCCAATTTCTAGAACAACACCCTACAAAATGTCGATAGAAGAAGTGAAAGAGTTAAAAAGGCAATTGCTAGAATTGATAGAGAAGGGATTTATTAGACCTAGTACCATCACCTTGGGGTGCTCCGGTACTGTTTGTTAAAAGAAGGATGGATCTATGCGAATATGCATAGATTATCGACAGTTAAATCAATTGACTATAAAGAATATGTACCCACTTCCAAGAATCAATGATATTATTAATCAATTGTTTTAGAGCTCAGTGTTTCTCCAAGATCGATTTAAGGTCCGATTCATCAGCTTAGAATTCAAGAATCAGATATTCATAAAACGGCTTTTCGAACAAGATATGGACATTATGAATTTGTGGTGATGCCGTTTGGATTAACAAATGCACCAGCTGCATTTATGCGTCTGATGAATGATGTGTTCAGGTCTTATTTAGATCAGTTGTAGTTGTATCATGATGATATACTGATCTACTCCAAAAGTATGGAGGAGCATGAAATCATCTACGGATCACTTTGCAATTATTACGGGACAATAGTTATATGCAAAGTTTAGAAAGTGTGAATTTGGTTGAAGGAAGTGATGTTCTTAGGACACATTATTTCTAAAGAAGGTCTATCAGTAGTTTCTTCAAAGATCGACAACTATACAAAATGGGAGCAACCTAAGAATCTCACTGAAGTAAGAAGTTTTCTGGGCATGGTCAGTTACTACCGCAACGGCGATTTGTCAGGATTTTCTAGAATTGCCTCACCTCTTACGTAGTTGACTAGAAAAGGAACTGCGTTTTAATGGAATGAGAATTGTGAGGAAGCATTCCAATTATTAAAAGAATGTCTGTCATCTGCACCAATTTTAGCTTTAACGGCAGAGAAGGAAAAATATTTGAGGTTTATACTGATGCTGCCAACATTGGACTGGGATGTGTATTGATGCAAGATAGAAGAGAGTTATTGCTATGCATCGGACAGTTGAAGACTCACGAGAAGAACTACCCAGTACATGATTTAGAATTGGCCAGCTGTGGTCTTTGCTCTTAAGCTTTGGAGACACTGCCTATGCGATAATCAATTTATAGTGTACTCCGATCACAAGAGTCTCAAGTATTTATTTTCACAGAAAGAACTGAACCATGAGACAAAGAAGATTGATGGAATATATCAAAGACTATGATTTCAAGATTGAATACCATCTGGGAAAAGGAATACTGTGGCTGATGCACTCAGCAAAATCCTATAGCGAGGATATTTCGGTTTGTAAGTTAAAGAATGGAAAATTGTTAGAGGAATTTTCCACATTGAGTTTGAAAACTGAATCACAAGAAGAAGAGAGTTGTAGTTAACAACTTAACAGTGCAGTCATATTGTTTGAAGCAATTAAAGAGCAAACAGGACACTGACCCTATGTTTGCAGAAATCAGAGAAAAAATTGGTTTCTAAACTTGATTTTATATGCAAGTTGTTCATGGGAATCTTCGATTCCGGACAGATTGTGTATACCGGATGATCCCGAAATCAAGAAGCAAATTTTGGAAGAAGCTCATTGATCATATTATACATTCATCCAGAAGCTGTTAAGATGTATCAAGACTTAAAGAAGCATTCTGGTGGTGCACACGATGAGAAGGAGCATCGTTGACTTTATAGCTAAATGTTTGACATGTCAGAAAGTTAAGGTAGAACACCAGGAAACCTGCAGGAAAACTAAAACCACTGAGATACCAGAATGGAAATGGGACAGTATGGTATGGATTTTATTGTGGGATTACCAAAAACCCGAAGTGGATTTGATGCTATATGGTAATCATTGACAGACTCCAAATCGGCTCATTTCTTAACAATAAAGACAAGATGGTCTGTTAATATTTTGGCAGCACTATATATGAAAGAAATTGTGCGTTTGCATGGAATCCCAAAGAACATAGTTTCTGACAGAGATGCAAGATTTACTTGCATTTCTGGAGAGAGTTGCAGGATGCATTGGGAACTAAATTAAATTTAGTACCGCATTTCACCCTCAAACTAATGGACATACTGAACGTGTGAATCAAATTATTGAGGATATGTGCCATGCTTGCGTATTAGAGTTTGGAAATGACTAGAACACTCACCTAGCAATTATGGAATTTGCATATAACAATAGCTACCAGTCTACTATTCAAATGGCACCATTCGAAGCTTTGTATGGTCGGCAATGTAGATCACCATTGTGTTGGGTAGAACTAAAAGAAACACATATTCTTGGACCTGAAATGATCCAAGAGACAACTGAAATCATCAAGTTGGTTCAAGATCGGATGAAAGCTGCTCAGATCGACAAAAAGTTATGCCGATCGACGTAGAAGAGAGTTAGAATTTCAGCAAGGGGAACATGTATTTCTTAAAGTGTCACCCGAAGAGGAATCAAAAGATTCGGTATCAAGGGAAAGTTGAGTCAAGATACATTGGACCCTTTGAAATATTGAAGAGAGTGGTGAAATGACATACCAACTAGTATTCCACCACAATTATCTAATGTACATGATATTTTTCATGTGTCAATGTTAAAAGTATGTATATGATCCGGAACATATTATTGAATACCAAGATCTAGATGTACAAGGAAATTTGGCATATGAAGAAAGACCAGTACAAATCCTTGATCGAAAAATCAAGCAACTTCGGAACAAGGAAGTTCCTTTACTAAAGATTCAGTGGAATAAGCGAGGACAGGAAGAAGCAACATGGGAAATTGGAAGATGCTATCAAGATTAAGTATCCAGAATTATTTCTAGGTCAGTAATTATACACTTATGTATTAAATTTGGAGGACCAAATTTCTTTATAGTGGGGGAGAGTTGTAACACCCCAAAATATATATATATTATATATATATAATATGTAAAACCTGAATAATAAGTTATTGAACTACCATTATTATTAGAATGAAATAATTGATATTGGGAAGGATTAGTATTATGAAACATTATCCAGTGTTGTACTCGGACGTACGTGCTTCACAGGTGACACTGAAAAACTTTAACGAAAATGAAATCTGAGAACACCATAATTTCCAAAAAAATGTGGAGATATCAGAAATATAAATATCCAGATTTGTGGGCAGTGGATTTCGAGATTAAGCCGACGCAACTATTTTCCGGGTGATTTTGCACCTAGTGTAAAATAATTCCAAATATTAAACTAAAATCACCATAATTTGTAAAACCATCTCATTAGGCTATGGTTGAAATTTTAATGCAAATGAACTTTGTTTGGACATGTTTACATCAAGACTAAGGGGCCAGTTGAATTATGGGTCAATTACGGTGATCAATTTCTGGGTTTTATTTGGCTGCTTATGTGTGAGGCCTTGAGGAGGCCAGCACACATTAGGATAAGGCTAAACCATGGGTTAAACATCTTACACGTAAAGGGTTTGAGGTTAAGGGAGTGGAAGGAGGCATGAACCAGGTGTAAGCAGTAAAAACCCAATGGGTTTTACTGTTACACCTGTGCACGGAGGTGTCCTCATGCATGGGGAACTTGACTGGGCTATAAAAGCCATCCCTCTTCCTAGTTCGAACCTTCTACACCTTGGCTTCTGCTCATGTTCTTACTTTCCCCAACTCTTTGCTGCTAGAAGTATTGTGGAGGAGCTCCTGAAACTGCTGTGCTCTGAGGCTATTGGAGTTACTGGCTCCGTTGCACCTGCAACTACTTCCACTTCTGCTTCTGCTGCCACTGTAGCGTTTCACTTGTGTGAACATTGCGAGCACACCATCAACCTTAGGGGGAAAACACTTCTCTTGCTGAGTGTGGGATTTTTTCATCAAGGATACTTGCAAGTTCATCATTTAAGCAAGGTAGGACTTATCTTCCTCTGGTTTAGTTCTATCCTCCACACATGACAAGGAATTATTGATGAACGAATAAGTTGCTATACCTGTGATTCTCTGTTTTCCTTCTAGTATGGTAGAATTATTCTCGTTGGGAGAGGAACAACCTGTTCTATTTTAGAAATGGATTCTATCTTCTTCTCCACTCTTGATTCATGTTCATGATATAGAGTTCTGTTAGAAGTCTAAATATCCTTAGAACAGTGTGAGGATTTCTGTTTAGATGGTTGATACTTCAAGTCTTGATTTAGATCCATGAACACATTGTGATTTAGTGTCCATCTTGTAGGAATATTCCATTAAACTATTGCTATCAAGGCTATACTTCCAGTACTACACTATGTTTAATTTCTAGCTAGACAAGTTTGAATTGCAAACCTCCTGTTTCATATCACTTGTTTAGCTTATAAACCACTGTGAGATCTACAATTAGACTCTTATTTGATATAAATCATGCCTTGATTCATAAGTTCCATGGTTAGAGTTTTTAGAGTGAATACAAAGTCACTTATGAGATAAGAACTGGCGGCTGTTGACAGGCAGCTCATAGTTGTTGACAAGCAGTCTTCCAGAACTTCAAAATAACTGGGACTGTTGCTAGCTGTCGACAACCATCTTATAGTTGTTGACAGGTAGACATAGAACCAGAAAACCATGCTCTGCTGTTGCTATCTTTCGACAGCCACTTCCTGGCTGTCGACACCTACTGTCCTGACTTATATTTCAGCAACTTTTCATGGTAGAACTCTTGCTTAGACTTCATCCTAAAAGCCTAGAAAGTTACCCCCTTATTTACATTGGTATTTACTGTCATACTACTGCAATGTTTACCCACTTGGTGTACCTTACACCCCCTTGAATTATCCTTAAAGTTGTCAAATACGGATGGTACTCCGTTGAGTCTAATCTCTGGTATTCGGTAACCGAGTTTATAAAACCTGATGTCCTGAGAGTTCAAATGCTTGAACAACTTGTGAGATGTGACTAACTGATGATGATGACATTTTTTAGGTCATTGGACCCCACTTGACTGATATGCCTGTGCAAATAGGGTGTTCCAGTCCTGGGAGGAGCACCCGAATTCATTACGGGCCGTACGGGAATGATAGAAGACAACGGGATGTTTGGCATTGCATCACTTACTATTTGATTATGGTCATCATAATTCCTGATCTGTATAACTGTTAAATACAACAGTTTTGAGTTATATACCTGAACCTGCCTTGTGATTCACTATTACTGTTCAAGCTTACTATCCTAACAATTAATTGTGCCTCTTTGTTATCCATTCTGCCATTGTCTTGACTATCATGTACTCACCCTTTGAATTATGGATTTGAATTCTACTGGACTAGTTAGCTCACTATTTCCTACCCCTTTTTTAGGTAGTTTAGATGGGGGTGAAGTTAAGGACATGTGTGCTGAGTGGACCGTCTGTATCAAGCAAAGCCAACCCATTTCTGTTTTTGTTTAGTAGTGTGAGATGAGATGTATTAATTAAGTTTTTCAATCCACTCATCTTTAGTGGTAATGAAGAGTACTTTTGTAATAAGACTTCTGCATATTGTGCTATGAACGATTACTATTAATCATACCTTTTGTGCCTATTTTCTGTCACTTTCGATAAATAGCCTTTTTATTAGGACGTGACACTCAAGCTACCAGAAGTGGTCTTTCTCCCCAAGCTTCATTCCTTGCTCATAGACTTTGTGGTTGGAACTCTTATCTTTGAAAGATTTGCTAGAGTCATGGCCAGAATCACAGTCTGTTAGGGTGCTCCTCTTGCCTTCCACAAATTCATATTCCGTGAATATCACAGAGGAAACATCAAGTCTGAAGTTCTAGCTCCTCTTCTATCTAAATGTGAAAGGCTCTCTCCATCTGATTGGGAGAAGCACTATCATCAGGCTACTCTTCAATTGGAAGCCTTGAACTCCTCTTTGTTCAATTCAGGCAAACCCCTTTTGTCTGCTGATGAATTTCTGGATCTCAATTCCATCCATTTAGCTCAAGATCTTTTTGCCATTTGGGTTGAAAGATACAAAGTTTATGTATCTTTGAAAAAGGACCTACAGTAGCAGCAGATCTTCTACCTAATTTCTATTGATCAGTTTTTGCAGCATGCCAGCTTTGGAACCACTAGTTCTTACAAGATTTCTCTTGAAAGGATATATATACCAACTTCCTAGAAGCTCAAAGGCAACTCCATATCCAGCAAATGGTTCCTGTTATGGGACCTTCCTACACTATTGCCTGGGGTGTTTCCAACTTCATTTTGAAGAGTAGGAACTCAAGGCTTAGCCCATCATTACTCGCCATGCCTCCCTCTTGTCACATGCCTTCTACATTTCTGTAGCCCCTCAGTAATCAATATAGTGTTGATTGGCTCCATTTATCTTTCTTCTCTTCTTTCTTTATCTCTTTACATTTCTTTTTGCTTAATGACAAAAAGGGGGAGAAAATAACACACTCTGAAATACATATCTACATATTTTAAATTTATCCAGAAAATTTACTTAAGTAAATTTCAGCACATTACATGTAATATTTTGTTATGTTTTGTCATCACCAAAAAGGGGGAGATTGATGATCAGTCCATCCCCATATAATTTATTTATTATATGTATTTTTTGGTGATTAACAAAACCTTAACAAAGTTTTTCTAACAATCCTTTATGAAGTTCCTCCACATGAAATTTAGTCAAGCAAAATCTATAAGTAATTCTCATACACTGTTATTTAAAGTTTAAAGCATGTATTCATTCTAAGTATACATCGATTTTCTTGATAGAACATCAGTTTCTTAAGAAAAACAACGATTTCGTCTCACATCGATTTCATAAGTGAAACAACGATTTCCGTCTCACATCGATTTCATAAGTCACTTAAACAACGATTCGACAAGTTACACAATGATTTGATCGTTGCAACGATTCGCAAAGTGAAACAACGATTTGGTCGCTATAACGATTCAATAAGTGAAACAACGATTTGGTCGCTATAACGATTCGATAAGTGAAACAACGATTTGGTCATTGTAACGATTCGATAAGTGAAACAACGATTTGGTCGCTGTAACGATTCGATAAGTGAAACAACGATTTGGTTGCTGTAATGATTCGATAAGTGAAATAACAGTTTGGTCGCTGTAACGATTCGATAAGTGAAACAACGATTTATTCGCTGTAACGATTCGTAAGTTAAACACCGATTTGATCGCTATAACGATTCGTTACCACTTCAACATCGATTTGCTAAAACAACGATTTGCTCTTACTTGAACAACGATTTGCCTTAGTCAAATAACGATTTGCTTGGACAACGATTTCATTATTCACATCAACATAAGGTTTCATTTATATATATGGATTATAATTTTGAAATCGATTTCTCGTATACAACAAAACTCTTCACAACGATTTTGGTTTGAATGAATTATCATGCATTTCATTATTATTATCTTCTCAGATATTCCTGATAGTGACCATACTATTCAAACATATTTTCAAAACTCTGTGGAGTTCAAGTCTTCCCGCGCATACTAAGATTTTGATCATTTCACACGAAATCCTCTTGCTTATTTGATGTATCGCATAGAGTCTTGATTTGTGTGATGACAGGATATCCTTTCTAGTTTAAGCATATCATTATACTGTACGCTACCAGGGTTGACTGACAACGTAGACAAAAAGGAGTTGTCTAGGTATCTGTGTTTAATGCATGCAGGGCTTTTGTAGTAAAGCACGTCAAAGATGGATCTGTCAACCTGTCGAAAGGATAAAAGATTCAGAAAATCTTTCCTAAGGATGCAAGGACCAATCCAAGCACTTATAGCTGCAGGCTCATCTCCACATGCCTACAGTCTCTCTAACGAGCATGAAGCTGTGAGACAACGGGCATCTGAACGGCTACTTCAACGGTCAAAATAATTTGCAGAAGATAAAAAGAAGACTAATGACTCCATGAACAGATATACAAGTATATACACTGAGGAACATACATAGAATCCATCAAGCACTTGCGAGCATCAGGAAGAAGAGCTTATTCCTTTCAGCGCACCAACCTTTAGCTCTCAGCTCTCTGAGTTTCATTTGCTTAGTCTTTGGAGAGCTAGTGTAGTTCTAAGAGTTTTTCGTGTTGCAAATCTTTGTCTCTCAGATTCAGCCTCAGATCAAGCAATCTCTTATAAGCTTGGTCTAGGGGCAATTCGACTTTTACTCACATTCTCTGTGTGTGTTCCTCTTCTGTTGTGAAGAGAAGACCTGTAGGAAATAGGTGGTTATTTTCCCTTCATTGAAGAAGGAAGACATGTTGCATCAGGTGTGGGTATGTACCTCTTTGGGGTTAGAAGAGAAGGCCAGCTGCTGTTGGATGTGTAAGTGTCCTTAAGGTAGACAGTACCCTTGGTTAGTGAAATCCCAAGTTGTTGCTTGGGAACTGGATGTAGGACTCCTTGGGATAGAAGGTCCGAACCAGGATAAAAATCTCCTGTGTTGTGTGTTTGCTTGGTTGTCTTTACTTTCACTAACACTAACTATCGATCTTAGTGTTTTCTGTTAAGTGTTTTTATGACATGTTTTAATTTATAAAGAGCGTTTAGCAATCCATTCACCCCCCCTCTGGGCTTGCTATCTGGGCAATAGAGATCACCCCCAACTGGAGCTTTCTTCCCGAACCAACGTTCTTCATCGACCTGCAGAAGACCCTTCTTAAGAACATTCAAAGGTAGGTGTTCTCGGGCCAATGATGAACAAACCATATACCATGTTAAAGCTCTTCGTGTCTAGTTTCATATGCACCTATTTTTCCCAATTTTTATCAAGCATGCTTCGAGTACTTAGCGTTTTCTGAGAGTCGCATATGATTAGAGCTTTTCATGTTTATAAAATGATTCTCGCATATCGAGGCCAAATTGGGTCAACCCAAAGTGTAGTTCTCTTTTACTCTTCATTGTCTACAACTTTCATGTTTATAGTTTTGTCCAAGGAGATTTAGATCTCGAGTTATAGGTCAAACAAATATAACTGCATCAATTTCATAGTCTTCGAGTTGAACTATAAACTGCGATTAATACAGACGTCGTGATTTAGAGAAGGGTATCATGATCGGCAGACCCATCACGTTTACCTTAAAAGCGACTGCACAAACCGTCGCATTTCTGACCGGTTCTGACCAAATCCGACGCATCAAACTGTGCGTCACATAGATTTCATTATACATCTGATATGCGGCCGTATGTGGCGTCGCGATTTGTTTTATTTCCCGCCCTTGATATCCGTGTATTTTTATATTCTAATTTTTGAAAACCTTCTGAAACACGTTCGTTTGATTGGTCGTGACTATATTCTGATTGCCTTAAACACGACCAGTAATCTCGTTGCCTTTCTGTTCACCAATCGATTGTGTACATCGATTCTCTTTAATGCGTCAGACTTGCCCGTTGCGATTTTAACGCAACCAGTACCCCCATTGCGATTTAAGAGACCGACTGTTTACTTGTTTTAACTACTAACGACCTTAGAAATAGCGATGACTAAACCCGTCGTAATTTCTAATGCCTACCCGAGGCCTGTTTACTCAGTCTAAATTGTAAGACTTGCATGTTATGATTTATAGAAAGTATTATTCAGTCTGTCCAGTGTCCTAAAAACTATCCATGTAAAAGTCATAACAACCCGAAAGTCTATTCTAATTGTTCTTAATCGCATGATCTTTCTATATTAAGATTGATATGTTCATCTTAATGCTCTCGCTTGCTATTAAACTGAAAGTTGATCTTGTTAAATTGCAGAAACAAAATCTTGATAGCCTTGCTTTATAATACGTCATGATGTTACTCGCTTTCCGCTTGTTTTAAACCGGTAGATTGTGATATTGAGGCACGTTCTACACTACACTCTTGCATAAATAGGCAGCCCTTTCTTGGGGGATTGGAAACTCTTTACTAGACATTCCGTTCTAGTAGACTAGGGACCTTTCCACTAAGACCTCCGTAATTCTCCGTACTCTGTGGATTCCCTCATAGAGACTGAGTTGGTTGTACCATTGAAGTTTCCTGAAGATAGCGTGCACTTCTTTTCTCGTCTCTTTCTCGTGAGTATGACTTTATAACCATGAAACCAAGCCATTAATGTAAAGATTTAATTAAAGTGTGAATTACGTTGCCAAATTCTCTCCCAACTATTGTTATCATCTTCACATGACTTGACCTTCTTAAAATTATTATGAACATGATATTGAAATGTATACTTCTCGAAACTCTTCTTATGGGTCATGATTGATTATGGGTATCTACATTTGAAATAGTAAAATGTATATTGGGAACGGTGAGTGTTCAAGGGCTCCAGTCTAGCCCCAATGATAGAGAGTCGTAAATATACTGTTAACTATGGGGTATAATAATTACTTACATTGTATCTGTGCTGGGAGTACTTGTGTGTTCAATGCTAGATACATAACCACATACACGTGTCCTAGTGTGTATTCCAAAGCAGCATAGATCCTTAATGCACATCATGGCATCGTGCCAGATTATTTTTACATGTTAAAAGTTCTTGCTCGTGTGTGCTCGCTTGTTTGCGTGATATGGCCATCCTACGTTCTTGTAAATGACTGATATCCTGCGTGCTTGTACATACTACTCTACTGTTAGTTCTTGCTTGCTACATCACTCTAGATCTTGTTCAATCACTCTTTTTCAATCTATCTTGCTCACGTATCATGTTTAATTGGATTTATCGTTCATGTATATCTTGTTAATCGTACCTATCTAGTTCTTCAAATGTTAATCACTTATATCATTTCTCGCACATTGAGATATAAATCCTATTGGGCTAGTTTGCTCATTACCTGCTTCTAAACATCTTAGGTGACATTGACGTGGAAGATGAAGGCCGAGACATGGATGGGAATACGTCTGAGTGAAGAGCATGTTTCAACCTTAGTGTCTACCATTAGTTTAATTTGAGAGTTAGATTGATGTAATAGGTAGTGAGGAAGTATAATCTCATGTAGTTTTCCCTTTTCATGAGTCATTGTAGTTGAAAATTCATGAAATTGTAGTAAACGTTATGGAAATTGAATAAAGCTTAGTTGTGATCATTTTGTGGGCCCTATTAAATTGTGTTGTTGCACATCTAATGCTCACTAGTTAGAGGCTTATTTGCTGACTGCTCACGTCTCAGAATATCAATTTAATTTAATATTTCCGCTACGTAATTCTTGGGATGTGACATTCGACATCGTCAAAGAAAGTGGATATTCGATGGTATATTCTCTTCTCCTGTTAAAAGCCCTTGTGAATCTAAAATACCCCTATCTTCACCCTCACCCCCTCTGATGGAGAACCTCTTCCCCCACCAGCCACTGCCCTACGCAGTGGAGCTAGAGGAGGAAAATGGAGCTGGGGGAGGAGCAACAACGGAGCCTAGAGAGGGAGGAGGTAGACTAGAGAGAAAGAGAATCACATTGAGAGATAGAGAGAGACAGAGAGAGCAACATATTATGAGAGAGAGAGAGCACCAGAGTGCTGAGGACAATGCCACCCATTCTACCAAGGCCCTGGATGATGGTGCGAGCATGCCATGTCTAGAGGCCACCTGAAGAACTATTGGGCATGACTGGCCATCACGCCAACCCTATCAACATCTCGAGGTTGCTCCCCATGTGCGCGCCACCATCTGAGTCCACCCAAGCATTGTCAACTTCTTATCAACCCCTCTTGCATTGCTGCAATCTCTCCTGCGTCCTCCGACGATAATGCGACCATTGCTGCAACCTCGCTTGTACCGCCTCTCTAGGAGCATCAAGCCAGGCCTCCCCATGCAAGGTCCCACCTAGGCCTTCCTGATGTTGTCGTTGGCAAGGTCTCCCTTCCAAGGGAAAATGGAGAAGTCGGTGGGGATTGGCACTATGGCGGTCCTTGTCGTCTGGGCCCTATAAGGATTCATAACCAACTCCGCCAACCCACAAGCCACGAACTCTCAAAAGGGTAATTATTACATGTGTACAGTAGGAAATGCACAGAATAAATAAAAGTACTTGCATTGATATAAATATGTACATCAGATTATATTGTTTCATACATAACAAAAGCTTAAAAGAAAGTACACAAGACAAGGGCATACCCCGTGGAACACAAAAACTCACAATTGGTGGTAGAAGAGGGTCCCGCTCACTAGAGGTGCGGTCGGGAGCTAGGAACTCACCTGCTTACTCTCACTTGAAAAAGAGTAGGGGTGTGAGCCTCAAAGTCACTGGCTCAGTAGAGAAGCTCCCCCAAAACACATGATAAACCACAATAATCACGATAACAATTAATCATTCTGAATTAAAGTAAATAAAACAACTGGATATGAAATAAACACACCATTGCATGTTACCAAGAACCACACAAGAACCACAAGTAAGCTAGTATGATGCTACACTAGGGACACAATAATTGGCCCGTGAAGCTAGAATTTGAGTCAAACAAGAGCACACAAACAACCTCCCAGTCCTGCAATGAGAAATACACTCAGACTGCCGCTCCCACGTCTAGCTACCTACTAACTGAAGAGGCAGTGAGGCAACACCAACTCTAACTCAAGACTAGCTGGGGCTCAACTAGTCTACTGATGTTTAATGCCCCAATCACGAGTGCACTCAAACCACATAGGCTGCCCAATAGTCGTCTTTCCCCTACCTAGGATGATAAACTAAAAGGGGAGTCGATGAAGATGACGACAAGACCCCTTCAGTGCACGTAGCACCGAGACTGAACCCCTTATCGACACACAAAGTGCAAGGCACACACAGTATCTGGGGCTCCCGACTGAAGGTAACAAGTAAGTTACTAAGCATCGACACTAACAAACACGTTAGGAAAACACTATAAGCCTTTTTCTGTGAGTAACACAACCATATATGAAATTATAATTCTCAATTGGCACAACACTGCTAACACGTAGAACATAGAGACTGTGACCAGAACGCGGTCATACGATAGGCCACGACAACAAATATGAACTCGTCAGACAAGTAGATGGTGACAAGAACGTGTCAGGGTAGGGGGCCACGATAAGAACATATTGGGTCCCTCAACCGCAACAACACACAGAACAGAAAAACACACAATCCTAACCAAAACCTCGGCCAAACCACATATACCAACTTTCCATCAAACTATAAATCTTCCAAACACTATAAATGAAGTAAGCATATACCTAAACATGTCAAAATCAGTCTTTTCTAGCTGAAAAACCCATGGAGATCGTAAAAATGCCAAGAGGGAGAGAACTTCCCTACCAAACAATGAAGAACAACACCCGTTGGGGCCTTCTCGTGCTCTGGCTGCCTCCTCCTACACAAATCCAACTCCAGAATGCCAAAAAATGATCAAATCCTCAAAACCTTGCAAAAAATCACTTTGGGGAGTCGACCAACAGAGCTGAGGGTGGAAACCCTCACTCTACAAGTGCCCTAGCATAAAAAGGCCTCGGAAACATGAACGCGTCACCTCAATAGGCCGCGATATGAACGCAGTCTGTCAGGGACCGCGACACTGAAGGGTGCCACGTATCCTTACGGGACACATACCCCCTCACTAACCACCTTAAAATGCGTCAAAATGATCGACTGCGATACAATCTTGAACATGTTGCTCAGCCTGACCGTGTTAAGAAGGTGGCAGCCTTACTGAGGGCACTCAACCAGAGCATGAAACTCAGCTCAATCAAAGCGAAATGCTCAAAAACACTACAAATGAACCATGCTCAACTCACGCAAGATCGCAACAACTATTAGACCCACTAAAGATGATCAAAAAACAACATATGCTACAGGCACTGACCTCCTCACCCTCTCCCTAGTCCCCTTCTCTTCTTCTGCCTCTTGCCTAACCAGACCCATGTCGAAGACTGAAGCCAACAAAGTGGTGAAAGAGACGACCTTGGACTTGAACTCTGAGGCAGAGGCGACCCATTAAAAGGGGAATCTTACACTGGCGTCACCCATGAAGTCTCAAGTCATCATGCCACAAGCTGTGAGGTTAGTTGGTTTGACCATCCATGCAGGGTGCATCAGCAAGGGTAAGGTCGACGCCCCCACCACCCCGTGTCTACTAGGAAGCCTAAGGAGGTGGAGAAGGAAATGGAGTCATGTCCAACTCCAAGAACAACCATGATGATGTCCGACTCCAAGAACAAAGTCTGCCTAGCCATCTCTATCTACAAGGAGATGGTGGGTCAGCTCGAGTGCTCCTAGCTCGACTTCATGGTGGGCAATGGTGTTGGAGTGCGGTCGAAGGTAGGCTCTAGGAGAAACAATAGGGAGGTGATCTTGGATCTGTTGGGCTCTGCAGTTTCCACCTCCTCAAATGAGTTCTCATGCAAGGTGATGAGAGAATGGGCTGCAACGGGAGAAGGACGCCCCATCCACCGACAGTGACGAGGACATCTCCAGCTTGCCCTTGAACACGATCCCAATGCCTCCGGCACCGAGGGTGTCGAAGAGAACAAGGATGTTGGTCCACTTGGTACGGCAGCAAGCTAACCTAGAGGGGGGTGAATAGGTTTTTCTGAAATCTGAAACACAAGCTTAAACACAGAAAATTATCACTTGAAAGTTTGGTTAGTTTAGTGTGATAAAGAGTAGCAGTGCGGAAGCAAATAAACAATCACACAAATGACACAAGAGATTTATCCTGGTTCGGCCCTTCCCACATGGAAGTCCTACGTCCAGTCCCCAAGCAACCTCTTGGGATTTCACTAACCAAGGGTACAGTCCCCCTCAAGGACACTACAACACCCAGCACCCCAGCTGGTCTTCTTCTCTTTCCCGGGCAAGAAGGCAGCCCACTTCTTTTACAGGCTCAGAAGCAAACCTCCTGGTACAAACCCCAGTGCGGTTCTGCTAGACACAAACCCCTAGCTAGGTTCTACACTGTATACAGTCCTACAGCTGGATAGAAATCTTTCTTAGAAAAGAAAGATCAAAGCTGAGAGTTGGAACAAATGAAATCCAACTAGAAGAACTCTCAGCGAAAAGACTCTCTCCCCCAGATTACAAAATGCACACACAGAGAGAATGAAGAGAGAGAAGAAAGCTTGAAGGCTTGAATGCTTTAGATGCTAGAACACTTCTTCTTGGCTCAGGCTCTTTCTCTCTTTTCCTTTGAGTGTATGTGGCGTTGAGGTTCCTCACTGGTTGTACACTCCTTCAAAGATTTTTAGGAAAGCTCTATATTTTTCTTCAGCCTTGCTTCATCTTTTATATGAGAGGCTTTTGAATAGATCCGTTGAAGAGATCCGTTGGAGCTCTTCTAGACGTTGCTGATCTTCTCTTCATTTGTCTTAATCAGACTCTGGTGGTCTTCGAGGTCTGTAAGCATAGAAGAGAGTGTTAGCATAAAAGAGTATTTTATAAGATAACAGTGCATGCTATTGTGTTTCTGTTAACATGCTAAAAAACTGATAGGTCATATCTTTTTCTGACAAAACTCTGAGATACGCATGCAGCCTTTTGTCAGAAGATATTTGACTTTTCATTTGGCGCCTAAAAGCACTTAAACAATCAATGTTTAAATTGAAGTGAATCGATGTAAGAATGACTTATCAAATCATTGTGACTAGCAAATCTTTGTGAGAGCAAATCGTTGTTCTCACTTAACAAATCGTTATAGCTATCAAATCGTTATGAAACTTATCGAATCGATGTGAGAGGCAAATCGTTGTTTCTCACTTATCAAATCGTTATGACACTTATCGAATCGATGTGAGAAGCAAATCGTTGTTTCTCACTTATCAAATCGTTGTGAGCCTTAGCGAATCGTTGTAGAAGGCAAATCGATGTGAGGGCAAATCGTTGCGCTCACTTATCAAATCGTTATGAGCCTTAGCGAATCATTATAGAAGGCAAATCGTTGTGGTGCTTATAAAGCCTATTAAAGTCAAATCGTTGTAGCGCTTATAAAATCAATTGAAACTAAATCGTTGTAGCGCTTATTAATTTGGCACTTGAACTGAAATCGATGTATATAGATTAGACATCGATTTTATCATTTTAGTGCGCCTAAATCAAATCGTTATAGCTATTGAATCGATGTATGAATCGTTCTACTCATTTATCAAATCGATGTGAGACTTATCAATTTGTTATGAGATTGATGCGACACAAATGAAACATGATATTTAATTTAAGTACTCATAAATTTTGTTATCACCAAAATACAAGGACAAACAGAGAGTGGTTCAACAATCTCCCCCTTTTTGGTGATGACAAAATTTATGCGAATTTTCTGGCAAAAAAAAAACTTAAGCATAGAAAATGCAAAAAATTCACAGAACATACATACTCTCCCCCTTTTTGTCATTAACCAAAAAGGAAGGATCTTACCATACAAATTTTCCCCCTTTGAGAGAATTTCTTACCGTTGAGGGGTTCAACAATAATAGACATTTAATGAATAACTCCCCCTTAGTGACGGCTCCCCCTTAGTGTGAGGCTAGTCAGATCTTGTTGCTCTTGATCTTATACATGTTGTTTGTCAAGTCTTCAAGATTTTTATTTGCATACATCTTTAAAGAAACTTGCAAACATTATTAGTAGCAATGTAAAAATTTAATATTTAAGACTACTCCCTTTTCAGATAAATTTGGATGAGGAGCTGGCAGTCATCAGTGCCTTGAGCATCCTTTGATCTTGATGCTCCAAGGCTATCCTGCAAACAACTTATTCAGAAATAGGTACCCAAATCTTTTTGGGTCCTTGATAGTTAGATGCATAAAAGTATCCTTTTGGAATCCAAATTAGGTGCCTTGTTGTGCAGGTATTCACAGTGTGTCCTAATTTATTGCAATGAGAACAACAATGAATGTAATCTATTTTGTAGTTCTTATTGGCTTTGTGATGTTTGTTTAGAACACAATTTTTAGAAACCTTTTTCTTTTGATAAGGCTTGTTCATTTCAGGGGTCTTTTTCTGAGGCATCTTGGTTTCTTTTACAAATTTTGGTAATGGATATTTTTCAGGAATTATGACATGTTTTCCTTTTTCAGGAGGTATGTAACCAAGCCCTTGTTTGTTATTTCCAAATTTTGATCTGTTTAAGCATAGGGCAAAAGATGGTTTTCCTTTAGTTAATTTTCTAACTGATTCTTTTAAATATAGATTTTCTTCAGTTAGAGTTTTTAATTTTTCTTCTAACTCTGACTTCTCATTATTCTTGCTTTTCAAATCTTCATTTAAAAGATAATTATTTTCTTTACATTCTTTTAATTCTTCTTCTAATTGTTCCAATTCTGATTTAAGATCAGAATTAGTGTTTTCTAAACAAGTAAGGTTGTTCTTGATATATTTCAATTCTTTTACAACAACTTTGTGTTTATCATAAAGTTCATTAAAGACTTCTTCCAAGTCTTCAGACTCTGACCCTGAATCATTGCATGAATCAAAAAATGGGTCAAAATGTACCTCATCTAGTCCTACCATGAGGGCTAGATTTACTTGCTCTTTCTCTGAACTTGAGCTTGATGAGTCTGAGCTTGTGGCCTCTTCATTTTCCCAAGCAAACTGCCATGGCTTTTCTTTTGAACTTCTTGTGCTGCTTCTTGGACTTTTCGATTTGACCAGTCTTTTTGAGTCTTGGACAGTCTGGTCTCAGATGTCCGGGTTTTCTGCATTCATAGCAGACTGGTTCTTTTTCCTTTTTCTCTTTCCTTGGATCCTTCTTGACCCATTTTTCTTCTTCTTTAAATCTTCTGAAGTTTGGATAGTACTTCATCAACATCACTGTCTTCAGATCCTGCAATTTTGGAGCTAGAAGAAGAAGAAGTGGAAGGAGCAGCTGCAACTTTAAGAGCATTAGTACATTTTTTCTTTGATGAGCTCTCAGATAGTCGCTCCATATTAATTTCATGTGTCATGAGGGAACCAATTAGCTTATCAATAGAAAACTTGGTTAGTTCATGGGCTTCTTCAATAGCTGTGACCTTAGGGGTCCATGAAATAGTTAAAGACCTAAGTATTTTTCTCACAATTTCCTCATCAGAGAGATGTTGCTAGGGAGCTCAGACCTACTACTATGCTTGAAAATCTGTTATACATTTGAGTAATATTTTCATTATGAAGCATTTTAAACTGCTCATATTGTGAGACAAGAATGTCTATCCTAGTTGCTTCACTTTATCTGTTGCTTCATAAGTTATCTGCAGTTTATCTCATATTTCTTTAGCAGATTACATGCAGATACTCTACTGAATTCTCTTTTAGATAAAGCGCAACATAGATAGTTTTTAGCCTTAAAGTTTAAAGATAATTTAATCTTATCAGCTGCTGTAATGGCAGTGGTGCCTTTAGCAGGAATAATAACGAAATCACCTACCTCAATTACCTGCCACAGATCAAAGTTTGTGCCTCGAATGAAGCATTCCATCCTCATCTTCCAATATTGGTAATCCTCTCCATCGAAGAATGGAGGTCTGGTGACTGATTGTCCTTCAGCAAATCCTTGAGTTGCCATGGATCTTTGCTCTAAGATCGTTGGATCTTCTTTGAATGTTCAGAGACCCTCTCTGATACCACTTGTTGGTCCACTTGGTACGGCAGCAAGCTAACCTAGAGGGGGGGTGAATAGGTTTTTCTGAAATCTGAAACACAAGCTTAAACACAGAAAATTATCACTTGAAAGTTTGGTTAGTTTAGTGTGATAAAGAGTACCAGTATGGAAGCAAATAAACAATCACACAAATGACACGAGATTTATCCTAGTTCGGCCCTTCCCACATGGAAGTCCTACGTCCAGTCCCCAAGCAACCTCTTGGGATTTCACTAACCAAGGGTACAGTCCCCCTCAAGGACACTACAACACCAGCACCCCAGCTGGTCTTCTTCTCTTTCCGGGCAAGAAGGCAGCCCACTTCTTTTACAGGCTCAGAAGCAAACCTCCTAGTACAAACCCCAGTGCGGTTCTGCTAGACACAAACCCCTAGCGAGGTTCTACACTGTATACAGTCCTACAGCTGGACAGAAATCTTTCTTAGAAAAGAAAGATCAAGCTGAGAGTTGGAACAAATGAAATCCAACTAGAAGAACTCTCAGCGAAAAGACTCTCTCCCCCAGATTACAAAATGCACACAGAGAGAGAATGAAGAGAGAGAAGAAAGCTTGAAGGCTTGAATGCTTCAGATGCGTGAACACTTCTTCTTGGCTCAGGCTCTTTCTCTCTTTTCCTTTGAGTGTATGTGGCGTTGAGGTTCCTCACTGGTCATACACTCCTTCAAAGATTTTCAGGAAAGCTCTATATTTTTCTTCAGCCTTGCTTCATCTTTTATATGAGAGGCTTTTGAATAGATCCGTTGAAGAGATCCATTGGAGCTCTTCTAGACGTTGCTGATCTTCTCTTCATTTGTCTTAATCAGACTCTGGTGGTCTTCGAGGTCTGTAAGCATAGAAGAGAGTGTTAGCATAAAAGAGTGTTTTACAAGATAACAGTGCATGCTACTGTGTTTCTGTTAACATGCTAAAAACTGATAGGTCATATCTTTTTCTGACAAAACTCTGAGATACGCATGCAGCCTTTTTGTCAGAAGATATTTGACTTTTCATTTGGTGCCTAAAAGCACTTAAACAATCGATGTTTAAATTGAAGTGAATCGATGTAAGAATGACTTATCAAATCGTTGTGACTAGAAAATCGTTGTTCCCACTTAACAAATCATTATAGCTATCAAATCGTTATGAAACTTATCGAATCGATGTGAGAGGCAAATCGTTGTTTCTCACTTATCAAATCGTTATGAGACTTATCGAATCGATGTGAGAAGCAAATCGTTGTTTCTCACTTATCAAATCGTTGTGAGCCTTAGCGAATCGTTATAGAAGGTAAATCGATGTGAGGGCAAATCGTTGCGCTCACTTATCAAATCGTTATGAGCCTTAGCGAATCGTTATAGAAGGCAAATCATTGTGGTGCTTATAAAGCCTATTAAAGCCAAATCGTTGTAGCGCTTATAAAATTGATTGAAACCAAATCGTTGTAGTGCTTATTAATTTGGCACTTGAACGGAAATCGATGTATATAGATTAGACATCGATTTTATCATTTTAGTGCGCCTAAATCAAATCGTTATAGCTATCGAATCGATGTATGAATCGTTCTACTCATTTATCAAATCGATGTGAGACTTATCAATTTGTTATGAGATTGATGTGACACAGATGAAACATGATATTTAATTTAAGTACTTATAAATTTTGTTATCACCAAAATACAAGGACACACAGAGAGTGGTTCAACAAAGGAGCGGGGGGGTAACTATGAGCCCAACCCGAGAGCTCCCTTGGGAGGTGAGCATGAGGGGCTACCAAAGGTGACTTGGCTTGCTGATCATCTTCCTCATGGCAACCCTCCCCTCACTGGAGGATCGAGGTTAGGGCAAGCTTCATGGCCTTCCTAGCCCGGGGAAGTGGAGGACAAAGCCATGTTGGAGGCAGGGAACATAGCCATCCATTGCCCGTGAACCTAAACTACCTATTGTTTTAATCTTTTTCCAAACTATAGTCAAATTAACCTACAAGAAAAAGCGGCATTTCTGACGGACGCAAGCCGTCGATAATCCGACGGTAATCCGTCGAAAAAACTGTCTTCCAACAACTTTCCATCGAACAGTCGTCGGAAGACGTCCGTCGAAAAATTTTGGTCAGAAATTACTGACGGTTACCTAATCCGTCAGTATTCCGTCGAAAATTCTGACCGAATATTCCGTCGGAAAAGTAGTCGGTAACTTCCAACAAAAATCCGTCGGAAGATTTTGTCGGAAAATTGGTCAGTGAATTTCGACTGAAAACGGTCAGAAAATAGGTCGAAATGTCTGTCAAAAACTGCCGACCGAAAATTTCGTCGGAAATATTCCGTCGGAACTTCCGACATAAATACCGACGGATATATTCCGTTGGCAAACTACAAATTTCCGACGGCCATTATCTGTCGGAAAAACTGTCAAAAATATGTACTATTTTTTAAAAAAAATTGTTGAAATTAACAATAATAAATTATAAAACCTGCTAAAATATTCATGCATTCCACAATAGAAGGTACTCACAATGAAACATAAAATCAAAAACCAAACTAATACAAAATCATACATAATGAAAAATGCTAAAAATAAAGACAATCTGCTAGATCGTACGCCGTCCCCGTCTCCTGATCGTCAGGTGCCGGAGGATCCTATATTAAATAATAATAATATGAGAAACATTAATAAAAATTAATATACAAACATTATTTTCAAAATGTTAAATTTAAAACATGTGATTATTCCTCAAGTTTAATAAGAAAATATTTTGGATCCTTTAGACTTGGGTTTTTTTTAGATCTATTATTTGAACGCCCACCCAATCTGGGAATCCAAATCGGATTCCGTCAGTTCGCACACGTCAATTTCACCTACCCGGTCGTGTCGGAGTGAACGGCACGTCGATCGGATGCCTATTTGGGATTTTGGACCCCCCAGGTTGCGTGTTTTGATCATTTAGACTAGGGTATTTTTTAATCCGTCATTTCAACGCCCAACCCAATCTCGGAATCTAAATCAGATTCTGTCAGTTCGCACACGTCAATTTAACCCACCCGGTCGTGTCGGAGTGAACGGCACGCCTATCAGATCCCTATATGGGATTTTGGACCCCTGGGTTGCGTGTTTTGATCATTTAGACTTGGGTTTTTTTAGATCCGACATTTCAACGCCCAACCCAATCCGGGAATCCAAATCGGATTCTGTCAGTTCGCACACGTCAATTTACCCACACGGTCGTATCGGAGTGAACGGCATGCCGATCAGATCCCTATTTGAGATTTTGGACCCCCAGGTTGTGTGTTTTAATCCTTTAGACTTGGGTTTTTTTTAGATCCGTCATTTCAACGCTCAACCCAATCCGGGAATCCAAATCGGATTCTGTCAGTTCGCACACGTCAATTTAACCCACCTGGTCGTGTCGGAGTGAACGGCACGCCGATCAGATCCCTATATGGGATTTTGGACCCCCGGGTTGCGTGTTTTGATCTTTTAGACGAGTTTTTTTAGATCCGTCATTTCAACGCCCAACCTAATCCGGGAATCCAAATCGGATTTCGTCAGTTCGCACACGTCAATTTAACCCACCTGGTCGTGTCGGAGTAAACGGCATGCCGATCAGATCCCTATATGGGATTTTGGACCCCGGGTTGCGTGTATTGATCTTTTAGACGGGTTTTTTTAGATCTGTCATTTCAATGCCCAACCCAATCTGGGAATCCAAATCGGATTCTGTCAGTTCGCACACGTCAATTTAACCCACCCGGTCGTGTCGGAGCGAACGGCATGAAACTTATAAAATTAATAGTAATACTTATTAATTTAGATTTCTTTTTTTCTCTTTTGACATTCTTTAGTGGTTTCATTTCATTCAAACTATATGAAATTAATAGTAATACTGACCTGAGGTGCTGGCTGTGAGGGGCATACTCCCTGCATGGCTGAGATCAACTGCTCGACCAAAATGCCAAAGTGCGTTCGTAGCTCTTCCCGGATGAGGGTTCTAATCTCCTCTACACCACTACCGGGAGGCGCAGCAGATGAACTCGCGTATGCCGGAGGAGCGACCGAACTCGCATATGATGACAACACTGGAGTAGTATCCAGGCTATCCCCAAAGCCGTACACTCGACCCTTCCTCGGCTCTCCCGCTGCATCGACCCAAGCCTCTGGATCCAAGTCTGGCTGGGGAGTGCCCTCTGCATAGAGATCCGCCATCGTCCTGTCATAGGTCTCCTGCATAACAAATTAAAACTAAATTATTGAAAACAAATTATTTTAATATCTGAATTGAATTCAAAATTTATAGCTTGACTTACAGCAATCGTGCGAGCACTCTCACTGACATAGTCATCCGTCCCCTTCCGCTTATGAGTCCGATTAAATAACTCGCAAAAAGTAGGGGCACGCTCGAGCTCATGATGCTTACAATTGAACAAAATTAGTTAGTTTCACAATAATAATCAATGTATTAAGCAATTGAACAATAATATGCTTACCAATTTTGTATACTAATTATGTTTTTGGCATAATAACATTCTAATACTATAAAAAGAACTCATTATAATAGTGAAACTCATAAACTAAACAAAGTGTTGACATAAAGATAAATGAAGAGTAAGCATACATGAATATCAAATAAATTTGAGCACTATATAAATACTTAATGGTATGAACATTAAAAAGAACACAAAGACTATTTTTCATACAGACCGTGATGTCTTCATATTAGGCCACCACCACTTGATCGGCTCTTTACTCAACAGCTTCTCATTAGATTTCCTAGGTTTTGAACTAACCACTGATATCCCTAAATATAGTTTGCCAAATACATCTCTTCGTACATAATGGAAGACATAACTTTCAGAATGTCACGTTCTTTGACATAATTATTTTCCACAAATTTTGACCGGTCTTTTCCACTAAACATGTACATACTACCACACCAACTGCGTCGTAAGATTACTGAATATCGCAATCCTTTTCATCTTGAACAATAACAGATAATCCACTTTTGTTTTCTAAACTTTGTCTGTCTTCTTTCTGAATAATCTTTATGATTTTCTTCATCTTCTTTTCACCAAAAGTAAACCATCATGCACTCTTCGATATCCAGCGGTAATATCTTCGCTCAAACAAACAGTAGTTTGATACGTGGGACATTTGTTCTTCTTGAGTCTAATTTCCAATCACGAACTCTCATTACTAATTACAAAAAAATTGATACCAATTATTCATGAGTAATTTAAAATATGAAATTAAATCATAATATAGTAAATATGAAAGAATCAATCAAATGGCTACAAATAAACATACGAATGTTGAAGGATTAACTTGCAGTGTGAAATTAAACAAATATGTGAAAGTAAACAATAGTTTAACAAATAAAGTCATTACATTGTTTTATTTCATGCAAAGCGTAAAAAAATAAAAGCGAGCAATGCAACACCTCAATATATATGTTAGAACGCATGACATTAAGACAAAAAATAATAAATGGTCAATTGTTTGCCATGGAATATTAAGTAACACCTAAAAATTACACAACAAATTAATAATTAAACACCATGAGACTGTGGGGAGGGGGGGGAACTGTGGGGGAGGAGGGGAATATTGTGGGGGAGGGGACTATGGGGGAGGGGGGGAATGTGGGGGAGTATTTTTCTGATATCAAGATCAACTTACAAAGAAATTTAATTAAGTTTTCCTGAGAAAATGTCTACCTTTACATAAATTATGAAATAAGGGCAAAATAATTGACCATTGTATGGCATGAATATCCAGTGGGGAAGCTCGAGCGGCAAAAGCTACTTGGGCAAAAAGGATGGTCATATGGATCACTGGGCTCAGTGGTTCAGGTTTTCATGCTATCCTTCTTCATTTATTGTTTCATTTACCTTTCAATGATCAGAACCTGTTGCAAGAAGAGAAGAGGGAATAATGTTCTGGTTAATGTTGGCTGTACATATGCTTCTCTTTCTTCAAATTTTCACGTTTTCAACAGGCACATTGCTTTTTTCCACCCTTTGAGCTAAATGAAGTAATCTGGCCATCATATTCAATTGTAGCATTGCACCAATCTGTTATGCTTCCTTTCATCCTCGCAAAAAATTTGGAGTTTGTAACTTTTATGGAAAATGTTTCTCAACCTTTCACTGGGAGCTTCAGAAGTGAATTTACAAAAGAAAAATGAGGTGAAGGATTTTAAGTTGTTTGAGGTGACATCCTGCTTTCCTTACCAAGATGAGGGCTTTCACCAATCTGCTAGACTGACTTAATCTTTCCCCTATTAGTTTTAACTTTTGCTTCCTAAGAAAACTCTTGAGACTTGGCAGTGAATTTATGATTGAATTCAAGCAAGTCTTAATCCTGTGTCTCTTCTTGCTTTCATCTCTTTATTCTTCTTCTTCGTCTTCTCTGTCGCTTATGTAGTATGATGACCAATTTAGTTACAAGATTTGAAAATTTCCTGCCCCTAATTTTACAAACAAAAAAATGATTCTAAAGTGCATATTTTATTTCATTTACACTTTCAGGGAAACGACCCTGGCATGTGTGTTAGTCGAGGAGTTGTACTGCAGAGGGCATTTATCATCTGTTCGTGATGGGGATAATGTCAGACATGGACTGAGACAAGATCTTAGTTTCAAACCAGAGGACCGTGCAGAAAATATAAGGAGGATTGGTAAGTGCTGTCAAGATTTGTGAATTTCTTACATTATTGTGTTTAGATAATGTATTTTTATTACAGGATAGTTTTAGTGACACAAGTCCTATCCCATTTGTTGGAGTTATATTTGCTGAGTTGTTTTGCTTGGTAAATAAATCAGAACTCACCATCATGGCTTCTTCCCCTTAGTTATAGCCATAACACTTCATACAGTTTAGACTTCTTAGAAAAAAAAATGAAATGGTGAAATGACCATGTTTTATGCTAGTTTATGTTCTACAGCTCGGAAGCAATCTTCCTGACAACCTGTCCTGTCTGTTCTCACTATAGGGGAAGAGCAAAACTCTTTGCAGATGCTGGTATTATCTATATCACTAATTTGATTTCTCCTTACAGGCAGGACCGAGATGCTTGCCGCGCCTTACTGCCTGAGAACGCTTTTATTGAGGTCATTCTTCCCATCAAATGTTTTTGCATATTGCCTTTTTGAACCCTGATGATTTTACGTGGGACAAAGTTAGGTCTCACCATTCAAACGCTAAAAGTAGATTGATTGGACATCACATAATGACTTATGATTACAAACAAGCATATTACAGTACATATACATACATACGTACATATAATATATAAGTAGTTTTATAATGATGGACATTACATAATATGTAATGGTCATTATTACAAACAAATATGTTATATGCACATACATATATACATACACACGTATATTTGCAGTTTAATGATGATTGGATGTAACGGCCCTGGATATTTATACCCAATAAGGGCCATATCCAGATCCGTCTCCCTGAAACAGACCGAAGTCTCTCAAGGGATAGCTCGTACACGTGTCCAGGAAGAATATAAAAGACAAACCACAACAGTAAGAGACACAAGAAAGTACATGTGCTCATAACTGCATATAACAATTACAACTGTCCCATTACATTATTACATGCCCAAATTAAAAAGTGTACAATTACCTGGGGCATACCCCGAGGGAGCACAAGCTCACATAACTGTACTAACACTACTGCTGGTGGTACAAGTCTGTCACGACACCTCCACAAGCCACACAACGGTAAACCCTGAAAAGAGCTGTAAGGGAGTGAGCCTCAACAAGTCACTGGCTCAGTAGGGAACCACCCAAAACCACACAAAACACAAGAGAACCTCAACCCCAACGGGTCTCACTGGCAACACCGGAATCAAACCATTTCATGCTTACAGTAAGCGTAATTATATCAATTCACACCAATTCCGAAAATAAGATGAGACAACGGAGAACTAGCACCACGCTACTAGTCTGCCCAATAACTAGAAAGCCTAGGCCACAAGCCTCACAAGCATACCACCTCATAGTGTAGACACCCATTTCTGACCCATAAGTCGAGCCAAATTTCTTGTCATATTATTGATGCCCCACGACGACTCATCATCGTCAAGCTGGCTTTCTCCGATCATGTTGTCCTTTCATTAGTTCATCGCCCTGAAGGGTTTTTCCTGGTCAATTCCATCAGTCTTCATTAGTATCTCGTAGCTCTCTGGGTTAGGAGTCCAATGCTTCAAACCGTGCGAGGAGATTGGATGTTTCTTGTGGACACATGCTGAAAGTTCCGGAAGGCGACAATAGCCCTGTCGCATTCCAGTTCATAAGGTGACGCCTCGATATGTCGCATTCTAAATTGGCCTTTTATTCCTTGGAAAATCGCCAGGAAATACTTAAAGACCCTTCCTTGTAAGGAAGGCGACGTATCGAGGTGTCGCTATTAGGTGGCGACCATGAGGCCGTCGCATTATGGACTCCATGCAGCTTACCTTTCCGAGCATGACTTGGACACTGCTATTCATGAATATCCCGAGTTTTGGTCGGCTAGAATCGTCCAAATCCTGCCAAATTTTGTGGAGACCTTCTTTGGAAGTTCCTTCCGAGATCCAATCACCTTCCGTGACACACTTGCCCAAACTCAATCCCTTGCCCATTATTCCTCTCACAGCCTGTTCAGGAATAACGGGGTATAAGTCACTCCATAAAGCACCGTTTAGGGAGAGATTTCGGCTGTATCTTCGTCTCCCAGAGAGCTCCAACTCCTCAGAAGACATCTTTGTCTCCGATGACCAGGAAGTGCCCCCAGGGCGATTTCTCCCTGTCTACGCTTTCTTTCCCCCCTTTTTCTTTCAATCTTCTCTTCATCCATGCATGCATAGAGTAGATTTTTTTCGTAGTTCTGCATTAGACAACTCCACACACACCGATCTTAATCACCCAAAGGGGTAAAACCCCACCCCACGTGAGTCCCATCCAATTACTTCATGTTTGTTCATTTTTTTGGGATAGATTCTACATGCACTAGATCTCTAATGGGTTTCTCTTTGCTTTGATGTTCTGGCAGGGTTTAGAAGATAGTAGCAACATGAGGCTCTTGCCCTTGGCCGGCTGAGGAGCAGAAGAGATGGAATGCACATCTCCATCCTCGAAGTAGAAGGCGACCATCATAGTGTCGCGACCTGGAAGGCGACCGTCTGCGTGGCGTGTTCAGATACAAGGAAGGCGACGGCTTCCTCGTCACGTTCTTAGGGTCAGGTACGCCTTCTGCAGTCTTTTCCTTTTTCCAAGGCAGTTAGCATGTGTGCACTTATCTAATCATTTTGCAACTACTTTGGAGGTAATCACAGTCCTATTTTCCTTATATTCATCTTTTTTTGGGGAGCAAATCCCGTGATTACACCTTTTTGGCGATCGCCATGGGGGGACCTCTAATGCCCTTCGTGCTTGTTTCTATCTTCCCCTGCCTT
>CM024756.1:57493201-57555480 GCA_014218235.1 Colocasia esculenta
GTTAGCTCTTCAATAAGACAACTTAATGTCTGTGTATAGGAGATATGGCTATCCAACAATGTGTCCTCATCAGATTGCATTATAGTAAGACATGGAGAAGCAGATAAATTTGATTAGGATTTTTACATATTAGCCTCCATAAATACCATTAATTGGGATTAGTCTCTCAAATTCGACTATTGTCGTACATGCCCTTTAAAACATCTAACTCTTGCAGAAAAAATCTATTTGATTCGATGTAGCACCCCGCAAATTTAGTAATTGAAAAATGAGAAATAAATTGAAATAACATTTTCATATTATCAAAAAGATAAAACATATGCATCGTGATTGTATATGTCGAAAGTGCTCATTTAATAAAATGGGATCAATGACTAGACATTAAATAAGAGAAGTCAACCATCAATAGTATTGTGGGCCAAACATACATTCTTAGCCCAAAGAACAAAAGCCAAATAGTAATAAATCCACAAAATTCGTAACTCCAATTGGGCATAAATTAGAAAGGGCAGTTAGGACAAAATCTAAGACAAATAGACTTTTAGATTAACTCAAATTCGTGCCCAACCATAATATGGAGTTTCCAAATGGTTCTCCACTCAAATTGGGATGAGAACTAAACATTAAGGAAGGGTTTAACCAAAACTCGGAGCTCTCCTTTCCTAGACACATTAGGACTCCTAAACAACCCTAGATATATAAATACTCATCATAAACCCCTTAGAGATGAGTTACCAACTTGCTAGAGTCGTGAGGAGGATAGACAGAGCACCAGAGGAGGTGAGATCGCCCCCAACCGGAGCTTTCTTCCTCAACTAACGTTCTTCATCGACCTGCAGAAGACCCTTCTTAAGAACATTCAAAGGTAGGTGTTCTCAGGCCAATGATGAACAAACCATATACCATGTTAAAGCTCTTCATGTCTAGTTTCTATGCACCTATTTTTCCCAATTTTTATCAAGCATGCTTCGAGTACTTAGCTTTTCCAAGAGTCGCATGTGATTAGAGCTTTTCATGTTTATAAAATGCTTCTCACATACCGAGGCCAAATTGGGTCAACCCAAAAGTGTAGTTCTCTTATACTCTTCATCGTCTACAACTTTCATGTTTAGACTTTTGTCCAAGGAGATTTAGATCTCTAGTTATAGGTCAAACAAACATAACTGCATCAATTTCATAGTCTTCAAGTTGAACTCTAAACTGTGATTAATACAGACGTCGCGATTTAGATAAGGGTATCATGATCGGCAGACCCGTCGTGTTTACCTTAATAGCGACTGCACAAACCGTCGTATTTCTGACTGGTTCTGACCAGATCCGATGCATCAAACTATGCGCCGCATAGATTTCAGTGTACGTCTGATACGCGGCCGTATGTGGCATCGCAATTTGCTTTTTTTCCCGCCCTTGATATCCATGTATTTTCATATTCTAATTTTTGAAAACCTTATGAAACATGTCTATTTGATTGGTCGCGAGTATATTCCGATTGCTTAAACGCGACCAGTAATCTCGTTGCCTTTCTGTTCCGCAATCGATTGTCTACATCGATTCTCTTTAATGCGTCAGACTTGCCCGTTGCGATTTTAACGCAACCAATACCCCCATCGCGATTTAGGAGACCGACTGTTTACTTGTTTTAACTGCTAACGACCTTAGAAATAGCGATGACTAAACCCGTCGCGATTTCTAATGCCTACCCGAGACCTGTTTACTCAGTCTAAATTGTAAGACTTGCATGTTATGATTTACAGAAAGTATTGTTCAGTTTGTCCAGTGGCCTAAAAACTGTCCATGTAAAAGTCATAACAACCTGAAAGTCTATTCTAATTGTTCTTAATCGCATGATCTTTCTATATTAAGATTGATATGTTCATCTTAATGCTCTCGCTTGCTATTAAACTAAAAGTTGATCTTGTTAAATTGCAGAAACAAAATCTTGATAGTCTTGCTTTATATTATGTCATGATGTTACTCGCTTTCCGCTTGTTTTAAACCAGTAGATTGTGATATTGAGGCACATTCTACACTACACTCTTGCATAAATAGGTAGCCCTTTCTTAGAGGATTGGAAACTCTTTACTAGACATTCCATTCTAGTAGATTAGGGACCTTTCCACTAAGACCTCCGTAATTCTCTGTACTCTGTGGATTCCCTCATAGAGACCGAGTTGGTTGTACCATTGAAATTTCCTGAAGATAGCGTGCACTTCTTTTCTCTCGTCTCTTTCTCATGAGTATGACTTTATAACCATGAAACCAAGCCATTATGTAAAGATTTAATTAAAGTGTGAATTACGCTGCCAAAATTCTCTCCCGACTATTGTTATCATCTTCACATGACTTGACCTTCTTAAAATTATTATGAACATGATATTGAAATGTATACTTCTCGAAACTCTTCTTATGGGTCATGATTGATTGTGAGTATCTACATTTGAAATAGTAAAATATTATCGGAACGGCGAGTGTTCAAGGGCTCCAGTCTAGCCCCAATGATAGAGAGTCGTAAATATATTGTTAACTATGGGGTATAATAATTACTGACATTGCATCTGTGCTGGGAGTACTGGTGTGTTGAATGCTAGATACATAACCACATACACGTGTCCTAGTGTGTATTCCAAAGTGGCATAGATCCTTAATGCACATCATGGCATCGTGCCTGATTTTTTTTGCATGTTAAAAGTTCTTGCTTTTGTGTGCTTGCTTGCTTGCGTGATATGGCCATCCTACGTTCTTGCAAACGACTGATATCCTGCGTGCTTGTACATACTGCTCTACTGTTAGTTCTTGCTTGCTACATCACTCTAGATCTTGTTCAATCACTCTTTTTCAATCTATCTTGCTCACGTATCATGTTTAATTGGATTTATCGTTCATGTATATCTTGTTAATCGTACCTATCTAGTTCTTCAAATGTTAATCACTTATATCATTTCTCGCACATTGAGATATAAATCCTATTGGGCTAGTTTGCTCATTACCTGCTTCTAAACATCTTAGGTGACATTGACGTGGAAGATGAAGGCCGAGACATGGATGGGAATACGTCTGAGTGAAGAGCATGTTTCAACCTTAGTGTCTACCATTAGTTTAATTTGAGAGTTAGATTGATGTAATAGGTAGTGAGGAAGTATAATCTCATGTAGTTTTCCCTTTTCATGAGTCATTGTAGTTGAAAAATTCATGAAATTGTAGTAAACGTTATGGAAATTGAATAAAGCTTAGTTGTGATCATTTTGTGGGCCCTATTTAAATTGTGTTGTTGCACATCTAATGCTCGCTAGTTAGAGGCTTATTTGCTGACTGCTCACGTCTCAGAATATCAATTTAATTTAATATTTCCGCTACGTAATTCTCGGGATGTGGCATTCGACATCGTCAAAGAAAGTGGATATTCGATGGTATATTCTCTTCTCCTGTTAAAAGCCCTTGTGAATCTAAACTACCCCTATCTTCACCCTCACCCCCTCTGATGAAGAACCTCTTCCCCCACCAGCCACTGCCCTACGCAGTGGAGCTAGAGGAGGAAAATGGAGCTGGGGGAGGAGCAACAACGGAGCCTAGAGAGGGAGGAGGTAGACTAGAGAGAAAGAGAATCACATTGAGAGATAGAGAGAGACAGAGAGAGCAACATATTATGAGAGAGAGAGAGCACCAGAGTGCTGAGGACAATGCCACCCATTCTACCAAGGCCCTGGATGATGGTGCGAGCATGCCATGTCTAGAGGCCACCTGAAGAACTATTGGGCATGACTGGCCATCACGCCAACCCTATCAACATCTCGAGGTTGCTCCCCATGTGCGCGCCACCATCTGAGTCCACCCAAGCATTGTCAACTTCTTATCAACCCCTCTTGCATTGCTGCAATCTCTCCTGCGTCCTCCGACGATAATGCGACCATTGCTGCAACCTCGCTTGTACCGCCTCTCTAGGAGCATCAAGCCAGGCCTCCCCATGCAAGGTCCCACCTAGGCCTTCCTGATGTTGTCGTTGGCAAGGTCTCCCTTCCAAGGGAAAATGGAGAAGTCGGTGGGGATTGGCACTATGGCGGTCCTTGTCGTCTGGGCCCTATAAGGATTCATAACCAACTCCGCCAACCCACAAGCCACGAACTCTCAAAAGGGTAATTATTACATGTGTACAGTAGGAATGCACAGAATAAATAAAAGTACTTGCACTAATATAAATATGTACATCAGATTATATTATTTCATACATAACAAAAGCTTAAAAGAAAGTACACAAGCCAAGGGCATACCCCGTGGAACACAAAAACTCACAATTGGTGGTAGAAGAGGGTCCCGCTCACTAGAGGTGCGGTCGGGAGCTAGGAACTCACCTGCTTACTCTCACTTGAAAAAGAGTAGGGGTGTGAGCCTCAAAGTCACTGGCTCAGTAGAGAAGCTCCCCCAAAACACATGATAAACCACAATAATCACGATAACAATTAATCATTCTGAATTAAAGTAAATAAAACAACTGGATATGAAATAAACACACCATTGCATGTTACCAAGAACCACACAACAACCACAAGTAAGCTAGTACGATGCTACACTAGGGACACAATAATTGGCCCGTGAAGCTAGAACTTGAGTCAAACAAGAGCACACAAACAACCTCCCAGTCCTGCAATGAGAAATACACTCAGACTACCGCTCCCACGTCTAGCTACCTACTAACTGAAGAGGTAGTGAGGCAACACCAACTCTAACTCAGGACTAGCTGGGGCTCAACAAGTCTACCAATATTTAATGCCCCAATCACGAGTGCACTCAAACCACATAGGCTGCCCAATAGTCATCTTTCCCCTACCTAGGACGATAAACTAAAAGGGGAGTCGATGAAGATGACGACAAGACCCCTTCAGTGCACGTAGCACCGAGACTGAACCCCTTATCGACACACAAAGTGCAAGGCACACACAGTATCTGGGGCTCCCGACTGAAGGTAACAAGTAAGTTACTAAGCATCGACACTAACAAACACGTTAGGAAAACACTATAAGCCTTTTTGCTATGAGTAACACAACCATATATGAAATTATAATTCTCAATTGGCACAACACTGCTAACGCGTAGAACATAGAGACTGTGACCAGAACGCGGTCATACGATAGGCCACGACAACAAATATGAACCCGTCAGACAAGTAGACGGCGACAAGAACGTGTCGGGGTAGGGGGCCACGATAAGAACACGTTGGGTCCCTTAACCGTGACAACACACAGAACAGAAAAACACACAATCCTAACCAAAACCTTGGCCAAACCACATATACCAACTTTCCATCAAACTATAAATCTTCCAAACACTATAAATGAAGTAAGCATATATCTAAACATGTCAAAATCAGTCTTTTCTAGCTGAAAAACCCATGGAGATTGTAAAAACACCAAGAGGGAGAGAACTGCCCTACCAACAATGAAGAACAACACCCGTTGGGGGCTGCCTCCTCCTGCACAAATCCAACTCCAGAATGCCAAAAAATGATCAAATCCTTAAAACCTTGCAAAAAAGGCCTCAGAAACAGAGCTGAGGGTGGAACCCTCACTCTACAAGTGCCCTGGCATAAAAAGGCCTCGGAAACATGAATGTGTCACCTCGATAGGCCGCGATATGAATGTAGTAGATCTGTCAGGGAATCGCGACACCGAAGGGTGCCACGTATCCTTATGGGACACATACCCCCTCACTAACCGCCTTAAAATGTGTCAAAATGATCGATTGTGATACAATCTTGAACACGTTGCACAGCCTGACCGCATTAAGAGGTAGCAGCCTTACTGAGGGCACTCAACTACAGCATGAAACTCAGCTCAATCTAAGCGAAATGCCAAAAACACTACAAATGACCCATGCTCAACTCACACAAGATCGCAACAACTATTAGACCCACTAAAGATGATCTGAAAAGCACCATACGCTACAAGCACTGACCTCCTCACCCTCTCCCTAGTCCCCTTCTCTTCTTCTACCTCTTGCCTAACCAGACCCATGTCGAAGACTGAAGCCAACAAAGTGGTGAAAGAGACGACCTTGGACTTGAACTCTGAGGCAGAGGCGACCCATTAAAAGGGGAATCTAACGCTAGCATCACCCATGAAGTCTCAAGTCATCATGCCACAAGCTGTGAGGTTAGTTGGTTTGAACATCCATGCGGGGTGCATCAGCAAGGGTAAGGTTGACACCCCCACCACCCCCGTGTCTACTAGGAAGCCTAAGGAGGTGGAGAAGGAATGGAGTCAGAGGTGTTGGCGCCAACCATGATGATGTCCAACTCCAAGAACAACCATGATGATGTCCGACTCCAAGAACAAAGTCTGCCTAGCCATCTCTATCTACAAGGAGATGGTGGGTCAGCTCGAGTGCTCCTAGCTCGACTTCATGGTGGCAACAATGTTGGAGTGCGGTCGAAGGTAGGCTCTAGGAGGAACAATAGGGAGGTGATGTTGGATCTATTGGGTTCTGCAGTGTCCACCTCCTCAAATGAGTTCTCATGCAAGGTGACGATAGAATGAACTGCAACGGGAGGAGGACGCCCCATCCACTGACAGTGATGAGGACATCTCTAGCTTGTCCTTGAACCGATCCCAATGCCTCCGGCACCGAGGGTGTCGAAGAGGACAAGGAGCGGGGGGTAACTGTGAGCCCAAGCCGAGAGCTCCCTTGGGAGGTGAGCATGAGGGGCTACCAAAGGTGACTGGGCTTGCCGATCATCTTCCTCATGGTGACCCTCCCCTCACTGGAGGATCGAGGTTGGGGCAAGCTTCATGGCCTTCCTAACCAGGGGAAGTGGAGGACAAAGCCATGTTGGAGGCAAGGAACATAGCCATCCACTGCCCGTGAACCTAAACTACCGATTGTTTTTGTCTTTTCCCAAACTACAGTCAAATTAACCTAGATTGCGTTTAATTATGTCGACAAGGACTAATATGTATAAATGCAAAATTTTGAGGGACATATATGACAATAATCGGATTTGAGGGACTAATCCCGCTAGCAATATTTGTAAGAACTAATATGTAAAAATCCCAATTTAATTATAATGTTGAAACTTTGTATATAACTTTAAAATGAAAATATCAATGATTGACGGGGTCTTTCATATAGATTAGAAAAAAAAGAATTGCCCACTTTCTGCCGAGTTTGACTTCTTAAAATACTAGTGAAATAAATGTATAAGTAAAAGTCACTTGCTTTCTTATTAATATTGACTTCTTAAAGTATTACGATGTGGGGGGCACTATCCGTGTCTTGACATAACAAAGATCTTTGGACTTAGTTATAATAATGAACAGAATATTCAAATATTATCTTCTTGGGTTATATCTCTAAAATATATCGAATTCTCGGATATACCTCTAAAATCTTGACTTCATCAATTATATTCTATATATGGCTGTGTTTCATCTATTATAATTTTTCATGTTGTACTTTATATTCTTATATTATTCACATAATCATAAATATCCCCATATTGAGAATATTGTTTCAGGTGTATGTTAAGACTAATAGAATATTATATGAGCATACAAAATATAAGACTTTAGAAATATATATACGAATATCTAAAATATTTTAGGAATATCCATGTTATTATTTTAGTTATGTGAGAAGAATAAGTACTAGCAAATTAGCGTCTACATAGTCATAATCCGTCTAAATTTAAGGTAAACTAGCGGTACGCATATGGAGATGAGATAACTATGACAAAAAAAAAGTATAAGGGTAAAAATAGAATATGTAAGACTTTAGAGGAGCACATGTAATTATCTCCTATTTATTTTCCTACATACTTTTTCATGTATTTAAAAAAATCTCCTATTTTATTTTCCTGTCTACTTTTGCATGTACTATTCAATCAAATTCTAAAGTAAACGTTGATCTAATAAAAAGCAGCAAGCACTGGTCAAAACTTCGAGAGAACATGTGGTCGACAAAGATTCCATAGAGCGTCTTGTTCGAAGGCCAGCAGAAAAGCCCACGGAAGAAAGATTTGTCAGAGTCCCTAGACTCCTTACTCCGTGAACATTATATATATATATATATATATATATGTATATATGATATTTCAAGTTGAGAAATTCTTTGGAAATAAAGTTCATAACTTTGATATTGTGCATATTGTAACGTTGGAGATTTATACTCTTAATTTGCAATAATACTAAAATTAAAAGTGAACAAAAAATATGATTTAGAATCATTTATTAATATAATAAGGATGATGAAAGTAAAATACTTTCTTTTATTTCAGTTTCCATTTTTATCAAAGAATTACTTGATACAAGATTGGTCGTAACACGCGGATCGATCGTGATGTATTTTCCGTAGCACGATACGTTACGGTCCGTACCGTACTGATCAGTCGACTGAAAATATCAAGTTCATCGACCAATTTTCTATCTTTGAATATCAAACAGACTATAGGATCGGGATGTTACTTTGATAGAAATTGGTCGACTAATTTTCATCTCTATTTGAACACCAAATAGATCATGAGATCTGGACGTTATCCTGATAAAAATGATCAACCGATAAAAAGAAATCGGTCGATCGATTTTAAACTTTGATCTGTTGGGTGTTTGAGGGTATTTACTAGAAGAATCGGTCGACCGATAAGAAGAATATGATCGACTGATTTTATTGCACCGTGTCGACCATGCCGGGACTCGCAAATCTCCAGACACCCGGTACGGTCATGCCGCTGCGTATCGCAACAGCACGGCAAACACTGGCTTGATATCCAACTGATCGAACACAAAATCTCAAATAGATTACTCAATTGAAAGTACTAGACTCTACACCTTGTGAAGTTTAACATGCGACAAATAAAATTTGCAGTCGAGCACTTCATATGAGGTTTTTGGAGAAAGATTTATTGCACTGCATCAAGTGCAGTAAGACTCAGATAGTAGATCATGTGGCGTCTTGTTGGATGTCACGTGGGGTGCCATGTGGAGTACCAGGGGCAATGGACGGTGGTGGCGCCGACAACGACAACCAGTGATGGGATATAAAATCACTATTTTAGAACTCAAGTTTATATTTTTGGTGTCATAATTTATATTTTAGAGTCTAAAGTCATTATTTTAGAGCTAAAATTGATATTAAAAACTCAGTAAATATTTTTAAATCGTAATAATAGTGTTTTAAAGCTCAAATTTATATCTTAGAGTCAAATTTAATATTTTGGAGCTCAATGTCTATATTTTGGAGTCCAAATATTAAAATTTCAATAAATATTTTTAAATCTTAAGGATAATATCTTACCGTCCAAATTTAAGTTTAATATTTTGAAGCTCAATATCTATATTTTAGAACTCAAATATTAAAAATCTAATAAATAATTTTAAACTTTAAAAATAATATTTTAAAATCTAAAATTTATATTTTAGAATCTAATCAATCGCACCCTGCGGCTGCCGCCATGTGCCATCCAAATAGATGATTTTATTTTTAATTTTCCAATAAAATTTATTCTTTACAAAACTTTTTTCCAGTCCATGTATTTCACAAACAAGACAACCAAACGCTAAACCCTTCTCGGGGTTTTGTTCTCCGAATATAAAGCAATTCTCCTTTCATAAAGCCGACAGTGTGACATTTCCCCTTCTGCGAACCCCCACATCGTCGCATATCCTGTTGTCCTCTGCCGGCAGGTCCACGATTAACCATCCATCCGCCGCGGCTCAATGGACCCAACCAATAAGATGTTAAAACGTCAAATCCAACGGCGGCACAGCACAAGGTCGTGTGCCAGATGGCGCTCTCTGTTCTCAGGGTGTTCACTCTTTTCCTCGTATAAAAAATGACCCTTAACAGCAACGTACAACCGCGGGATATCCGCGGGGTCCTCCGCGGCTGTGGCTTCCCGCGTCCCCCGCGCCACCGCCGCGGAGGTCGCTCGCCTGGTGCTTCTCTCTCCCATGCCCGTTGCCCGCCCAGGGCCCGCTAGCACGATGCCCTTTTAGGCGCCGGCAACTGCGAACAAAGCGACCGGCGAGCTCAGAGCAGGGTGGGTGGGGGAGCACTTCTTTTATTCCGTCGATGACGCCTGACAGGATTCCCCAAGTCTTCTTAAATGGCGGCCGTGCGGGGCAGGCGCCAGCATCCCCTCCCTGACTCCGTCGTTTGCGCCTCCAGTTTTCTCGAGAACATCGCAGCGACGACCACGGGCTAATTGCCCGCTCCTACAAAAGCTGTAGTGGTTGGAGTTTTTCGTTTCCGGTCCTTTTCTCAGATCCGTGTCTCTCTGCTTCCCGCGGTGACCTTGGTTCCTGGGAATGGCTGGCAGCAGAGCGACGCGTCGGCCCTTCCTCGGCCTCTCTGTCGCCGTCGCGCTGCTCTCGCTTCAGCTCCTCGCCGGGAGTGGCGCCCGCGGTCGTCTGATCCCCGGGGAGACCGGCGCGCCGGCCGATCTGGGCACTGGTGGCGCGGGGTGGGGCGGGGAGTCTCAGTATGGGCCGTTCTTGCGGTTGGGGTTGCCGTCTGGTTCGGCTTCTGGGGAGGAGGCGTGCGAGCAGACGTACGGAGTGCTCCCCTGCACGAACACGGCGGTGGGCAACCTGTTCTTGCTGCTGGTGTATGGGTACCTAATGTTCCTCGGCGCCACCTTGCTGTCCAACGGCAGCGAGATGCTCCTGGAGGTCCTCGGGCCGGGCATCGTCGGCGGACTCTTCCTCCCCATGCTCGGGGCCCTCCCGGACGCCATCCTCATTCTGGGTAACGCACTTCCCCTGCTTCCCACGTATGCGGTATCCCTGCGTTCTGCGCGCGCTCCGACGCTCGGCGATTTCACATGTTAGCGGCTGTTGCTTGTTGCCTTTTTGGTTTCTTTTGTCTCCGTTTGCGGAAGGCCCCCGTCTTTTAACCGTTGGCAGCTTGCTTCTGTCGTTTTCAGTTTGATGCGTGTTGTGTTTTCCCGTCCAGCGGCCAGTTACGTCTTTTTCCAAAACAGTCTTACTACCGATCTTACACTTGATGCGTGTCTTGTTTGTTTTAGTGGAAATGGCTCTTTTCTGCAAGAAATGTGATCATGAGTTGTGGGACGAAATTTATAGTCTGATTTTCCATTTCCATTGGAGAGATCCTATTCCTCGCACTCTATGCATTGTACCCGAATGTTCTCTGTTTTTGATTGAACAAAATAGCTAATCTTTTGTGTCAGATTTGGCAAGACCTAACGTGTTCTATTTTCTCGAACCGAGATGACAGATTCCAAATGTTTGAAGAAGATAAAGTTCGCGCCTAGTTGTTTTGGCCCGTCTTCTTTCTTGCATCAGGCCTGGGTATAAGAGAAATCGAATCAAATTTACTGCCAACCTGATCCCACCTGTTTGAAGAATGACGTTAGCTTGACCACTCCTGACCTCACATAGTTGTAATGTGAAGGGTGATGTAATATGAAGATATTGGCTTGTGTTCAATTCTCGTCAACCCCTCCCCTAAAAAGAGAACCCCATTTTTTCTCAGATTACCACCCTCTACTTCACTGGAGGCACCATTTTGCTCATGTTCTGGACTCGAGGGTTTCTAACCGAACCACACCTGTTGCCTATAACTTAATTTTGCTCCTAAGACCTGTCATGTTTCATTTTTGCATTGGTTGGAGGCGAAAAGTAACATAAATGTGTTCCCCGAACTGATGTTGTCCAGTCGCCACTCACTGTAATTAGACTGAAAGTTATGTACGCACACGAGTGCTTCCAGCGAGAGGCGATCCAAATCATGCCTGAGGGTGGTCCAAAAGTTTCTTTCCGTGAGCTGCGAGGCCTGCTAATAGTTGCCTTCCTTATGTGCAACCCACCCACCTACCAAAAAAAAAAAAATTATATATATGTAAACTAATTGTCCGGTTCTGTAATTAGGTGTAGACATGTGTTGAAGTTATTTCTTTACATTAAATGTTTGAACTGGTTACAAATAGCATTGGTTTCAGCTGTTTAGTAATTCAACCTAGTTCAATGATAAACAAATTCAGATTACTTTTCATCTTTGCATTGTATGGTAGCAGAAGGATATCTTCCAAGCTATACATTTCATTGTTATCAAAACTGCAGTCACGGTGGCTAATGTTCTAATTTGCATTAATGTTTGCAGTATCTGGACTTTCTGGGAGCAGGGAAACTGCTCAGCAGCAAGTTTTGATCGGGATGGGTTTGCTTGCTGGTTCAACTATCATGCTTTTGACAGTGCTATGGGGTTCTTGTGTTGTCATTGGCAAATGCGATCTTTCTGAGATTTTACTTCAATTGACTCGCAAGACACAAAGAAGTTCAGCCTATTTGGTATATTACTCATTGTATCTCTTCTTTTCCTTTAATTCACTTGGAAAACTACATACCCGCTTTGTGATCTGCTGTTATCTTAATGGAGATTTTTAGGTCTCTAGGACTTTCCTTAATGTACTATTTTAGTTGCTATCAGGGGTTTTGAAATTATAAAATTGAATGAAATTTGAGGATTAAAATTGGATAATTGTGACAGAGTCCTCTAAATCGCAGATGGGGGAGGCCTCTCGATATTTTGTTTAAAAAATTATAGGAAAATGTCAGTAATATTCATTTAATGTAGTTGGTTGTGGTATTACTTACATTCAATTAGATATTCATCTTCATCATAATTGAATGATGCTTACCTATACAAGATATGATTTTGGATGCTGGGATGATGAGAAGTTTTACGTAGGGAAAAGCTTGTATTTGGAGTGCCTTTCTCAGTAATTTTCTATTTGTGGTTTCAAGAAGAACCCATTAAAGTTCTTTTTATAAGAACAAGGATTTAAATGTTCTTATGAATACTGCTTGCCTTCGTTCTTTTCCATCTCCGTCCTCTCCTTTTATGCCAAGTATCTACTAACTGTATCAAAAATAAAGGAGGCACATACCTATATTTAACTCCCTATTTTTCTCTTAGTCTGCAATTCTTATGAAGCCTAGATGAACATTCAGCAGCTGTTTGATTGTCTCATGTCATGAGCCTAGATTGTGCAATATTCTTGGGGAAGGAAAAAGAAATTTACTGGGTTGCATAGAAGCATCTGACTCCATAATCTTCCTTGCTGTTGGTCATCATTCAGTTGAAAATAAGATTTCCTCATTCCTTCTTTTATGTTTTCCTTCTCCTTTCTGAATAAATCAGTTGCTCAAAGCATAAGGGACCAATTTGAAATGATAGTGATCGAGTCACTAGCTCATATCATACTGTAAATAACCTAAGTTCACGAACCAAGGTATCACTTTTCTGGTGAGTCAAGTGTAGCGCATCCACATAATGTGAGGAGGAGCCATAAGTCAGGGCCACTGTGATGTTAAAAGGAATCCAATGGAACAAGAATAGGTGCTGTCCGTTTGTTGCTCCAGATGTTACTGGATTTGTAAGATTGGTGCCACAGGAACTCTGCAAGCAAAACGGCAGAGATTCCTCAATGACTGAGATAGGAGTGAGTATATGCTTTATCCTTCCTTGGACCTAAACTAGGAAATCCTTGCTCATTTGCCATGTAACTGCAACGGGAAGAAAGGATCTGCAAAGGTGGCTAAGTAAATTCCATTGGCTTGTTAAATTCATAAAGAAGCTGACTGGATTTTACTCATTCACTTCCTAATGATGCCAACTGCCAAGTTTTAATTCTCTGCTTAGGCGACACTGAATTATTGTTATTTTTTTGACTGATATTGTTTACTATCAGTTGGCTGACTATGCTTTGTTTGCTTCTAGATATAATCCTCAGTTGCTTTAGAATTTTCTTGGTTACTGCTATAATTTTCAGTCCCAAGCACAAGCATAATTTGCTTTGTCATTCTGTCTTTCTTTCATCATACAGGTTCTGGAATCTCCACTGATATTCAAACCAGTTATGCTGCAAGAATCATGGTTATATCTGTCATCCCATTTATCATTGTGCAACTGCCAAGAGTGTTCAAACTGTCATCTGGACATCGTGTAACAATATTGATATCTCTTATCATGTCTATTGTGTTTCTACTCTCCTATTGTTTATATCAGGTAAGTCGCATCCTTTGGTGTTCAATGAACAGTAATGTGGCCGCATAACTTGCTTACATAGTACATTCATGGATATTTAGATGTAGTTAGAAAGTTGGTGTTATGATTATCAAAATAAGAATATTTGCTATTTCTGACTGTATACTTTTTCTCTTCTTATTTTTGCACTTGCTTTAGGCCAAGCTGGTCAACATGTTGGTAATGTTAAAGAACAGTCTCTTTGTATTCCTTTCTCTTGTTGATAGATAATGGACAGTAGAGAAGGCAAGATGGCATGGATGAAACCTTTCCTGTTGATGGCCATTACTTTTAACATGTACATTAGAGTATGAACTAAAGACAGAGGCCCTATCTATGGATAATCTGTGAATATAACGTGAGAGAGAAAAATACTTTGAAATTTCAGCCTTTGCTTCCACTTTTTTTTTCCTTTCTCTATGTCCAGATTGTTAAGTAGTTTTCCATGGATTTAAAGGGAAAAGACTTTGAGACAACTATTAAAAACCTGTGCTTCTTTTATGTTGCTCCCAATAATTTTCAAAATCAATGAAACAATAAATATAATTAGACTTGTGAATTCCCAGTGAGGCATTGGGATTTGGAAAGGGTTTTCTATGGGAGTATATTCAACCAAGGATGCTCAGAACTTGGGTAGCAATGATGTTGGGATTTGATGATGGCAAGTCTCCTATCATTTATTTAGTGTCACCACTTACATCATAGTGAATTCATTACAAAATTCTTTGTGGATTATGTATATGTGTTATTAATTCTGAATTCTATTTTGCACATTTTTTTTTTGCAAAGTGGATGGTACCACTAAATTATATTAAAAAGGAGAGGGATGCTCAAGTATAGTCTGAGACTCTCAACAAATCCCCTTTACAAAAAGAAGCTCCACTCCAAGACGGTGCATCCCCCTTAACTCCTCAAAGACAAAAAGAGGGAGGAGTTAGAAACATCCTCTGAACAAAGATGTTTAGCCCAGAAAAGCACCTTGCTTCTAACAAAAGAAAACAGACTTCCGATCTCGCTTCCCTCCTAAATATCCTATTGTTCCTTTCTGACCACAAAGCCCACAAAGTGTCATGCCAAATAAGCCACCACATAACTTTGTCTCCCTTGATATTCCATGACCTTCACCATCTAGTAAACAATTCCAGAACCCTTTCACAATGGGGAATCATCTGCTGAATGCACTGACCAACCTTCTCCCATATGCCCTTAGCAAAAGAGCAATCATCAAAAATATGGTCCATATCTTCTTCTTCTTCTTCCCCACACAATGAACAGATCACAGAGATGTAGTGTAGAAAAGGATGCAATTTATCACATGTAGGCAGCCTACCATGCGAGATCCTCCACATTAGCACCTTGACTTTGAGGGGACTCCTAGTTGACCAAATGGCATTAGATGAAGCATGTCTATAACCTCCATCTGAAATATAAGCATACCCTGAGCTGACAGTGAATCTGTCATCTATGTTGCACATTGATGTAATCAAATTATTCAATAAATTACACCAGTTCCTGCACCTTTAGGGTTGAGATTCACTAGGATAAGGATTTTTCCCCTCTTTTGAACCAGATGGTACCACAATTCAATCAATGAACAGACAGGTGTAAACATTTATTTTCTGAGACTAGGACAAAGTCAATGACACACTATCCGAAGGATGAGAAATGATAGGCTGCTAGTTTTTCATTCCTACATATGAACATGAATACAACGTCTTACCAGTATATTTCTTTTCAGAGTTGTACATGATCGACTGTTGTAGTTTCTTTCCTTTGGTCTCTGTCTGAATCTAACTCCAAACCTCTACTCATCTAAGCTCTTAGATAAATCTTCCATTGCTACCTTAGACTTTGGCATATAATGCACACAGTGTTCCCATAATCAACACTTAATCCACACAAATCTTTCAGGTGTTAAACAGTTATGCAACACTTGCATGTGCATGTTCTCCTTGAGCCTAGTTGTCTTTAGTCCTATTAGAGATACCATCTTCATCTTCCTGTCTAATTTAAATGAGTAGATAAAATGGAAACTTCTGTTCATACTTTGAAATAACCTCTTAAACTCATATATACGACTATATAGTTTAACTTTTTGCTACAAATATTCCAAAAAGTTCTGGTGTACCTGGTATTTACAGAGTATTCATGTCTCAACTGACAACTTTGCAGGTGAAACATGAACAAAGACAGAGTGGCTTTGTAATAAATTTACAACTAAATGTAACTCTTGTATACACCATGGTTTGCCGAATCGGAATCGGAAGGCGAATCGGGTTGCTCCTGATTCGCCCCGATTCCCCCAGAATCGGTCCGAATCGGACCGATTCGCATGGGTATATTATATATATAATATATATAATTATATATATTGCATATATATTATATATATTACATATATCATATTTCAGACACATTTATATTGATTTAATACATATATGTAATATATATCATATTTATAATGTATAACATATATTACAAATATGATATAATAGTATATATATATATAAAGGGAATCGGGGCGAATCAGGCGAATCAGGGATCGGGTTCCCCCTGATTCTCACCGATTCGGGGGAATCGGTCCGATTCGCCCTGATTCGGAAAACCCTGGTATAGACCACCTTGACAAATAACTCTCTCAGATTAAATTGATTTAGAATGAAGTGTGCCCAAACATGGGCATGGTATTTTCCTGCTAGGTATGACATGCTGTTCCAAGAGTGCATGATTGAATTTCATGTTATGGATTGCTGATAAATTATCTCCTTGTTAATCATCTGGTTGGTTATTTGTTGAATTGTGCAACATTCAGTTGATTTTGACTCTTTATTTTCCATTTTACCAGCTTTTTAAAATTTTAAGACATGTTGTGCTCTCAAATCATGTTTCCGCTGAAATATGTTTCAGGTCTTTCAGCCCTGGATTCAGAGGAGAAGGTTGGCTTATGCAAAACTTAAGCATGTCATATCTGGAATACTGAGGCATGCTGAAGATCAAGCCCCTGGTCGGCTCTTCAAGGATGATGGTTTACCCAATATCGAAGTTATAGAAAAGTTAGTATTTTAAATTTGTTTGTATTGCATAGGCTGTTCATCATTGTGATCTAATAGTATTGATCTATATGTTTATAGGTTATTCAATATAATAGATGAGAACAAGAATGGGCTAGTTTCTTATTCCGAGTTAAAAGCACTGGTCCTTGGAATCCAATTTGAAGTAATAGACTTGGACAGTGATGATGCTGTGGACAAAGTGATGATGGACTTTGACACATCAGGTGACAACAACATTGACCTGGAAGAATTTAAAATAGGAATGTGTAGGTGGCTTGGTGAGGCTAGGCATTCTGTTTCTGCCTCTGGTTCTCACTCCAAGTTCTTCCATCAGTTTCATTTGGTAAGTTGGTTTATGTTGTGCCTTCTTTAGTTTTCGGTACAATATCATGATACATTCAAAATGCATTTTCAGAAAACACGGGAGGAACATGACATGCTGCTGGACAAGAGTGATGAGGCGGAAGAACATGATGTCAATAATCTGACTTTGACCACTGTTAAGGCCGTGCTCTTGTTGCTGCTTGGAACCATTATTGCAGTCTTATTTGCTGATCCACTTGTGGACACTGTGCACAATTTCTCAAATGCAACAAGCATACCTTCTTTCTTCATATCATTTATTGCAATGCCATTTGCTACTAATGCAAGTGAAGCTGTCTCAGCCATTATTTTTGCTAGCCGAAAGAAACAGAGGACGTCTTCTTTAACATTCTCTGAGGTTTGTTTATGTTTTGGTTCAAGCATTGCATTATCCATAGACTTGTTGATGGGAAAAACATGTGCAATCCATTTATGTCGTATGTCCCTTTCTGTTGCTGCAGATCTATGGTGCGGTGACCATGAACAACACACTTTGCCTTGCTGTATTCCTAGCACTTGTCTATATCAGGAATCTAACGTGGGACTTCTCAGCTGAAGTGTTGGTCATTCTTATTGTTTGCATCGTAATGGGGCTATTCTCAAGCTTCCGTACCACTTTTCCATTGTGGACGTCCCTGTCGGCCTACATCTTGTACCCCTTCTCTCTGGTGCTTGTCTACATCCTTGACTTCGTCTTCGGCTGGACATAGATGCTTGCCTGAATCGAAGTAAAACGGTGAAATCCTTAGATTCTGAAAAGCACTGGTTTAGAACCAGTGTGCTGATTTGATGTTAGTGTATATCATCTAATAGACCGAAGTGAAAAGCAAGCCCAGACGCCATGGAAGCATCAGGGATTTCTCCGAAGTTACTCCCCGTTTGTTTCTTTTGCCGTTTAACCTTTTTCTTGGGTGTAATATGTTTTTTAAAATTGTTACTTATGGTGGTTTATTCCACGAATTTCCAGTATCCCTCTCTGCATGGGCATGTGAAAAAACAGTAGATGCAGGGGATGGGACAATATTGTTTTTTTGGGCAGTAATGGGATAATAATTTTGCCAACTGTGCGAGGATGCCAGGTTGATGACTGATACTAACAGTTTACTAGCTTAGCAGATGCTTTTTCAATTGTGCCTTTGCAGCTTATACATGAATGGATTATGGGTGTGAAAATTGGTGTAATCTCTCTCTCTCTCTCTCAACCCTGTGTGTGTGTAAGGCTGGCTGCATATCATAGTTCAGAGGTGTTGCATATTGCTGCAATTGCAAGCTTCACGAGCTACCAAAACTACAAGCCAGCAACTCCTGCTGGGATGCATTGCACAGCCTCAACGGCCATGCGGACTGTTTAGAAAGTAATTTATTAGTTGAAAGTTTGATAAAATCATTTTTCTTTCTTTTTCAACCAACATAATTATTTGTCAAATAATTTACATCAATTTTTATTATAAGACACAAGGAGGGTAATAAGTATTTTTCTCACACACAACACACACACACCACACACACATATATATATATATATTATATATATATATAATATATATATATTATATATATATGCCGAAAGGGGAAATTTGATGGCGATCTTGGACGGCCACTGACGCAAGATGGACCTGCATTATCAGCATCCATGACACTCCCTACCCAGCATTCTCCACCACCACCCGAATCTTTTTTCCCGATAGATCTTGAAGTGTAAAAAAAAACTTTATAACGAGTTCTTTACCTAACCTAACCATGATGTAGCTGAGGCCAAGAAAATTAAGTTATCATTCATGTGACGACAGGAGGTATGAGAAGAAGTAGAGGTTGGAGCCTCTCCTATGGCATTGCTATGCATGTATACAAGTGCAATAGAGTCCAAATATGAAAAGTAAGGGCAGTACGCTGTCCTAGACAAATCAAAAACCTTAAACATGGAAAGAATGTAGTGCACAGCTATATAATTATACAGTACACGACCACTCCAATGATCGAAAATAAGACTTTCTCCCCCCTTAAACTTGAAAATATTGTGTTTGTTTGGAGGACAAACATTTTACGAGAGCCACTACAAGGAAGAAGCAATTTGTCAGCAGCTACTAGCCGTTGACAAAGAAACAAAAACCGTTGATAAATAATAACATCAACGGCTAGTAGCCGTTGACAAAGCCGTCGACATATTGGTCATCGACTAATCATATGTCAACAGAGAAGACAAGTCATCGACAAAAGAACTATTTATCAACAACTAATATTTGTTGACAAAAGAAATTTATGTCAGCGGTTAATAGCTGACAACAAATAGAGTCTATGTCAACGGATGTAGATCGTAGACAAAAAGATTTATATGTCAACAGCTTACAGACCGTTGACACTTCTGTAATTTATCAACTATTATTTATCCGTAGACAATTACCATTTGTCAATGGCTTTTAGGCTGTTGACAATTGTTATTTGTCAACGGCTTTTGAGCCGTTGATATTTCTTTTACTTGTCAACGAAGTATTAGCCGTTGATAATATTTTGTCAACAGTTAAATAGCCGCTGATATATAAAATAAATATTAAAAACATATAATTATTTCCTATTTAGTACATGTACCTGTCACACCCACCAAACACAACAATACCACAATAAAATATGCAAACACAACTAATCATACACCACATCCAAATATATAATAAATTCATACAACACATCAAAAAGTCTAAACTCATAAAACATATTGTTCTATCAATCCCTCAATCATCATAATCATCTCCAGCCTCATCTGTATTGTCCTCACCATCATCAAGTCTCCGTCTGGTGCTCTCAGTGGCACAACAACTCCCTGAGAAGTCTGAAACCGGGCTATGAATGTACTCATCTGTAGCATCTGCCTACGTATATCATCCATCTCAGACTCTCATTTACGCAGTTGCTCCAACTCCCTTCGCATGTCATCCATCTCGGAATCCCATCTATGCATTACATCATCCATCTCAGAATCCCGTCTACGGATCTCTGCTCGCAACTGCTCCATCTTCTATCCCTGCATTCTGAGGACGACTTCCATGCTGCTTATTTGTTGCTGATAGGCAGAGGAGCTTGACCCTTCTCCTGTTCCATACCAAGGCGGAGTGTCTCCCGACTGCCTCCGCAACAAATGCGACCAGATCGGTCCTTCCCCATAACTGAAACAAAAGCCTCCTCAGCAGAAATGGGAGTACTCCCACTCTCACTATCTAGTGAAGGAGTCGATAGCTGAATCATCCTCTCCTGCATAAAAAATCCAGAAAAAGTTTTATTATTTATAATAAAATATCACATAAACATTAATTATAAATTTTAAAAATACACTTACATATCGACTCCTACTCTCGTCATCTACCCACTGCTCAGTGCCATCAGGTAATTCCTTGCATATGCCTATTTTGAAAATCTCCACACAATTGGGTTGACGGTCATGAACAAGGCACTATTCACATGTGTTAAAGAGAGTAAGAACTATTGAGTGAGTGACAAGTAAATATTAAATAAGTAAGAAACTTACAAAATCATCGTTCAATTGATAATGACTCTTTCTGCCCTTCCTATATGGCATAGATTGATGTGACCGATTTGTCTTATTACGATCAGCAATGTTCTACAAAAAAAAAATTATAATGTTAAATTTATATCAAATAAATAAAATAAAAATAATATATACAAGCTTCATTACCTGCTCGTCTGAAGTATTCCATTTTTCGCACATCGTCTGCCAATCAAGCGAATCAACACCACTGGAATAGAAGCAATTGCATCCTCCAAAGATTTGCCCGTATAATGCTGTATATGATAAAATTTAAGTTATTTTTCACAAGTATAAGAAAACATAATATATCTTATGATTTTCCAAAAGAAAAACATTACCTTATCATTTTCTTCAAAACTCCACGTCAAGTACGATGCAGAGGACATGTGCATTCGCATTTCTTTATCAGTGTGAGCAGTTCGATCCCACCGAAAGATCAACTACAAATTAAAGCTAACATGAGCCACGATAAAAAAATTCAATGAATATAATATTAAATTTACAGACTATACCACAAGATCTCTAAAAATTAGCTGTTTATATAATCATCATTTGGCAACGGCTTTGTCAACGGCTGATTTAGCCGTTGATAAATACCTAATATGTCAACAGAGGTTTTTAACCGTTGACAAATGTTAATTATGGCAGCGGATAATTGTAGCCGTTGACATATATTCGTTGACAAATGCCATTTTTCTTGTAGTGCAAGGTGTTGGTGTCTAATTAAGAAGGATGTGGGTGGCCATTGTTAAAGGTCCCCCCTTTCAATTTATCTCTTCTTTATAGCTAGAGTTTACGTCTTAATGCTGGGCATTAAGCTAACACAAAATGACGCAATTAGGTGGGCCAATTTGGGCATGCTTGTGGAATTGCGTCGTTTAAGCTCGAACCATGCATGCAACTCAACTTTGGCATATATAGTACTTGACCACGACGTACAACGAACCCTGCCAAGACAAAAGAGGAATATATATATACTAGCTAGCTTGCCTTCAGCGATGCGTGCAGATAAAGCTAATGGCTGCATTGCCCAGCCCACGATGAAGACCCCATTCGAAGCAGTAAGAAGAGGACACATGCGTCTCCATTCTCCATATGAGAGCAAAAACCTGACCTAGAGCACACGTTGCACATACGTACTTAATGCTTGCAAAATACTCGTCCGCCTCGAGAGAAACCCAACAACAGTGGATTGCATCGTCCCCCTCTCCCTGCAGTGGACGTGCATCCTTCAAGGAATTCGCACTTGCCATGGTCAAAAGACTTGAGGGGATGAAGGAAGGGGGTCCATATCTCTGACAGAAGAGGGAGATCGATCAATGGGCATCGACCCTGGGCGGGCTTACGCCCTGCTGTTTGAGCTTCTCTCTCATCTCCTCGAACACAGTCCGGATTGCCTTCGATCGGGTGCAAGCCGTCCCTGCAAAATCGTCAAACAAAACGACCTAATCTGATGGCCATGAAGGTGATAGCAAATGGTCATCTTTACATACCTGTTCTTAATAGATGTTAATTAGGATATTATCGATCGGATTCATCATTTCTATCACGTATAAGGAGGACGAGTACGTAGCTACCACTACAAGAAAAGAGGTATTGGGGACGGCTGACAGCCGTCACTAATATCAAAACGCCGTCCCTAATGATTATTGAAGAGGCTACAAGGCCGTCGCTAGCCCGTCCCTAATAAGCCCGTCGCCAATAGTATTGGAGACGGCTAAGGTACATCCATCGCCAATAACGTTATTAGCGACAGCGTTAAAACCGTCTCAAAAACGTACATTAGCGATGGAGATCAAGCCGCCTTCGATAATATTATTAGAGACAGACAAAACATCGTCGCCAATAGTATTATTGAAGATGAACAAAAGCCGTCGCCAATAGAATTATTAGAGACGGCTAGAACGCCGTCTTTAAAAACATAATAGTGACGGCTAAGGCGCCGTCTTGAATAAATTATTGGCGACAACGATGAAGCAATCTCTAATAGCGTTATTAGAGACAGCTTTAAAGCCGTCGTTAAAAATCTTATTAGTGATGGCTATTAGCTGTCCTGAATAACATTATTGGCGACAACGAACTCGCCGTCGCCAATTGCAATATTAAGACGGCTTCATAGACGTCGCTAAAAACCTTATTAGTGACGGCAATGGTTCCGTCTTGAATACCATTATTGGCGACAAAAGTGTAGCCGTCGCCAAAATATCTATTAGCGACGGCTTCTTGCCAGTCTTCATTGATACTATTGGAGACGGAGTGCAGTCGTCTGCAATGAGGCTATTGAGGACGGCTCCACCGTCTTTAATAGTTTTATTGGAGACGGCGTGTTAGCCGTCGCCAATAGTTTTATGGAGACGGTTGAAGCCGTCTTCAATAGTCTATCACAAAATTAAAAAATAATAAAAAAATATTTATCACAAAGTTACAACCTGTTATACAAAAATTACATTAACAAAAACACATTCCAAATAACTATAAAACTCTAAATTTAAATGTATTACATGAAAATTACATAAACGATTCAGAATCCTTTTCTAAAAGAACTATAGTACTTGAAATTGAAATCCATTACAACACATGACGTTTTGATTATTTCAAATGTTAATGTATTACATCTTAAAACATGATCGTAAATGAATAGTCAAGTCTCACTCATCCTCACCAAAAGTTCCCTCATCCTCTCCATCTCCCACCTCTTCATCTGTCTCATCCTCAGGTAGCACAGCTGGTGCACCACTTCCAGACATACGAATTAACTCAAGAACTCGATCATCCATGCTTTGAAGCATCTGTGTCTTTAGCTCAGCAAGTCGAGCCTCCACTTGAGCTTCCACTCGAACATCTATATCTGTGCTCTGTGCTGCTATTCTCCGCTCTTGATCTTCAATGATTTTTTTCATTCTTTCAATCTCAGACTTCTGCTGAGATATCTCAGACTCTGCTGAGATATCTCAGACTTCTGCTAGATATCTCAGACTTTTGCTGAGATATCTCAGACTTTTGCTGAGATTGCTCCTCTAGGAGACGCTGATATACAGTGTTGCTACTGCTACCACACTCAGATGGCCGTACCAACTCCTCAAAGTCTGTCCTCGACCACCGCATCGGATCCGTCCAGGTCTATCCCTCCCAAACACCTGACGGAAGACTTCCTCTGAGTAAGTACTGGAGGATTAGTTGTGGCATCTGATTCCTCTGAGGGAGTGGGATTCATCAAACGGGTCATTTGATCTTGTAATTAATATAAGGTAATTAGTACATAAATAAGCTGAATGTATGAATTAATATTAAGATTTTAATCATCATTACCATCATTTGACGACTTTGTTCATTGCTCCACATGACACTGCCATCCGGTGCTATCCTAGCTTGTGTCATTTGAAACATTTCCGGACGCGTAGGATGACGACCTTCCCTTTCCATCTATTTAACATTTAAAAGTTATAATTAGACTATGATAGTGTTAAATCAATCAATCAATCAAAGTAATAATGAAAATGAATACTTACAAAATCATTACTTAATTGATGAATATTCATCCGCCCTCTTCGATAAGGCATTGATAAATGACATCGATTAGACTTATTTCTTTCACTAACTCGCTGCATTCATGATGGAACAAAGTTAGTGATATCCTAAATAATTGAATCCATGAAATAATAGGGATTGGAAATAATACTTACTATCTTCTCGATCCCATATCTCACACATGTGCCGCCATTGACTAGAATCATAAGTTGGTGGCAAAATTACATGCATCCTCAAATGGTCGTCCTGCAAAATACTATCATACAAAAGCACAAGTTACATAAGAATGTGTGTGCAAGAATACTACATAATAGTAAAAAATCTTATTTTCTTTTCAAGTGGGACCTTTGCTTCCTTTGCATTTCTCCTATGTGGCGAAGAATGTCGGCATCTTTGGCTGGAGACCGCAGAAAATTGAAATGTTGCTGCATAATCATCATATATGATCAATGTCATTATAACTATAGAAATGAACAATAGATGACCTAAATAATTAAATAAATTTTACCTGTAGGTCTCTCAAAATAGCCTCCTTCTTTTCAGGAGGAAGGGTCATGTAGTCTTGCTGCCATAGGTTGCAATGTACTCTATACAAACTCCAAGGTATGTAGTAAATTGCTGAGCATATGGACCAACTGCAGATCCCCTTGTAGATCTATAGAAATGGTCTGGCCTGGAGGTAGTATCCTGACGCTGGTCGCCTAGAAGGACCTCTCCCACGTCTAGTGGTACCAACTAAATGAAAATAAAAAAGATGAAGTGAATGCAATTCTACAAATAAAATTGAAGAAATAAAAAACTTGTAAACCTGAAGCAACTGAAGATGCACTCCCAGGAGTCCGAGGAGTGATGGTTGCATGCTCAGAGATGTTTGTGGCATCTGGTAAGGAACGAGGTGTGTGTAGCCCTCCTGCTTGTGAAGCCCCTGTTGTGAATGTACAGCCTGTGAGACTGAAGCTCCTGCCTGTGAAGCTGATGCCTGTGAATGTACATGTGCAGACTGTGAGGCTGAAGCCTCTGCCTGTGTCCGGAGCCCCACTTCCTGTGAATGGGAAGCCAGCCCCTCCTGTGAATGGGGCGACTCCCCTAGACTGGTCTGGTGGGCCGACCGACGGGTCTTGCTGAACTTATTAAGCATCTGTTGAATGAAGGATATTTAACAAAATTAATAATAATGTATCTGAGGTTTGTGAAATCATCTTTAATGTAAAAAAATGAAACCGTACTAGCAAAGTGAAGAAGCAAAAACGAAATGAGGTCTATGAAATAGTGAAAAGAAATGAGATAAATAGACAAACATTTAAGAACAATCCCCTTGCCATGACCATGTTTTCTTCTGAGCTCGACCTCAGTTAAAACTCGACCGCATTTCCCAGAACCAAAACTGAGGAATGGATGGGTCGACCCATGTTGAACCATGGGGTCGACCCCACCACACCATGTTTTATATTGAGGTCGACCGCAGTTGAAATTGAGGTCGACCCCATTTCCCAGGGGCCAGAACCAAAACTGAAGATTAGAGGTTCGACCATGAGGAACCATGGGGTCGACCTCACTACACCATGTTTTATTTTGAGGTCAATCTCAGTTGCAAATGAGGTCGACCCCATTTTCCCAGAACCAAAATACAGGAATGCACGGTAGACTTATTAAGAGCCATGGGGTTGACTCCACTAGACATGAAGAAATTAAATACTTACAGAATATCAACTGTCTACTAGTATATATTCTTCACTTTGAAGCTGTACATGGATATCTACATCATTGAACATCACAGGCACATCAAAAGGCCTTCTTGACAGGGCTCTTCATCATCAACACTTGCACCACTAGACATATTATAATAACTTCTAGGTGGTGACTTAACAGCTATCACCCACCCTGCAGCATTGTTGTCATCTACATAGAAGACTTGCTCAACTTGACTTGCAAGTGCAAATGGTTCATTAGTCCCTAATTTTCGATGTGTATTAAAGATACTAGTCCATGTCATCAACTTTGAAACCTCGGTCCTTATGATACACATCCCACCATTCACATTGAAATAAAACAATTTGTTTGTTTCTCTCAAAAGATATTTCAATAATATCAATTATTTTCCCATAATAACCATCGCATCCAGATTGCAGCTCAGCATTGACAATAACACCACAAAGTTGTGTGCATTGGTAGAGTCAGTTAAGCTTGTGCGGAATCTGAAGCCATTTGTAATATACCCAGAAAATGATGTGCCAATCTTGATGGACTGAGTGATAAAATCTCGAGTTCCTCAGTGTAGCGTGGGTCATGTAAATTCTTGAGTTCTTGGACACGTGATGGAAACCACATGAGGAAATTATCATTTATATTCCTTCCACTTGCAAGTGCATCTTCATGTTCCTGCCGAAAATGTACAATATCGTCAACTTGATTTAACACATATGTATGTGCTAAATCCCTTTCGGCTTCTGACAATGTTCTGGGTACTCGTCTGCACTTTATTGGATGACCAACTGGTGTAAACATAGACACTTCTCCATCAAGAGTGCCAAATGGACCACCATCATAATTTCTATCTTAGTATTGTGATCATCCATTTCTTGCATGTACATCGAAATAATTATACTGCATTCTTCCACAAGATATCCTTGTGCAATTGAACCTTCCACTCTAGCTTTATTACCCACATAATCTTTCAATTCTTAAAATCTTTCAATTGGATACATCCATCGATATTGAACTGGACCACACATCTTGCTTCATATGCCAAGTGCACAGTAAGATGTATCATAACATCAAAGAACGACGGTGGGAAAATCTGCTCGAGCTTGCATAAGATAAGTACAATATCGGCCTCCCATCTCAACAAACTTGCTTTGTCCAACACTTTTGAACAAATTGCTTTAAAATATTGACTAAGCTGAATTATGGATCTGCCACTTGTTAGGAATGATGCCACGAAGTACTAAAGGAAGCAACATTGCATGTACATATGACAATCATGACTTTTCAGTCCGAGATTTTGCTACCCATATCAACACATCTGGAGAGGTTTGAAGAATAGCCATTGGAACTTTTAAATCTATGATGAAGTTACATATTCGAGCCTTTTGTTCATTGTTCAACTTATAAATAGCATCTGGATAGCGCACTGAATGCTCATAAGGATGTAGTTCAGGACGAATTTTCAACACTTGTAAATCTTTTCTTGAGTTGAGGTTGTCTTTATCTGTCCCCGACAGATTGAACATGTCAAGAATATTGTCACAAACATTTTTTTCATATGCATGACATCTAACTGATGACGAATGATCAGAGATTGCCAATACGGCAGAAATCTGAAGAAAATACTCTTCTTCTTCCAGTTTTTGTTCTTGCTACATTTTTTCTTAACTTCTCCAACTCTTTTTTGAAAGGCTTTCCAAACCTTACTAGGTCCATCTCTTGTTGTTGTCTCCATAATTCAGAACCTATCTTCATTATAACTTTCCTTTGTCACAACGCCGACCATCAAATTTATCTTTGTACTGATGCTTTCTCCATCGGTGTGTTATTGGAAGAAAACGACGATGCCCTAAATAACATGTTTTGCTGTGAGGAAGACGGAGAGAATAAGTTTGATCATTGCAAATTGGACATGCGAGCTTCCCTTTAGTACTCCATCCAGACAAGTTTGCATAACCTGGAAAATCATTTATGGTCCACAGCAAGGCAGCTCGCAAAGTAAAGTTTTGCTTCTTTGCAGCATCATATGTCTCGATCCCATATCCACAACTCCTTTAACTCTTCTACTAATGGTTGTAAATAGACATCAATGTCATTTCCTGGAGCTTCGGACCGGGAATTAATAATGACATTATCATGTAAGCTGACTTCATACACATCCACGGTGGCAAATTATAAGGATCAGTACAACTGGCCATACACTGTACTTTGAAGACATGTCCCAAAGGGATTAAACCCATCACTGGCTAAGCCAAGTCGAACATTACGGCTTTCGGAAGCAAAATCTGCATACAACTGATTAAAGTCCTTCCATGCAGGAGAATCTGCAGGATGACGCATCTCACCCTCAGATTGGTAAGAACGACTGCCATTATGCCATGTCATCCATTGAGCAGTCTTTGATGACATAAATAGGCGTTGCAATCTATCCTTTAGAGGAAAATAGTGCAACATCTTTCTTGCCACCTTCTTACTACTTTTTGAGGTATTCTCCTTATATCTTGAAGTACCACACTCTGGACATTGAAATTTATCTTCATTTTCTTTCCAAAATAACACACAATCATTTTTACATGTATCAATCTTTTTGTAAGTAAGTCCCAAGTCTTTGACAATCTTCTTTGCTTCATACCAATTTTCAGGTACAAATGCATCACTAGGCAAAACTTGTCTAAACAACATAAGTATCATATTCATACATTTCGCTGTAAGACCATTCAAAGATTTCATGTGTATCAACTTCAAAATAAACTTCAACTTAGACATATCTTTGCTCCCATCATACAACGAGTTTCTGCGTCTTCTAATAACTTATAAAATTTATGTGCTTTTGGATTTGGTTCTTCCTCAGCTTCTCCTTCAGGTACATTGTCCCTTTGAAAATCATGTAGCATGTCCATGACTTCATCCAATTCTAACTCATTTTCAGGTTCGACAAGTTGTGTCTCTTGTGTCAGCGTATCATTGTGTACTTGCTCACCGTGTGACAACCAACTCCGATAACTTAACCATATTCCGTCACATATTAGGTGCTCATGCACACGGTCCCTTCTAAATATGAAGCCATTGCAACATCTTCGACATGGACATTGAATCAACTGTTTGTCTACTCCATGTCTAAATCCTATTCTGTCATCATGATATGCAAACTGTAAAAATTCTTCTACTCCATTGACATACCTAGGGTCTAGCCTATTAGGAATATCCATCCAACTTTTATCCAATTCAGCCATTTTGTGACACAAACATATTTTGCACACAAAGTAAACTGTCAATTAACAAAATATTAATCATTTCCGACTAATTATAGACAATGACAATACATGTACCACATACATGTCACTGAAGAGCAGCGACAACATTTACATAACCACACAACATTTAGGCCTAGAAGAGCATTATACAAGCCAAATAGGGGGGGTGCCTGTGTTGGCGGGGGGTGGGGGACGGCGGTGGGGGAGGGGAGGGGGGGCGCCAGGCGAAGCGGGTTGGCGGTGGGGGTGGCCGGCGGGTGGGGGAGGAGGGGCGCCGGTGTGGCGGGGGGGAACGCAGGGGGGTGCCTGTGGGGGCGGGGGGGGGGACGCGGGGGTGGGGGGGGGGCGCCGGTGCTGGGTTTGGGGAGAGGGGTGGGGGTGGCGGCGGGGAAGGGGAGGGGGGGGGGGGGGCGGTGCTGGGTGGGGGGTGGGGTTGGGAGGAGGGGGGGTTTTGTGTGAGAGAATTGGTGTTTTTAAAAAAAACAAGTTGGTACTTGTTTTTTTTTAGAGAGATTTACACAGGGTAAAAGTTCTTCCCTAAAAAAAAATTACTTACCAAACATGTCTCACTATTTGATCTCTCTCTTTTTTAAATTTTAGAGAAAAAAGAAGTAAAAAACTACAACCAAACATCAGACCCCAAAAAAAAAGTTATCTGAAATTCCAATGGTGATGTGCTCTCACCAAATGGGCTCCAAAATACTCCTGTTGGGATTCAAAATAATGGAAATGGACTCCAATATAGATAGTTGGACTCCAAGATCAGCATCTGTCGACAGCTAACTTCTCTGCTGTCGACAGGTAGACTCTTTCCCGAACTCTCTCTTTTTTGTCAGGTATATCTGTCGACAACTAGCATTACAGCTGTCGACAGTTCGTATTGCCTGAACAAAATTTACGCTGACCAGTTGGGCTCCAAAATACTCTGTTGGTGTCAAAATAGTTTAAATGGACTCCAATACAGATAGTTGGACTCCAAGATGTGCATCTGTCGACAACTATATTCTCCGCTGTCGACAGGTAGACTCTTCCCTAACTCTCTCTTCTGTCAGGTAAATCTGTCGACAACTAGCATTCCAGCTGTCGACAGGTTCATATTGCCTGAACAAAATCTATAAAATGATGGGAAATGAAGGATAATTAAATCAAAGTCAAGTATTATGGCCTATTAAAAGACCCAATGGTTGTAATCTTGTTTGGCTTTACAAATTCCTTAGCTCATTAAAAAAAGTTTAAGACCTGTAACCAAGAGATGAGAGAGAAGAAGAAAATTTTGAGTGTAAAGCCTACACTCCCACTCTTATCCCTCTTTCCGGTGTGATTCCGGCGACCCCCCCTTTCTCTATCTTCCTGAACCCCTTTGCTCTCTCCTGACTGTCTCGCATTTTCTACTAATCAAGATAAAATAATTTCGTAGTATAAAATTTTCTTGCAAGGCGTTGAACAACTTCAAAGGAAAAAAAAAAAGGTGCACTGGCCTCTGTTCCTTACTTTCACCTACTTACACGGCAACCAGTAGCTGATAAAAGATTTGGGGGGGAGTCAGGTTCGGAGAAATGAGAGGAACTGTCGTGTAAGTAGGTGAAAGTCAGGTGGGCCAGTGCACCATTTTTGTTTACTTTGAAGTTGTTCAACACTGTGCCAACTCTGCAAACAACAGCAAAATGCCAAAGTTTTACACACTACTCAACCAAACCAGCATCACATACGTACATCGGCGGCGGTGGAACTCCCAGCGGCGCGCTCCGGCGGTGTGGGCTCAGCAACGGGTCGGAGGGGATGGCGGGGGGACAGAAACAGGGGCGGGTGTTTTCTTCAAGGGGGAAGGGAAGCAGGTTAAAAATGGGTTAAAATTTTAATGCAGGGTTAAAATGCCGGCCCGCGATGGCGGTGGAACTCCCAGCGCGCGGCTCTCCGGCGGTGTGGGGCTGAGCAACAGGCCGGAGGCAATGGCGGGGGGACAGATAAAGGGGCCGGGGTGTTTTTTTTGAAAGGGGGAAGGGAAGCCGTTTAAAATGGGTTAAAATTTAAATGCCGGGTAAAAATGCCGGCCCGCCCGCTGGTGTTTGGGTGGGGGGGGGGGCGGCGGTTTCCCATCCATTTTGGAGATATCCCCAGCCAATTTTTTAATCATGACAGTTGGTGATGTCACATCAATGTGCAGCAGTGCACATGCACATGTCTATAACGCATATTGTACAAATATCGATTTAATTAATTGGTTGCTTTCCCCTTTATCCTTGGGATAGATAAAATCATCATTTTTTTCCGTAGACCATTGTAAGATGTTTAAAGGAAAATTAATTGGGGGTCCCTGTCAGAGCCTGGTACTTATTTCCTCGTCCTTGTCAGAATACTGGTAGACGTAAAGTCCATACTTTTCGTCCGGTTTAATTTCCAGTCCCTGCTTTTCACACGTCACCATTTACGGCCCTCCACGCACGATTTCTGTCGCGTTGGCCTCCGTCTCTTTTTCCCATTCCTGTCTTACCCTTCCCTCCTTTTTTCCATCGCCTTTTCCCCAAATGACGGTGACGCTTCGGTGGCCTGTGAACTCTGACCGATGGAAGTTACTCTTACATACCCTGCCAAGAACTGATACAGCAACCATTGACATCACTTACAAACCGCCTTTACAAAACCCCGTGGACCGTTCTTCACTTACAAACAACGTTCGGAGGACCGTTCTTCACACTATAAAAGGAACCTAGGTCATACCTATCCTTCATCACAAGCTTCTAACGCTCTTCTTCTTCCTATCTTTCTTGCTCGTCTTCTTCATCTTTATTCGCAGATGTCTTCATCTAACTGTGCTCCCCAGAGGGATGGCAAGGAACCTGCCTCACCGGTGCCACCATCGCCCCCAGCTCCCCCGGCTCTACCTTTCCTGGAGACGTACAGCCCCGACTACTGGAACTGTTTTTACGTTGGGTGGACGATGGCTTTATAGAAAGCCTCTCGGCTGTACCACCACAAGGGCCTCACCAACATCCTCCCTGACATCGGCCCTAGGGCAGAACACATATGTTCCTCACCTTCCCCTCGCCCTCCTCGGCCGCTCCTATTCCTCCCCTCCTGCGTCCACCGAGTAATCGGGTTAGGGAGTTTAGAATGTCTCCCTCCCCGACCCATTCCTCCTCCTCCCCTCCCCTCCCATCCCTTCCTTCTCCTCACCTCCCCTCCCATCCCGATCACTTCCTGTTCTCCCTCCCCTCCCATCCCTTCTCTCAAATTGTAAGTCTGTAGTGCTTGTTTCTTGTTTAAGGAATATATGTATTTTCCTTTTATGCTTTCTTCTGTGGTCTTGCATGTGCTCTCTATGATGCAAGCGTAAACGTATGTGCTTTCTCTGAAGCGGTCAAGCTGTAAGACTCTAATGTATATTTTAAAACCATAGTTAAAGATTGTAACAGCGTTCTGCGTATAATGTAACAGAGTAGGTGGTCCATCTGTAACCAAATAGCATGTATACTATAATGAAAATATGTACATATAGGTAACAGATTTCAACTTATACTGTAAAATGTAGTGGTAGCTGTAGCGCTTAAATTGTAATTCTTTAGTTCTCATTCTGTAAGACTGTACTTCTTTAACTGTAACCTAGTATCATCTATCCTGTAATGAGAATATGCAGCTATTGTAACATGTTTGTACCTATACTGTAATAATGTAGTTGTAGGTGTGCGGTCAAAGCTAAAGGAACGATGTACTGCTCCAACTGTAACCTCATAGCATGTATACTATAATGACAATAGGTAAGTACTGTAACAGATTTCAACTTATATTGTAATAATGTGTTCTGGAACTGTAACCTCCTATCTGTATATTATAAAAGTATAGGTAAAGACGTAACAGGATTCTACATACACTGTAATGAGGTAGGCGTAGCTGGGCGCTCAAGCTGTAGATAGTACTTCTTCAACTGAACCTAGTATCATTTATACTGTAACAACAATAGGTAAAGAGACTGTACAACAAGTATCATTACAATGGTTAGGAGTTAGTACGTGCGGCAGTTCTCCTTCAGTTGTAGACGCTATGAACGCCCTTGTCCATTGAAGTACGCTTTGATGAAGTGGAGGGCGATTTTTGCTCGCACAATAGGCATGTCATCCTGACTGAAGGGCAAATCTTGAATGTCCGTACGTGCTAGACATTCCATGTATTTGCAAGTGAAAATTCCGCAGTCGTCTCCCGAAATGAATGGGTGCTCCGAAATGATGTCGAACACTGGTCCCATGCTCGTTTCCCGGGACAAAGGTTCGGCTCTTTAAATACATAAGTGATATGTTCTATTACATTCTGCCATTTATGTGCTTACAGTATTAGGGATAATCTATTACAGAACGTGTTAAATAAGGTTACAGTATGTAGTGGACACTTGTTACAGATATTTGATGTAACCTAATTTCCTTCACATGGCTATACAGGTTTGGGGAGTTATACTCTAAGTTGGCAGAGTCATTCAACAATTGGATCATGACGCGCGAAGTCTACCAATACTACAGATGGTTGACAAAATTAGAGTGCAAATGATGGAAATGGCTGCAAAGAGGAAATTGATGCTGCCTTGTGGGATACACCATACTGTCCTGTTACATTTTCAGCACTACACTCTTACAGTTTGAGCACGACACTCTATAGTTTGAGCATTGTCTGCTCACGTTTTCTGTTACATTATACGTAATAAAATGTTACAGTTTGAGTACTAGACTGTTACAGTTTGACCACTACACTCTTACAGTATGATCACTCACTTACGCTGTTACCGTTTGAGCACTACGGAGTTACAATTACATAACAGCCCTGTTACAGTTTGAGCACTACACTCTTACAATGTTACAGTTGGATCCTCACGACTTCTGTTACAGTATATGTACCGAATGTTACAGTTTAAGCAGTACGTTACAGTTAGGAAGGGGAGGTGCCGGAACGGTCAGGGGAGAGATGGGAGGAAGGGGAGGAGGCAGAACGGTCAGGGGAGGAAGGGGAGGAAGGGATGTGTTCTACCCTAGGGCCGATGTCTGGGAGGATGTTATTGAGGCCCTTGTCGCTGTAAAGCCGGGAGGCTTTCTGTAAAGGCATCTTCCAGCCGTCGTAACTCCCGTCCCAGTGTTCAAATGCTGAAGGTAGACTGTCGCAACGGGGGAGCCGGGGGCGACGTGGGACCGGTGACGCAGGTGCCTTGCCATCCCTCTGGGGAGCACGGTCAGATAAAGACATCTTCAAATAAAGAGGAAGAAGACGAGCAAGAAAGATAGGAAGAAGAAGAGTTGTTAGAAGCTTGTGAAGGATAACTGTGCGGCCCTGTGTTCATTTTATAGTTGTGAAGAACGGGTCACGGGGCTTGGAAAAAAGGAGGAAGGGTAAGATGGGAATGGGAAAAAGAGACGGAGGCCAATGAGACGGAAATCGTGGTGGGGCCGTAAATGGTGACGTGTGAAAAGTAGGGACTGGAAATTAAACCGGACGAAAAGTCGGGACTTTACGTCTACCAGTATTCTGACAGGGACGAGGAAATAAGTACCAGGCTCTGACAGGGACCCCCAATTAATTTTCCCAAAAATAATTAGATAATATTAAGTGTATAACTGTGGGAAATTTTTTTAGAATATTAATAGTTTTTTAATCCAATAATATTTAAATTTTTTGATCATGTCCTCAGGAAAATTATTGCGTTAGGCAAATCGTTACGATGAGAAAATCGTTGCGTTAGGCAATTCGTTAAGATGACTCAAGAAATCATTGCGATGATCAAATCGTTACGATAGCTAAGGAATCGTTGCGATGAGCAAATCGTTACGATAGGTAAATCGTTATGATGACTAAAGAAATCGTTGCGATGATAAATTCTTACGATAGCTAAAGGAATCGTTGCGATAATAGGCAAATCGTTACGATGACTAAAGGAATCGTTATGGTGAAATCGTAGAAGATTCTGCTGAAATCGTTGTAGCATAAAGAAAGCCAATGTGGCCTTAGAGAAATTTCAAACATGGAATTAATGTTGCTACAGGGAATAATACTTATACCAAATTGGCTTGATTTCCCAGGAATATTCCTGTGCTCAAGACTTATATATGGAACATATATATAATAGAAATCTTTGACATGGTTTGTTAATCACCAAAACCATTATGTAACTAATAAATCATGGGGACAGACTGAGATCATCAATCCCCCCTTTTTAGTGATGACAAAACTTAATAGACTTAATTAAAGTTCATGGAAACAAATGCTTTATCAAAATTACCTACCGGGGTCGGTTAATTAGGTTTTTCCCCGGGTAACCTGGTTTAAATATTTTTTATTGAAGATAGTTGACTACAAAAATATAAAAAGGGCTACTCTACCCTTGGTTAGTGGGGTAAGATAGAAATACATGATGTCAAAGTGGGAGGCTGAGAGCCCCATAAACTACGTACCCAGAGATAGTCAGTGTACCCAGAGATAGTCAGTGTCAAACTGGTTAAAATTTTAAATAATATTTTAAAGTATATATTTTAAAAGCAAAACTTTTTAAATTTTTTTTGAAGATTAATAGAGTCAAATTTACTGAGGTGAGGTCGACCCCAAAAGACTTGAGGTCGACACCAAAAGACTTGAGGTCGACCTCGTTATAATCGGTGTCGACACTTTTTTGGTGTCAGACCCCTCAACCCTAGGGCGATTTAAACTTCGGCCCACCCTTTTTATTCCCGCTGGAACTGCCGCCGCGATCGCACTTCTCCTCTCTATTCTTCTTCCTTGTGACGGTGGACCCCTTCTGTTCAGAGACTCGAGTGCAGACTATCTCCTTCCTCTTTGCACTGGATCGACCCTTCTTGCTCTTTGCACTCCTCTGTTCTCTCTTTCTCTGTTTCTCTTCTTCGATCGACCAAACTCTCACTTCATCAGATGGCTCCTCCCCGGCGTGGTGACAAGGGAAAGGCAGTGGCAGTGGCTGGTGATGATCAGACTCCCTCCAAGAGATCTCGAGGCAACAGTGCGCGCCCAAATAGAAGCTTTGACGGTAATAAGTTTCGTAGTGTCAAGGCATTTGATCTCTTCACCACCGATATATCACGTAGGAAGGTGCATTTTGGGAAAAGGATTGACTTTGACTTCTTTAAAAGTAATGGAGTAGATCTTGCTTACTTACCTTTTGGACATTGGGATGGGACATTATGTCACCATGAATCAAGTGGTTTACCCTCACTAGTTAGTCTCTTTTATGCAAATTTGGAGGAAGATGAGGACAAGAATCTGAGTACTTACGTGAAAGGGATCCATATCCCTCTCAGAGTTTCAATGCTTTCGGAAGTGATGCATATTCCATATAGCGCGGGTTTAAATATGCCGATCGGTTAGAAAATCGTCGGGAAGGTTATGAAAGAGTATGGGAACTGATATTGGGAACGGACTATTTGAGCGTGTGAATGCCAACTCTTTCCGGCCTACCATCGGTTTCTTCACAAGATTGTTTGCTCTATTCTCATTCCAAGGACTGGTAGCATGGATGGAGTGACTGATGACCATATCCTTTTAATTCTAGGACTTATAAATGGCACTCCTGTGGACCTACCAAATATCACATTGAACACCATGCGGGATGTAGTAGCACGGCTAAGGTGTACTTCTATTTGGTAGCTTATTACCCGCATCTTAAAGAAATTCCAAGTCAATTTTGCTGGAGAAGATTACCAAAATTGACAATGTATGATGTGATTGATGGGAATACTCTAGCACGTATGAGGATGACTATTGAAAAGATCTTTCATCCGCACGGGCACTCGGTCTCCTTACAAAGTGCAGGACCTCCAACCTGATGAAGATGGTGATGACGCAAATGGTCCACTAGTAGTCCAGGCTCCTCCAGACCTCCTGCTCCTCCCATAGACCAGCTGACTCAGATGATTGAAACCCTCAATACCAATATGACTGCTCGTTTTGACTCTTTGGAGAATCGCTTTGTAACTTTGGACAATCGCGTTCAATCCTTGCAACACTCATTATGAAGAGCTTCAGTCCGATGTTTATTCTCAAGGGACAGCAAGACCGCAATGATATGCTTCTTCAATGATTCAATCTGGCCAAACAACAGGATTTTATACGGGGCATCATCAAGAGATGCGGAAGAACTTGCAAGTCTTGGCCAGCGCTGGAAATTTCATGGCTTCTCTATCTTGCTTGCAAACCACCCCCACCTTAGTAGTCATCGTTATATGGATATATGTATATATATATATATCATATATATATATATATATATATATATATATATAATATAGAGAAAATGTGATACGGCATCCTCTTTAGGTGCGCTTGGGCGTACCTTTACTTTTCACCATCCGATGAACATCCAACGCTCTGTAAAGAAGTCATGTTTCGATGGACAATCCCGAGAAGGTGGAGGAAAAGACGGTGTTCTTTTATGCCCACTGTACCCCCACACGTAAAACAAGGCAATCCCAGCCGCATCTAAAAAAGATAATCTCTTTCTTCATTTATGGCCTCCTCTTCTCTCTCCATCCACTACCCCCCATGCATAACCTCCCACCTTCACACACATAAACACCATGATCCATCCAACACCGATTTCCTCCACTTTTAAATCTCATGCACACTCACAAACCTATATACACATGCATACGCACACACATATTCCTATTGGTTTCCTCCCATCTAACAAATTAATAAAGCAAACAAAAGCAAGTAAAAGTAAGTTCAAAATAAAGTCAAAGTTAAGAAGAAAAAAAATCAAATAAAATAATCTTAAAAAAAAAATCAAACAAAATAATTCTGGGTCTTTTATTGGTCTTTTGATTTAATTCAACTTGGATCATTTGATTTGATGTGGGCCTTATTTGATTTTAGATTTCTTCTATTTTGAATTTATTTCTCTTGAACTCATTTGAGTTTTAAAATTTATTTAAATTTTGTTCCAAGTTAGAAACTTAACCAGAATTATTTTGTTTGATTTCTTTTATTTAAGATTATTTGATTTGATTTCTCTAGGTTAATTTTTTGTTGCATTTGTTCTATGTTGTTATATCTGATTTAGAATCATTCACTTTATGAACCTATCACACTGCATTTTTTTCTTTTTTACTTTGATTTGAAGTTATGACAGTTGAATTTATTTTAAATGATTTGATAAACGGGACATTTACGAAAAAATATCTCTCTTTTGACAGATATATATACATAAATAAATAATTGGTCTTAGATTTTCTTAATCATCTCTGGTAAATAATAAATGAATCTAAGTGAAATAAATAAATTTTTTTAATTAATCAATGGACACAATAAAAAGACCAAATCGTTATGGCCATAAAGATTTGGTCCTCAGATTTTGGCCAAAATCGTTGGTGTGTGTGTGTGAAGGTGGGAGGTTGTGTATGGGTGTGTAGTGGATGGAGAGAGAAGAGGAGGTAATAAATGAAGAAAGAGAATATCATTTAATGAGGGAAGAGAATGTGGGTGTGTATAAAGTGGTATGTGTATGTATGTGGGTAGGTGTGGGTTTGCCCACAACGATTTGACATCGGCCATAACGATTTGGGTGTGAAGCTGTAACGATTTGTGCGGAGGAGGCACATAACGATTTGGCAGCACCGCTCTATAACGATTTGGGGTGTATAATGATTTGGGGTGTTACAGCTGTAACGATTTGGGTGTGAAGCTGTAACGATTTGTGCAGAGGAGGCGGTGGTGCCAAATCGTTACAGCTGCACACCCCGAATCTTTACAGCTGCACACCCCAAATCGTTACAGCTATACCAAATCAGATTTTGGCCATAACGATTCGGTACTTTCATGGCCATAACGATTTGGCCATTTTTAAAAATTTTGAATAATTATATTTTAAAATGGTCATTTTTAATAACGATTTGATACTATTATGGCTATTTATTAAAATGGCCAAATCGTTATGGCCATAAATGGCCAAATCGTTATAAATTTTTAAAAATGGCCAAATCGTTATGGCCATAACGATTGGCCATTGGTCAAATTATGGCCAAATCGTTATGGCCATAACGATTTGGCCATATATTTTAAAAATTGACCATTTTATGGTCATTTGACCATTTTAATCATCTCTTGTAAATATTAAATAAATCTTAGTAAAATAAACAATCTTTACCTAACACCAACATGCCACACACCCCACCCCATCCCATTAAATAAATAAAATTTATTTCAATAAATATCTCACTTTATCATACCCTGACATCACTTTCAGTTGTGCGTATCCCGACAGGCGACACCGGAAAATTATAACGAAAATAAAATATGAGAATATCATAATTCTTAGACAAATATGGAGGTATTAAAAATATAATTATTCAAAATTTATGTATAATATATCTGTAAAAAGAGAGACTTTTTCATCGTAAATGTCCCGTAAATCATCTGGCCCATTGATCCCTATGTAAATCTATTCAAATGGTGTCCATTTGTATTAAAATTTTAACCATAGCTTAACGAGATGCTTTACAAATTATCATGATTGTATTTTAATTTTTAATTTTATTTTTTGATAGGTAAAAAATCACCCCAAAAATAGTTGCGTTGACTTAATCTCAAAATCTGTGCGTCAAAATTTTAAATAATTATATTTTTAATACCTCCATATTTGTCTAAGAATATGATATTCTCAGATTTTATTTTCGTTATAATTTTTCGGTGTCACCCTGTCGGGATGCGCACAACTGAAAGTGATGTCAGGGTATGATAAAGTGAGATATTTATTGAAAATAAATTTTATTTATTTAATGGGATGGGTGGGGTGTGTGGCATGTTGGTGTTAGGTAAAGATTATTATTTTACTAAGATTTATTAATATTTACAAGAGATGATTAAAATGGTCAAATGACCATAAAATGGTCAAATTTTTAAAATATATGGCCAATCGTTATGGCCATAACGATTGGCCATAATTGACCAATGGCCAAATCGTTATGGCCATAACGATTTGGCCATTTTTAAAAATTTATAACGATTTGGCCATTTTATGGCCATAACGATTGGCCATTTTAATAAATAGCCATAATAGTATCAAATCGTTATTAAAAATGACCATTTTAAAATATAATTATTCAAAATTTTAAAAATGGCCAAATCTATGGCCATGAAAGTACCGAATCGTTATGGCCAAAATCTGATTTGGTATAGCTGTAACGATTTGGGGTGTGCAGCTGTAAAGATTCGGGGTGTGCAGCTGTAACGATTTGGCACCACCGCCTCCTCTGCACAAATCGTTACAGCTTCACACCCAAATCGTTACAGCTGTATACCCCAAATCATTATACACCCCAAATCGTTATAGGAGGCGGTGCTGCCAAATCGTTATGTGCCTCCTCCGCACAAATCGTTACAGCTTCACACCCAAATCGTTATGGCCGATGCCAAATCGTTGTGGGCAACCCACACCTACCCACATACATACACATACCACTTTATACACACCCCATTCTCTTCCCTCATTAAATGATATTCTCTTTCTTCATTTATTACCTCCTCTTCTCTCTCCATCCACTACCACACCCATACACAACCTCCCACCTTCACACACACACACCAACGATTTTGGCCAAAATCTGAGGACCAAATCTTTATGGCCAAACGATTGGTCTCTTTTTATTGTGTCCATTGATTAATTAAAAATAAATTTTATTTATTTCACTTAGATTCATTTATTATTACCAGAGTGATTAAGAAAATCTAAGACCAATTATTTATTTATGTATAATATATCTGTCAAAAGAGAGATATTTTTTCGTAAATGTCCCGTTTATCAAATCATTTAAAATAAATTCAACTGTCATAACTTCAAATCAAAGTAAAAAAGAAAAAAATGCAGTGTGATAGGTTCATAAAGTGAATGATTCTAAATCAGATATAACAACATAGAACAAATGCAACAAAAAATTAACCTAGAGAAATCAAATCAAATAATCTTAAATAAAGAAATCAAACAAAATAATTCTGGTTAAGTTTCTAACTTGGAACAAAATTTAAATAAATTTTAAAACTCAAATGAGTTCAAGAGAAATAAATTCAAATAGAAGAAATCTAAAATCAAATAAAGGCCCACATCAATCAAATGATCCAAGTTGAATTAAATCAAAAGACCAATAAAAGACCCAGAATTATTTTGTTTGATTTCTTTTTTAAGATTATTTTATTTGATTTTTTTTCTTCTAACTTTGACTTTATTTTGAACTTACTTTTACTTGCTTTTGTTTGCTTTATTAATTTGTTAGATGGGAGGAAACCAATAGGAATATGTGTGTGCGTATGCATGTGTATATAGGTTTGTGAGTGTGCATGAGATTTAAAGGTGGAGGAAATCGGTGTGGATGGATCATGGTGTTTATGTGTGTGAGGTGGGAGGTTATGCATGGGGTGGTAGTGGATGGAGAGAGAAGAGGAGGCATAAATGAGAAAGAGATTATCTTTTTAGATGCGGCTGGGATTGCCTTGTTTTACGTGTGGGGGTACAGTGGGCATAAAAGAACACCGTCTTTTCCTCCACCTTCTCGGGATTGTCCATCGAAACATGACTTCTTTACAGAGCGTTGGATGTTCATCGGATGGTGAAAAGTAAAGGTACGCCCAAGCCGCACCTAAAGAGGATGCCGTATCACAGCATTTCTCTCTCTCTATATATATATATATATTGTTTCGTACATGTACGTTTATTGTTGGAGAACAATTCATGATTTCTGAATATTAGATTTCGGTTGATTACACATGCATATTAATATGTTAGTGTAAATACATGATGTTTATCTATATAATTTAAATCTCCTATATAATTTCATCACATGACATCTTTGTTGGCTAAGAAGTGGTGAAGTGCACATGTGCAGCAACCCAAACATTTTTCAAGTGATATCGGATCTGATTCTCAAAAACACTTTTCAAATCATCCTGTTACGGAGTGAACCCTATATTTCTCAATATTAGATTTCGGTTTGCTTACACATGCATATTAATATCTTAATGGGTCGACCTATCATAACCCATTTCAACACTGGATAATGGGGTCGACCCATCATAACCCCATGACTGTGAACTTACGAAATCACAAGCTTGAGTAGGCAGGTTTTCAGTTGGCCAATCGCAAAGATCCAGCTGAGCTGGCAGTGGGTTGTATAGATGCTGTACAACAAAATCTCGGAGATTGTCTGTGTTTTGTCAAGCAGTCAGCGCCGCGCGGGACATCAGCAAGGTTGATCCGCCGATCACATCACAAGATTCACAACCGCCGTCACCCTGCACTTGTGTACGTACGTCGGATTTTACCCCAAAATCTCTGACATATCCTGTCTGGTTTCCAATGAAGGAACTCGGCATTTGCGCAAAGCGCTTTTTAGGTTGGGGAAAGAGATAGACACAATTTTTTCTCTCTCCCTTCCATCAAATGTCAAGAGTGAAGGGTTGTAGCCGATTTTGGAGATTAAAAAATAATTGTCTCTCTTTAACAATTTAACATGGCAGGTAGATGGGATAAATTATGTTTATATAAAAACAATGGTGTTTTATTCCCCCAAAAAACGGATGCCTGGTTACTGTTGCCAAATAGTTCGCCATATTTTCTATGTAATCTTGACAATCTCCACAAATGTCAGAAACATTGTGGAAATCGACTTTCAAATTTTCCACTTTTTCATGGTCGGTTCCCAAACGCTAGAGATAATTGGTCAAACGGCAGCGGTTTCGAAGCGGTCATTACATCAAGGCGTCTCTTCGAACCCTGCTTCACCATTAAAAACATTCTGACATCCGTCCCGTTCGAATTCTACCTTTTGTGTTTGCCTTTGCTTCTAATCCTTTCGAGGCGCAAGACTTCGAGGCGCAAGACAATCACTAGCACTATAAAAGGAACCCGGGCCTCCAAATTAACCAAGCTTCTGAACAGACTTCTTCATTCTCTGTTCCTCGTCTACTTCGTCTAAATTTGGAGATGTCTTCCCAGGGTAAAGGCAAGGCAGTTGCTGCACCACCGCCACAGTCGTCCTCTCCCCGGCGCCAGCGTCTCTATCGCCATCGAAGTTCACCCCCGACTTTTGGGACGGCTACTACCTCGGTGGACGATGGCTCTACAGAAGGCCCAACGCCTCTACCACCATAAGGGCCTCACGAACATCCAGCCTGAGATCGGCCCTAAAGCAGAACGTATTTGTTCCTCCCCTTCCTCCCCGGCCGTTCCTCCTTCCTCCCGCCTCTCCGTGTCGGGTTAGGGACTTTGGGGAGTGTTTTTGTAACTGGCCTTCTATCTGGCCGCCAATATAATATAAGTTATCATTTTGTGCATGTTGTTATGTGGGCTTGTATGTGCAAACTCTGTTGGAGCCTGAATATGTAACCGTAGAAAACACAAGAACAGAGCAACTAGTTGGAGGGGAAAAAATAGAGAACTTCACAACCTTCATAAAATTAATATATTATCTCAAAACTTAGATAATCCGGAAAGCTACAGAGTACTTGAAGATGATTGTAATTCAATTTTGCCAGATTCAATTAGGATGCCTGAAGTCAGTAAAGGTGAATGGGAATATCTCAGCGAGGTCAGTGACATTTACTTGAGAAAGGCTTTGTGCGCTTTCGGAAAGTGCACAAAGCCACGTCTTCCTGCACTTTCGACGTGCCATTCATCCATGTCATACCGCTTCAATGGTCCGCGCCATGTCAGCACAGAGCTCCATGCCGCTGCTTCGCCCGCCACGCCAGCGCGAAGAGACGCACTGTCACCTCCACCCCACTCCGCTTCGGTAACATGACCCAATGTCATGATGCGAAAGTGAAATCCCACTCAAACTCCGGTTCCCAATTACCCTGTGACCTCTTTCCCGCATTCGCCTCCCTCACCTCCTCCTTCCTCTGAACTTCCGAAACCGGGAAGAACACCATCCTTGACCGGAAATATAACCACTGCCAACGTCGCCAACGTCGACGGAGCTCATCACGAACCCGTGCGGCGTCCCAAGCTATCAACCTGTGACCTGTGTGGTCCTGCCATGGAGAGTTTGAAGCAGACACGAAAGGCTTCCGGTGAAGCCCCACCACCGGCACTTCCCGCAAAAAGAACGGAGGAGGAGGAACTGCGCCTTCAACTTCGACTTCATCAGATGATGGGATGAAAGGCCAAAGTTTGAAGAAAAATCTTCTGGGGCTCAGAGAAAGAAGAATGGTGCGGATATATCTCTCACACTATATTTGTGAATTTGAATTAACAGAAACCTAGTTTTTCTTTGCGCTTGATTATCAAGATTTGTGTTTTCTAAATCTCAAAAAATATAGTACCTTTTGGAGCCTAAAATGAGCTTTTTTAGGTCATGGTAAGCATTTTGGAGACCCAAATTTGTGCGTTCTTCACATGTTCATATATTTTTTTAATTTTCTCATGACCCGTACTTTGAGATGTTCAGGAAATCATCAACTATTAGAGCCCAAGAACACTATTTTTGTATCCTAATATGAGTATTTTGGTGTACAGCGTAGTATTGGGATGCTTATGAGAGCTCCACATTTTGGAGCCCAAGTGATGCATTTGGTAGCCTAACATGGGTCTATTGTAGCCTACATTGAGCATTTTGGACCTCAACTTGCCTTTATAATCATCTGAACAAAGATGTGTAGATCTTTTTTTTTTTATCTGAGCAGAGCATGTGAAGCACATATACAGAATTATTTGAAATTCATTTGACATGGCTTCTTAATTTGTGATGTTAACGGGTTGTAGTAGATTTTGTGTCTATATTTTAGGCATGTTTCACATGTTGGAGCCAATTTCCTGTTTGATAGCCTAACAGTAGAGTTTGCAGCTGACACATAGTATTTTGGACTTTGGAGCTCATCTTTTATAAAAAATCACCTTAATGTAGATTGTTTGTATCTTTTTTTACATGGCATAAGCATGTTAAGTAATTTAGACTCCCCAATTTTGTGCATTATTTTTGCAGCCTATAGATTGGAGCTCAAAGTTTTTAGAAGATCATTTCAATAGTAATGTTTGCATCCCCTTTTTTGTGACATGGCATAAGCATGTTATGTTAATTAATTTTGCAGCCCCAAGTTCATGCATTGTTCAGATAGGGCACATGTTTTCGAAATTTATTTAGAAGTTGGTCCGTTAATTTGGTATGTGTATGGGGTTTGTAGTTCTTGTGGCCATGTTTTAGGAACATGAGCACTTTGAAGCCCATGTACCTGATCATTTTAGAGCTTATATTCTTGTTAATCATTTTTTGTGGCCATGTTTTAGGAAACTATGATCAGATGCTTTACATTTTTTTGTTGACATGGAACCTAACAAATTTCTTGAAATTCCTACAGAATTTAAAAATGCTTTGAAAGGCATCTGCTCCTTGGAGAATTATGTGAGGAGAGAGATCAAATGGGCTTTCGTGATTGCCATAAGGCCATTTTGAGGACAACCCCGTTTGCTTTTTTGTTGATAGCAATCATCGAGCCATATTCAAGATGACTCTTATAGAGGAGATTGCTCAGAGCTATAAGGGTGCAAGTAATTTTCAGTTAGGCGACAAAACTCTTACATTTACTGTTGAAGATGTCGCCCTCATTTGGGCGTGCCTTCCTGTGGGCTGAGTGCCCACATTATTCTTCACCAATAAAGTTGTCAAAGTTGCACCACTGATTTGGGGCGAAGCTAACTTTTGATCGGAAGGTGGTCACAAACTTATCCGACAACTAGTACAATCTGATGATCCGTGTGTGTTGAAGACACGCACGACTTTGGTTGTTTTGCTATTATCCACTTTTCTATGTCCACGGTCTTCCCCATCTTGTCCACCACAAATGCTTATTTGTTTGGACAATATTGACGAGGTTGGCCGTTATAATTGGGCGGCTGCAGTCACAGAGATGACATTGCACAAATTTGATGACTTTGTGACTATAGTTCGTGAGAAGAGATCTGGTCGGAACACAACTCCCAAGAGAAGGATAACTGGGACTAGAGAGAGCATGGCAGTGCCAACATTTTTGGCTGTTCGGCTGCTCTGGCTGTAAGTTTTTATAAAACATTCTTAGATTTTTCCATCATTATGTAATATATGTATGTAAATAAACCAATGGTCCATCATGCAGGTGTGGTTCTTAGAGCACACAAGATTGCGGCAGCCGATTGACCGAGAAGCAATTCCCCGTCTATTTAGATGGGGATCTGTTTTGGACAAAAAGTTATCATTCTCTATTGATTCTCTACAGGGGCAGCAGGTAATCCACAAATGGAAGCTTTATATTTTAACTTTATGTAATAAACTGTTTCTGACTTTTTTAAAAATTGATGCTTACATATAATTAAGCATTGAAGTTAGCATCAAAGGAGAAGACAGCCATTACATGTGTTAGCCAGGAAAAAATGCATGTGGAAACTGAGGGTGTGGCTGCTCCCCCATCCTGCTCTTATGGCCCTTCTTCAAGGTCTTGGGGATGAAATCAGGTTACTTCCTGAAAGACTTAAGCAGTATAAGTCGTGTAATGAAGGCCACTTTTGAGCATTGACAACTGCTGTGACCACGGGGTTCAACAAAATGGAGAAGTTGATAAGTTCGACCTCCATGGCACAAGACCAACCTACAGTGGCACAGATGCAGAAAACTTCGTCTCCACCCACCATCACTCCCACCCTGCCAGTGCATCTGTTCTGATGTGGATCAGGGCATTATTGCACCAGATCCAGTAAGTGTGGTCCTACCACCGCACTGCTTAGCCCGACGTCCCTAATAAAGAATATGAAGTGTCGGGATGATCGATAGCCTGGAATATATGACCAATCGCCATTCAGAAGGCTGGATAAGGCTTCAAAAAAATGTACATCATATCAGCGAAAGAAAGGGAAGAAGGTACAATTGCAAACTTCATTATTTGATGTCCTGCATTAGTCATTTATATTTCTTGTTTTCTACTTATCTTTACATGATTTATGTTGGAGGCAATGAGCACGCTTTTCAGGTTTTTATAAGCAATGGACATGCAAATCTGAAGCCACTGAGAGGCAGAGGGCATTAGTGGAGGCCTTCATTGCCGAGGAGGGATACGTTGACCACAAGTAAATAGCTTCTGGGACAATACAATTTATTGTTGTCTTTAATTTTCATAATTTAAAATGTACTTCATTTCTTGATTGTCATACATTCAGACACACTGTCTTGAACTTCATTAATAATTGTTCGTTGAAGTGGTCACATATTTGGGATATACTATGGGGCAATATGACGGATGCGAGGTAAATACTGGCCATTGCACGAATAGTACCTTCAATTACATTGTCCAAGACATTTTTCTAATGTCTTCTTTCTATTATTTTTTAATGGTTGCAGGTTATTGACATTGTCTTACATGCTATGAAAGTGAGACAAAGAGAGCAGGAAGCCCTATCCAAATTCCTATCACCGATGGAATTCCTTGGAACCATTTTGGGATCATGGATATGCATACAGATGGATCTGATGATGACAGGGGCCACAAACTCCATACTTCCCTCGGGCATGAAAACCTAGGATGCCCAATATCAGATTTTCAATTCCTTTTCTTTATTGTCCATGTCTCGAACCATTGATTCCTCCTTAGTCTACAATTGAGCAACGCCGCATCGTAGTGTACAATTCCGCAGAGGACATCCAACTTATGACACATGAGCTAGGAAGGGGTATGCCCAACTAACTTTGCAGGGTTATAAACATTATGAATTAATTACATTCTTTGTTTTATTGTTCACAGGAACCAATTCTCAAAGCATATCTCCGATACGAAGGTTACAGAAATGCTGATGAATTTCAATTAATATTTGATGAGATATGTCCTCAACAACCAAGTTCTAGCATGAATTGCGCTATGTACATTTTCATGTACGTAGACCGCTTAACGACAAAGCAAGAATTATTTTGGGACTTATCTGACAATGATGTCAATCAATTCGGCTCCTACTAGCTTGTGATTTTCTGTCAATGTGTTTAAACAATATATGAACAATGTATGAATGGTGTTGTTACATTTTAATTTTTGTTGTGTGGGAATGAGGTTGTAAAAGGATGTTTTTGTAATTACAGGCGCACATATGTATATGACAATTAAATGTGAAGTCCCTCCAGGAAGTGTTCCACATGTGGTTGTTGGATCAAAATGGCACAGTCCTAGAGGGGGGGTGAATAGGACTTTTCTAACTTTTAAAAAATCTTCTGAAAACACAACACTAAGTAAATGTGTTAGTACTTGGTGTGAGTGTGTGATTCAAGTGTGAACTTGGCGGAAACATAATCACATAGAAAATTGCACAAGAGATTTATTCTGGTTCGGCCCTTCCCACATGGAAGTCCTAAATCCAGTCCTCAAGCCAACCAGTTGAGATTGTAAGGATATCAAGACTGTAAGGACTAGAAATAAATTTCAAAGAAATGTTTTGCAGAAATGCATAATTTGAATATACTGAATTCTGTCAGAAAAAATATTAAAATAATGATTTGTAAGATCTCAAATACATATGTTAAGTAACATGAAATTTGTCACTGATTATGCTTGAGAAGTTTAAGATTCAGAAAAGATTTAATAAAATTAAAGATAGAAAATTTCATGACAGAACCAAGTACAACTGACAGTGTAGTCGAATGCAGTAGAACAGGTAATTTGATTCAAAGAAGTAAGTATGATTCGATTCAAGAAAAACAATGAAATTTGACTACAATAGAGAAAACATCAGTGAATGCACTGAATGAGTCGAAGTGGTGGGTCGAATACAGTGCAAAGGACGACTATGAATCGAAGCCATGAGTCGAATATAGTACAAAGGACATTCGATGTATGAGTCGAAGTGTGTCAAATACAGTGAAGGACATTCGACTGTATGAATCGAAGTCATGAATCAAATGTTATATTAAGTTGGCATTGAATTGACAGCTTCTGAATGAGTCGGAATATGTAGTCGAATACATCAGTCGAATCCAGTGGCTATAGAGAGTCTGTGGCCTTTGAAAAATTTTGGGCATCGGATATTGAGTCTGTCTAGAAATTTGTGATATATCCATATTAGGAAAATACATATTTAGGGATTTGTCATGGTAGAAACAAAATATCCATTTAAAGATTTGTCTTATCAAAATCATTATTTATTTACAAACTTAGGGTAGTTGCTCAACAATTCTCCCCCTTTTTGTTAATGACAAAATCTTTAAATGGATATGTATCATATACTATGTTTATACCTTTTTCTCTTTCTCCCCCTTTGTGACATTAACAGAAAGGAAAAACATTTGAGAAATTCACAAGTAGGAAGAAATGTATCTAACAAAATGGCAAACAGTACATAGTAGCAAGCAGGTTTAAATCAAGAGATTACAATTGAAAAGTTCAGACTCTTGAACGAGGCAACAACAGAGAAGCAGGGATTAATTTCAGGAATGGTTGGATGAGCTCCCAGAGTTTTTCTTCATTCCTCTTGAAAGAATGTGCAAACAGAGCATCATCAACATTGTAGGCTGGGTTGGTGGAGGGTAATTTCTTGATAGACTTGATGTGGCGCCTCCTATACCAACCAATCTTGTGGTGAAACTTATCAATGTCTAACTTGTCTCTGAGAGGCACAAATTTTTTGGTGGATGCCACTTGGAGGAATTCGATGAAGGTTAGATTCCAATAGAGGCCATGTGAGGTGGCTGCATCCTTAGCCTGATAGTATATGAGGTACCTCTCAGCCAATGATGAGTGACACTCTTATGGAAATCCAGGAGAAATTTGGAGTGAAACTGATTGATGTTGAGTTTCATCTTGCGGCACTGAGAGTGGTAGGATGGATAGCTGCTTCCCATTGCTCAGGGGTGAATCTTTCGGATTCAGCAAAACTGAGCTGGATATCAAGGAGATGCTTGGATTTCTTGGATAGCTGAATAAATATAAACCTCTAGAAACTGAGTTTAGATTTGTACTTGATCTTGAATCTGGCAGAAATCCAGAAGAATTATTGAAGATTGTTTCAGAAAATTCTCTTTTGTAGGAGACTGCCCTACCAAAGGAGGATGAACACCTGATGGTAAAGCCACTGTCATGGAAGGAATAATCGGTTTCTGCCCTCTGAGCAAATTCTCATACTGCCCCTTAGAGACATCATGCAATCCAGTTGAATCTTTCATGATTGAAAGTTCTGAGTTCAAGATACTTGGCCTGGGAGGCCCTGAGATGCTCTGCAAAAAGTGCATGAAATCTAAGAGAAAGATGCTGAGCAGTTGTCAAGTGATGGGCTCTGGATTGATTTTCTAAGAACCTGGCTGCCTCTTCAGGGTATTGATCAACAAATTCTTGGGGAGTGAGGCAGTGGCTCTTCGAGAAATGAGTTGGAGATCAGAAAAGAAAGTTGGGATGTTTGAATCAAAATAGGAAGCCAGTGTTCAAATGTGAAATCTGGCAATTCATGAACTTCCAAAAAGGCTCTAATAGCAAGATATTCTCTGAACAAATTCAGTGTTGTTCAGAGTGATGAGTGAAGGCATACCAAAACGGAGGAAGTAGAGAGGAAGGTTTGTGTCCCAATTTGGATCCTTTGGAGGCTGACAGTTGGATACTAGGAAGTATCTCAACTAGAGGCATTATTGTTTTCTTGGAGTCGGATTTTGAGCCAGTAGGAAGAGAGGAATAAAAATGAGGAGGTTGAGTTGAGAGAGTCATGGTGAACTCTTCAAGAGGTTCAACTTGATATTTCAGCGGGTAGATGGAGAATTTAACATCTTGTTTGAAGGGATCTACAGGAGTGATTACTGGAAGTACATCCAAGGAGTAGTGTGGAGATAGTGGTGCTGATGATGAAAGAGCTGAGGATTGGGGTTCTGAAATTGGTGCAGCTGGAGTGGGTATTGCTGGAGCTGGTTGAGGTGCTGGTGGAGCTAGTGTAGTCTCAGCAGATGTGGCTGTAGGAGAGACTACAGAGGAGAGGATCACTGAAGGTGTTGATGAAGTAGGTTCAGGTGCAGGAGATATGGCCCTCGAGGAAGGAGAGGGAAGGACTGGTTTGACAGGAACACCATCCTTGACCAACCTCCTCTTCACGTTTCTCTTAAAAGTCAGACAATCTTGAGAGGGCTCGAGAGGTCTCTTGGCTGCTGACTTCTGCATAGGGTCCTCTACAGTTGTTGCCACTTCTTCTGGCTGATTTTCTGATTCTTGCACTTGCTGCTGTTGCTACTGCACATCACTGGGATCAGACACAACTATTGCCAACTGAGCCTGCTGCTCAGTGGTCTGCTCAACTTGCTGTTGCTGCTGCTGGTGCTCATCAGACAAGGGCTGCTGGTCAGCCTGGATCTCTTGATCTTTTTCTATTGTCTGCTCAAGCACTTGATCTTCAGGAAATTTCTCTTGGGTTTGATCTTGGTGCTGCGGGTCTTGAGCAGTAGCAGCTTCTTCTTCTTGCTGCTGAGAGGGAACTGGCCCTGCTGGCCTGGAATTGCCTTGCTGGCACACAAACTGAAGCATAAGATCTTTAATCTGCTTCACCTCATCAGCCAAACTGTCAAACTTAGCATCTATCAATTCTACTTGCATATGAAGCACAGATAGATTTTCTTGCTGAGATCTGACAAGCTCTAGAAGGTGCTTAGACTGCTGCTACTCTCCCCCTGAGACTTGGGGGTCTCGAACTGAGATGGGAGTAGGAGGGCTCTCTCTTCAAAGATGTGTTCCATAGGATAGACAGGAACATCTTTAGAAATAATTCCTTTACCTCTGAGGCTTTTTAAGACTTCATGTACTGTCTCAAAGGGAGCATCTTGCTCATGAAGAGAGGAGGAGGCTGGGATCTGAACTTCTTCAGTCTGAACTGCTGGAGGGATATCTTGATGGGCAACTTGCTCTTCAATGGGTTCAGGTAGCTGAACAGGAGCTTCAGGATTTACTGGAATTGATGGGGCTTCAATCTGAACGCTTGAACCAGGAAGATCTTGGGTGAGCAAGGAAACTTTGGGCTCATCTGGATATATTTCATGCTCACACTCTGGAACTGAGTCCTTAAACACAAATTCTGCTTCTTTCCAACCAGGAGTAGTGACTCCTTCTGAGAGTAATGAGCCCAATCTTTTCTTTGGTGCTTACAGGCACATATCCAGACAAATCAATAGAGAACTTCTTGAAGATTAAAGTAAGCAGAGATCCATAAGGAAGAGACTCTTGTAAATCTTTTGCTGCTATCATTCTTTCCAAAATCACTGCCGGAAGGTTGACTCTATGTCTTTGAATAGCCCAAAAGAGAAGATTCCCATCTCTGGTTGTGATGGAGGAATGGGTACTGCTCTAGGGGTAATGATGTTGGTAATGATGGAGTGAATCAACCTCTTCTCCGCAGATAGTTCATTAACTTGCAGACCTCTTTTGCACAGAGTCCCCAAACTGCCAATAATCCCCAGCTTTTGTTTCTCTAAGGGGATAAAACTCACTAAGGCAGTGGCCAGCGTTGGGACAATCCAAAAGTTCTACTAGATATCTTCAGAGATAGTGATCTTGATTCCCTTCACATAGCCCATACTGTGTTACCAGACGAAACTTCAAGGAAGCATAGAAAGACCTGACTGCACTCGCTACGGACGGTTCAAAAAATGACACAGCTTGGTCCAACCCATTGCAGTGAGGGTTTCCTCTACCCAAGATAGGCTGCCATTCAAATGAGAAAACTCAACCGATTTTCCAGAACAGATGGAGATCTTGGCTAGTCTCTGGAGTTGGTCAGAACTGAGTTGGACGGAATATTGAGGCCTAGAAGATGCCATCTAGACAATAGATGAAAGGGAAGCTTAGGAAACCTTCAGAGGAGGAGGAGATATACTCGAAAAGAGGTAAAGATCCTACCTTCTTCTCGAAAGGATGAGGTTTTGCAGAGGGCTTCTGGAGGTCCTTCGCCGGAGAGCAGGAAGGCGCGAAGAACAGAGACGACAGAGTAGTCGAAGAAAGATTTCATATAAGTGCTGGATGAAAACCGTCCCCTCATCTCAGGGTGAACGGTCGCGATTGAAGGATGTGACCGTTAAGTCATGAAGAGACGCGCCTTAATTAGGTGTCCGTTACAGAGTTTTAAATAATAAGAGTTGTTTCAGGGAAACTTAAGTGAGTCGATTTATGTTTTAACATGAATCGACTGTCTTGACTCTTCATGATTCGAATGCATAAATCGAACTATTACTTGGAAAATTTTCAGGATACTTTTGCACAGACAATACATACAGACATTTTTCAAACAAGATAATTTTGGGCAATATTAATCAGGATTGCATATACCTATTTCTCTTCTAATAGATGTAAATCTATCTTCAGGTAAGGGTTTTGTAAAAATGTCTGCTAATTGATTTTCTGTAGAAACAAATTCAAGAGAGATATTTCCATACTTACATGGTCCCTAATGAAGTGATGTCTAACCTCAATGTGCTTTGTTTTGAGTGCTAGATTGGATTCTGGTCAAATTGATTGCGCTTGTATTATCACAAAGCATGGGATTTCTTGAAGCTGATGACCATAATTGTGACGGAACGCCTCAACCAAGCCGTTAAACCATAACGTACTTGACCGAGTCCGCCTCCCGCGAACGGGCCGAAGCCTCGCAAGGGATACCAAACCACAGTCCGTGTAAACATAAAGGAACACACCATATTCATATATATTTCACAATTTACATAGCCAAATTTCCACAAAAACTATAAAGAGGTACAAGAGCTGGGGCATACCCCGAGGTACAACTGAAGAAAGTAAATAAATAACTAAATCACTGCTGGAACTACTCCGCTGGGAACTACACCGCGGGAGGTACTGACCCTGCACCGCTACGGCGCGGCCCTGAGCTGGACGACGGTCGTGAGACGTCCTCCTCGCTCTCACCTGTGGGGGTAGGGGTGAGCCTCTCTAGTCAATGCTCAGTACGGAACTCCCCCAAAACGAGCAAAACAAGCACCACAGGTACGAATAGTAAACACACCAACAATTATAGAACAGCTAAGCAGGTAAGTAAAGCTGTAAAAGTACTCACCATCTGCGACTACGAGAAAAACAACAGTAATAATTAAACGGGAAAATCAGTATAGGTGTACAAGCTAAAGTAGAGACAGCAACACGAGCCACGTGAACTGGTTCGCGACACCAGAAAACGACTCGGACAAACTAACACAGGTCTACCTCTCAGTCTCGCAGCCACGGACGAAAGGTCCAGCTGCCGCTCCACGTGAAAAGTCAAGCAACTGTGGAGACCAACTAAAACACCACCACCTGCAGACCACACGTCACAGGCCCATGCCTGACACCTCCAGAGACCTGGCCTGGGCTCGTAGGTGAGGCACTGGAAAAGGACTAGCTGGGGACCAGTGTCGACTACTGGTGTCGTACCCCCAACTACGAGCGCGCTACAAGTGACTAAAAAACAACTCAAGTGTCCTGTCCCACTGTCGTCTTCCCTCAGCCGGACGTACAACTCAACACAGGAGTGAGGGGTCTAGGTCAGATGACACAGACCCTCGACGGTACAACACAAGTACCGGGACAAGCCCGAGCTAACAGCCTGGCTCCAAAGAACCTGGGGCACCCAACGGAGAGGTAACCACAGTAGGCGTCGTACTACTTGCCACGTACACAAAACCACGTGCACGTCACACACAAACCACGTGAAACTACATAAAACACAAGTAAACATGGTCCACTACACGTGAACCCAACTGACTCGCGTAAAAACATGCAGTCACTGAAGTAAGCAACTAACTGCATACCTTGTATGCTAAACACGAGAACCAAGTGCACTCAGTGCACCTCATGTGTCAACACACATGCATTATCAATAAATGCTGTAATTAGTCATTTCTGTTTATAATCAGTAGGCGGCAACATCGACTGCCGCTTACAACAAGTCAACGGCAAGGGGAACTGGCCGTTAAACATCGGCTGAGGAGCTTGGCGACAAACGAGGTTGATGCCAAGTTCTCGGCCTTATACCCTGTAGAAAACCCTAATCCGGCTCTGCGGGTTTTCTAACCCTTCTAACTACAGAAAACATATAAATGCAGTTCCTTTAGCATGCCAGAACCCAATACAATCCATTACAACATGCTTCGTACATTAACTACTCAACAACCACCCATTAACCCCGCATGGTGCAACTTGATCCGAAAACGCATTATCATGCTGATTCAAGTGGGTTTGTTATGTTTTAATATTTCTACGGAGCTACCAGGTTCGTCCCCTACCTCAGAAACGCTAGAACTCCCGCAATCTCCCGGTTCACGCCGAGCCCTCCGCGAGCTCCCACGGGAATGCACCACGATATGGCATTTCCTCGCGCAATTCGGCGACGCCACGCGATCAACGATCGTCCAACCACTCTTCGGAACCTGTTAGAAGCTTCAAAGACACCGGGGCAGCAAGCTGGGGCAAGAGGGAAGAGAGTGAGCTGAGAGAACTGCTCGGGTGAGCCTATAACCTGCAGAATTCTCAGTTGGCGTCAACCCCTATGCCGCCAACAGCAACCGCCACCCTTTGCGTCCACATCTACTGCCGCCAAGTTCATGCAGTCAACGTCCACTAACCTGGACGCCAACCAGTCAACGGCCACCCCTGGCCGCCAACTCCAACTGAACAGCAGCATGTCCTATTTCATTTCAGGACCAACCATGCACTTCACCTGCTCAAGCCACACATTCACATCACACATTCCACACAACCAACTAACATTGGCCTCACAACGGCCTACACAAACACACACACATGATCCACATGGATCCGAAAGGCACGCGACGTTACATTACTATCATCTAAAAGAAATTTCGACCTCAAATTCATAACATAATTCAAGGTTAAACAACTTATACACACATACCTTTACAAGCACTATCATTCAAAAAAAGAAAATACACAAGCTTACTCAAACAGATAGGGATACCCTTTAGCCATTTCCGCGGCCAACTCCCAGGTATCCTCACACCTAATCTATTTTCCATCTCACTTTAACTAGCTCAATTTCTTTATTTCTCCGCTCTTCATCTTTCGATCTGTGATCTGCACCGGCTACTCTGGCATAGTCATGTCCGGCTCAGGTCACCGCCTTGATATCTAATTATTTGAGCTGGATCTTCAAACACTTTCTCAACAGGGAGACATGAAAATATCATGCACATCTGAAAATCAGTTGGCAAATCCAGCCTATAAGCTGCTTCCCCAATTCTTTCAATCACCTGGAAAGGTCCCACATACCTTGGACTCAACTTCCAGACTTGCCAAATCTCATAATACCTTTACTGGGGAAACTCTCAGAAAAACAAATCTCCCAGCTCAAACTGAAGTGGTCTCCTCCGCACATCTGCATAACTTTTTGCCTACTTTGAGCTGCCTGTAATTTCCTTTAATAAGCTTCACCACTTCCGTGGTTTGCTGAATCAATTCAGGACCCACCAATTGCCTTTCCCACTTCATGCCAGTTCAATGGGGTTCTACATGGCCTTCAATATAAGGCTTCATACGGTGCCATCCCAAGACTGGTATGATAACTATTATTGGAAAATTCAACCATTCCCAAATGATGCTACCAACTACCTCCCCAAACTAAACAACAAGCTCGCAACATATCTTCAATTGTCTGAATAGTCCTCTCTGTTGACCATCTGTCTGGGGATGATAAGCGGAGCTATACCTCAATTCAGAACCATTACTTTCTGCAGACTTCTCCAAAAACCAGAAGTAAATCTTGGATCTCTATCTGATACAATAGTCTTCGGAATACCATGCAGTGGAACAATCTTTCAACATAAATATTTGCCATCTGTCCACTGTCCAAGACATACTTACTGCCATAATCTGCATACCTTAGTCAATCTGTCAACAAACACCAATATTCCGTTATGCCGGAACTCGACCTTGGTAAACCTGCCACAAAGTCCATTGCAATATCATCCAATTTCCACTGTGGAATAGGCAACGGTTGCAATAGACCTCCAGGCTTCTGATGCTGCTTTAATCTGCTGATAGATAGCACACCTTGCTACAAATTCTGCTATTTCTTTCTTCATATGAGGCCACCAAAAATGCCTTTTTAAATCATGGTACATTTTAGTACTACCCGGATGAATAGTGTACCTAGATTTATGAGCCTCTTCCAATACTCGCTGCTTTACCTCTTTCTGCAGGAACAAACAACCTGCCTCGAAGCCTGACCACACAATTATCATCAATAGAAACTCCTTCCATTTTTATAATTCAGGTAACCTACATGCCTCTGAGCTTCAATAATTTGCCAATACAAAGATGGCTCTATAGCACTAGCAGCTAGAATTGCCCGTCGCTGACTGCTGGGCACATACAAGGAATTCTTGCTACTTCTTTATAACTTCCATTCTTTAATCATCATCAAATTCATATATATTCTTTCTGCTCAAGGCATCAACTACAACATTGGCCTTACCCGGATGGTAAGCCAAAATGAAATCATAATCCTTAGATATTCAACCCATCTGCGTTGGCGGAAGATTCAAATCTTTTGCGAGAAGATATACTTCAAGCTTTTATGATCTGTAAAAATCTCAAATCTCTCGCCATACAGATAATGCCTCCACATTTAAAGCAAACACAACTGCTGCTAATTCCAAATCATGAGTGGGGTAATTTTCTTCTGCTGGCTTCAATTGCCTGGATGCATAAGCTATCACTTTACCATGCTGCATAAGTACTGCGCCAAGACTCTCCTGAAGCATCAGTATACAACACAAACCACCACTCCCTGCCGGTAATGTCAATATAGGTGCTGAAGTAAGTCTTTTCTTCAATTCCATGAAACTTCTTGACATTCACCGGACCACACAAAAGGCACTCCTTTCTGGTCAATCTAGTCATAGGTGCTGCAATCTTAGAAAAATCTTGAATAAAGCGCCTATAATAACCTGCCAACCCCAGAAAACTTCTAATCTCAGTTATTGTTTTAGGCACTCCCCACCTTGACACAGCTTCCACTTTACTCGGGTCCACTGCTATTCCTTTAGCTGAGATAACATGACCCAAAAAACTGAATTCCTTCAACCAGAATTCACACTTACTGAATTTAGCAAACAACTGGTTATCTCTTAACAACTGTAGGGTAAACCTCAAATGAGCTGCATGCTCCTCTTCAGATGCTGAATAAATTAGAATATCATCAATAAAGACCACAATGAATTGATCTAAATATGGATGAAAAATTCTATTCATCAGATCCATAAAACCTGTAGGAGCATTAGTCAACCCAAAAGGCATTACCACAAACTCATAGTGACCATATCTGGTTCTGAACGCTGTCTTATCTATATCTTCCTCTTTGATTCTCAACTGATGGTACCCGGACCTCAAATCAATCTTAGAAAACACCTTTGCTGATTGCAACTGATCAAATAAATCATCTATCTCGGCAACGGGTACTTATTCTTGATGGTCACATCATTCAATTTTTATAATCAATACACATCCGAAAACTTCCATCTTTCTTTTTCACAAATAAAACCGGCGCTCCCCACGGGGAATGACTCGGTCTAATAAAACCTTTTTGCAACAACTCTTCTAATTGCTTTTTCAATTCTTTAAGTTCTGCTGGTGCCATCCGATATGGAGCTTTAGAAATCGGCATGGTACCTGGCAGCAACTCAATAGTAAAGTCCACCTCTCTTGTGGAGCTAAACCAGGCAAATCTTCCGGAAAAACATCAGCAAATCCCTAACACGGGAACTGCTTCTACTGGCTGACTGGCCTCTACCAAACTTACCGAGGCTAAATAAGCCACACACCCATCATTTATCAACTTCTAGCTTTAATTGCAGAAATTAGAAACTTGGAGGTATAAAAAGGCATACCTTGATATTCAAACACTGCACCATTAGGATGACAAAATCTGATCTTTTTCTTTCTGCAATCTAACATTGCTCCATACATTTCAAGCCAATCCATACCCAGAATGATATCATAATCTGACAACTGCAGGGCATACAACCGACTCGGCATCTGGTTCCCTTCAATCATAACAGGAGCTTCATCTATATAGCTCGAAGTGAGCAAGAAATCACCTGAAGGAACCTCCACCACTAACTCACAAGACTTTTCCTCTAAAGGATGAGCTATGCAATCCAGAAATTCTTCGGAAATAAAAGAATGAGAGACACTCGAATCAAATAAGACTCTTGCTGAATATTCATAAAGAGGTAAAGTACCTTCTATCATATTGGACGCCTCTGCCTGGGCTCGGGTGATAGCCATAACCGGCCTCTCCCTCGTTGCTGCGGTGTTCCTCTGCCACGACCTGCCTGTGGCTGCTGGAACTGTTGAGGCTGCTGCTGCTGCACACACCTCTGCCATACCCATATTCTCTTGCATAGGGACAATTGCGGATCAAATGTCCCGGCTGATTACATTATAACATCTATACCCTGGAGGAACAATAGGCTGCCTGGCAGTGCTCTGTTGTGACTCCTCCACCTCAGGCCTACCACGGCCTTGCTGGAACTGCGGACGACCTCCCCATCCTCTTCCTTTTCCTTTAAGTGCTTGCTTAATTTCTGGCCCATTTACCAAAGCCTGATGTAGAAGGTCCGCTGGTGCCTTACCCTTGCTTGCACCTACTGTCTGCTGCGGTAGCCGGAAACTACCTGAACCTGATTCACCTGCCTGGCGAGTCCGGATAGACCTCTTCAAAGTAGCTGCCTCTGCGCTGCCTCTTCCACTGTCTTGCACATGAGAGGTACTATCGCATCCTGCAATTCCACTCTCAATCCTCTGATAAAATACTCAACCATCATGTTATTATCTGAAACCACATATGGCGCATAACGGCTAAGTGCCATAAATCTCATCTGGTACTCTAAGACTGAAGAGTTACCTTGCTGGAGAGTTCGGAATTGCTCTCTTTTTACTTGCTGCACTTGGATCGGAAAGAATGTATCATTGACACATCAAGAAACTCCGGCCAAGTGATAGCTTCTTCCGTCCTGCCTGCAAAAGTGGTTTGCATCTTCAATCGCCACCATTCCAAGGCAAAACCTCTCAACTGGTACGCAGCTAATACCACTTTATCTGCTGCCGAACATCTCATGGTTGCAAAACTCTTTTCTATTTCATGAACCCAGTGCTCGGCTGTATCTGGATTCGGCCCTCCTGAATAAGTAGGCGACTGCAATCTCAGAAACCTTTTAACTTGCATCACTGGTTCTTCAGCTAATTGCAACTGGCGGTGGTGGTGGCACAGGTGCTACAAAAGGCACCTCCACTCTCGGCGGAACTGGAGCAACATGTACAGCCTCTCCATCCCCAGGTGGCACTGCAACCGGTGGTACTGGTGCCTGCTGATCCATTCTTGCCCGAATCCGTGAGGCTCTCCCAGATTCTCTCATCATACGCTGGGTGCTTTCCTCCGGATCATCTCCTCCACCACCCCACTCTCTCCTATCAGCCATTTCAGAAATTTCTACATACACAAAACACCAGACAAAAATCAAAACCACAAATGAAAAAACACAGGGTCCCTACCAGCAGTGTATAAAGACCGAAATAAGGCTATGTATTTTTCTAATTCCCTTATATTAACACGGACCATGCTCTGATACCAACTGTGACGGAACGCCTCGGCCAAGCCCGTTAAACCATAACGTACTTGATCCGAGTCCGCCTCCCGCGAACGGGCCGAAGCCCGCAAGGGATACCAAACACAGTCCGTGTAAACATAAAGGAACACACCATATTTCATATATATTTCACAATTTTACATAGCCAATTTCCACAAAAACTATAAAGAGGTACAAGAGCCTGGGGCATACCCCGAGGTACAACTGAAGAAAGTAAATAACTAACTAAACTACACTGCTGGAACTACTCCGCTGGAACTACACCGCTGGAGGTACTGACCCTGCACCGCTACGGCGCGGCCCTGAGCTGGACGACGGTCGTGAGACGTCCTCCTCCTCTCACCTGTGGGGGTAGGGGTGAGCCTCTCTAGTCACTGGCTCAGTACGGAACTCCCCCAAAACCGAGCAAACAAGCACCACAGGTACGAATAGTAAACAACACCACAATTATAGAACAGCTAAGCAGGTAAGTAAAGCTGTAAAAGTACTCACCATCTGCCGACTACGAGAAACAACAGTAATAATTAAACGGAAAATCAGTATAGGTACAAGCTAAAGTAGAGACAGCCAACACGAGCCACGTGAACTGGTTCGCGACACAGAAACTGACTCGGACAAACTAAACACAGGTCTACCTCTCAGTCTCGCAGCCACGGACAAAGGTCCAGCTGCCGCTCCACGTGAAAAGGTCAAGCAACTGTGGAGACCAACTAAAACACCACCACCTGCAGACCACACGGTCACAGGCCCATGCCTGACCACCTCCAGAGACCCTGGCCTGGGCTCGCTAGAGTGAGGCACTGGAAAAGGACTAGCTGGGGACCAGTGTCGACTACTGGTGTCCGTACCCCCAACTACGAGCGCGCTACAAGTGACTAAAAACAAACTCAGTGTCACTGTCCCACTGTCGTCTTTTCCTCAGCCGGACGTACAACTCCACAGGAGTGAGGTGTCCAGGTCAGACGACACAGACCTCGACGGTACAACACAAGTACCGGACAAAGCCCCGAGCTAACAGCCTGGCTCACAAAGAACCTGGGGCACCAACTGGAGAGGTAACCACGGTAGGCGTCGTACTACTTGCCACGTATACAAAACCACGTGCACCGTCACACACAAACCACGTGAAACTTACGTAAACCACAAGTAACCATGGTCCACTACACGTGAACCCAACTGACTTGTGTAAACAACACGCAGTCACTGAAGTAAG